>BPLQ01005279.1:0-25467 GCA_021605075.1 Caerostris darwini | reverse complement strand
CACCTTTATTTTTTTTTTTTTGTTCATGTTTTTAACACCAAAAATTCTTCCCCACCCCCCAACCCCCCCCCCCTCCCTAATTTTTGTTCTCAAATAACGTTTAATATAATCATATAATTTTTTCAAGTAATGATTATCATGAAAAATTATAACATTGAATCAGTAAGGTCTTCAAATAATTTAATTTTTCTACATCATTAAGATCATGATTATAGTGAATAACAGATGTGAATTGCAGCCAAAATTCTTGAAATCTCGACATATTCCCATTAAAGTTCTCCAAATTAATTCGGGGGAGATTTGTATTTTAACCCGTTTTGATTTCTCTAGTAACTACAGGAATTTTTTAATTTCATTTTTACCGACCTGAACCGATTCACTCAAATATCTGTTAACCCGCGACTTATATTTTATAATTTATTCGCTGTATTCTAGAGAAGTTTCCATTTCACTTTCAATTTCTGCATGTGAGCTTTGAAAAATAATAATATCATCTAAATTCCCAAGTTTCTTTTCTCGCTAAATTAATATAGTAAGCGAATCTTGTAAACTGTCTGCATTAGGGTTTGCGCTTGCTAATTTCTCATCTATTTTCTTAATTAATTTTGTAACATTTGTTCTTAATGAACCTCTAATTCTCCTATTTTTTTTCAATAGATTTACGATGTACTTTCTCCGCTTCATTCATTTTTCTGGCAATCAGTGATAGTCAATTAGTAAATAAAAAATCTACTCACCTCTCTTCTAGATCATATAATCACATACTTTTGGCCACTTCCCGGCCGACGCACCAAATATTTTTGACCAAAATAAGATAGAAATGAATTCGTCAATGTAAACACTTCCGAGTTCTTTTAGTTTCACAATGGTGGTTCAAAATACATCAGCTCTTGTAAAATTCTTGACTATTTTATTACACATACTAAGAATATTAAAAACTTTGTACAATATTTACAAATTAATAATAATACCATAAAATTCAATCTCTCTCAATACACCTCTCACACTTCTAACATTACCTCTCACTCCCTAGCTCTCCTAGCACGCTCTCAGACTCGCACGTCTTTCGCCCAATTATTTCCCCAATTTCCGCCCAACCCAATTTCGCGTCGCAGCGCCCTCTAACAACATTCATTCCTCTTTTTCCACAATACTCAAGTGAATATATATCAAAGTTTGTATATTCTAGGCATAAAGGAAGAATGAAGTATTCCAAATTTTACAAGAATCACTCTCACATTTAATAGCCAAGAGATTATATCAAAGTTTGAAAATTCTAAGCATTAAAGAAGAATGCAATATTACAAATACAATAAGAAGCACTATGCGGCTCAATAGGCATGGGAAAATGCCAAAAAATGATAAATATGAAACTTCAAGAAGAAGGAATTGATCAAGTCACTACGAGTGCAAAAGTATAAAATCCCAAGCCAGAACGTGAAAAGTGCTTCAAAACCATACTACAAAACACTTCAAGCAAAATCCAAATTCTCCAGAAAATTCCCGAGGATTAATGTTATTCATGAATCATTTCAAGAGTTAAGGAACCCAAACTATCATTTATACTCCAAAATTTGCAAATTTGGAGTGGAGTTTTATTTTGCTTGCTGCACTTTTTGGATTGCGCCACGAACCCCTAACCAGGACAACATCATGTTCACACATGATAATAATAATAATAAACAAAATCAGATAATTTTCATTTCGATTTAAGAACAGTTTTTTAATAATATTTATATGCACTGTAAACAGTTAAAATTCATAAATTATTAATATAAAACATAATATTCTGTGGAAAGGAAAAATAATACTGGCCAAATAATATAAATAATGGTTAAACATATACTGCATATGAATTTTGGCCAAGAAACTTGTATCATTTGATGATATGTTATATTCGCATTAAAGAAAATTATTGAAATATCAACTCAGTAAATCAAAAGAATAAATAAATCATATAGTGACAGACACCCGATAATCCGAGCATAATCTTTGTACAGTGAATCATACCGCAGTACTTGTATCTACATGAGTTTCTGGCAAACACTAAACAGCTTTCCCGCACTCATTTAAATTGTCATCAGCATGGGGGCTTGAAGAGATTAACTCCGTCGTCTCCTAAGCTGAGAGCATAAGCCCCAACATACTTTTATCCTTATCACAAAGCAGAAAAAAACTTAGGGCAAAGCTTTTCAAATTCGAGGGACGCCAGGTGATTTATGAAATACCGATGAAGGGACAAAACACTACCCGTGACTTCGGATATCTGTGCAAGTATCCCTAGCTTAATCTAGTTACTTCCAATCTTGTCGGAACATGCTTTTTTATACTAAAATATTAAATTCATATATTCAGCTTCAATCTTCCTTTGACATAGGCCGTCACCATCTGTTTTCCACTTACTTAATAAGTCATCAATCAGCAACAACAACCCCCAAGTGGCGCAACAACCCCATGGTGGGCCAAGACCGTCTGCCTACTAGCAGATTTCGAGAGAGAAGATGCTTTTGTTTCAACAGGGCAGGGTTGTCATCCTTACGCCCAATGATCTACAGTAATATTAGACAGGGAACTATGGTTTAAAGCGGATTCCGAACCACGTACATCCACAATAACATCCATAGCACCGCCGGGAAACTAAAAAATCAAATAATCTTCCAAAAAAAACCTGTGCCACCGAGAGCCAGTCACTCGGACATCAGGACCTCATAGTATAATTAGATTATTAAATTATTTTAATTTAATTTTTTGGACAAATTTTAAAGGAAATATATTTCTAATTGCATATATAATTATGTACATAATTGTATTTATTAATATTAATTATAATTATATAGATAATTAAATATGTAAATATATATACAATACTGGCCATTAAAATTGCTACACCAGAAATAAATGCAGATAACAAAATGGTATTTATTGGAGAAATATAATATACGGTAAATAACAAATGATTAAATTTTCAAGAAATTTGGGTGCATAGATCCTGAGAAATCAGTACCCAGAACAACCACCTCTGGCAGTACTAACAGCACTTATACGCCTGGGCATTGAGTCAAACAGATATTGGATAGCATGTACAGGTACAGATGCCCATGCAGCTTCAACACGATGCCACAGCTCATCAATCGTAGAGACTGGCATATGGTGACGAGCCAGTCTCTCGGCAACCATGGACCAGACATTTTCTATTGACGAGAGATCTGGAGAACGTGCACGTCAGGGCAACAGCCGAACATTTTCCGTATTAAGGAAGGTCCGTGCAATACCGGCAACATGCTGTCGTGCATTATCCTGCTGAAACAGTAGGTTTCGCAGGGCTCGAATAAAGGGTAGAGCCACGGGTCATAAGACGCCAAAAGTGTAACTGCTGAAAGTGCTGTCAATGCAAACAAGAGGTGACCGAGACGTGTATCCATAGCACCCCATACCATCACGCCAGGTGATGGGCCAGTATGACGATGACGAATGCACGCTCCCAGTGTGCGCTCCCCACGATGCCGCCAAACACGGATGCGACCAACTTGATGCTGTAAACAGAACCTGGAGGTCAAGGGTAGCCGCAGCCATGGTCTCTGAGTTGAGAGTCCATGCTGCTGCAAACGTCGTCGAACTATTCGTGCAGACGTTGCTTTGCAAACATTCCCAATTTTTGACTCAGGGCTCATGACGTGGTTGCACGATCCATTAGCATGCCTGTCTTCTCGGCTATTAGTGATAGGGGGCCATTGAGATCCAGCACGGAGTTCCGGATTACCGTCTTGAACCCATGGATTCCATATTCTGCTAACAGCAGCAATACTGAGATGCGATAAACCGCAATCCCGGTACGCTATAATTCGACCTTTATCAAAGTCAGAAACGTGCTGGTACTCATTTCTGCTTCTTACACGAGGCACCACAACAACTGTTCACCAGGCAACAACGTTCAAATGCAATTTGTGTATGAGAAACCTTCTGAACAATTTCCTCATTTAAACACATTGTACATGTTGCTACCACCGTCTGCTTTGTCTAAATGCGCTGAAAAGCTAATCATTCGTATATCACAGCACCTTCTTGCTGTCGTTTAAATTTCATGTTTGTAGCATGTCGCCTTCTTGGTGTAGTAATTTTAATAGCCAGTAGTGTGTATATATATATATGTATATAATTTGATTTATTTAAGATTTAGATGTTTTCTCAATATGTAGGAAGTTGAAAGTAGACAATTAAACCATTTTAAGAATTTTTTTTTACTTTCGAAAATATGTTCTTTTCTATCCGAAAAAATAGAAAGAAGTGAAATAAAAGGTAACTAGGCTTAAATATACTTCTTTAAGTTTAGTAAAAATTTTTAAAGTGAAAGATAAATAGAAATGAATTGATTTACTGTGATAAAAAATTGATTTACTTAATTTATTCTAATAGCTAATATAACATATTAATTTACTCGCATTACCAGTAATTATTTAAAGTTTATTTAGTTAATTATTATAAAAAAGTACCGTCAAATGAATGGATTAGTTTTGACATTTTATTACTAATAAATAATTGAAGTGACTTGTTTAGCAGAAATTCTGGGCAAATATTAGGGATGAATTTATATTCAGAATAGTTTGTTTGAAAATCAATAAGAGTGCGAGAATTTCACAAAAAATCGAGTAAATGATTAACCAACTAGTTTTTTTTTTTCTTATCCCACTTGGTAGACAGCAACATCTAGACCAAGTCTAAATCCCGCGTGGTCTCATAGAAGGAGGAAAGGCAGCTTCTGTTGTGATGGAGCCCATGATTTTTCTATTTCCTGTATGTTTTTTTATTATTATTTAAAAACACTTATTAAGAAAAAAAGTCTTACACACACGTAAACACCCCATTGGTGATTGCCCATTGGTCTTAACTTTATATTTGTACAATAATTAATTTTTGTTAAAGTTTTATATTATATTTACGCATTAACAGAAAATAATAGGTGAAATTCTTAATCACCAAGGAAAATTCAGTTAAACAATATTAAAAGTAAATATTGTCTAGAAATTTAGACAACGAATCATTAATAGGGTGAAGATTTAATAACTAAAAAAAATTGCGAAATAGTTTTAAGTGAGCGTCAAACCATGCTTGGTGAACGGTTGTCCATTTTCGATTTATCCTTACTCTTCTTATAATGTATTAAGGCAAAGTGTAAATAAGCACTGCCAATTAAAAAAAAATGATAAATAACAAGCGAAAGCATAATGAACCAAGAAATAGTAATGATGCTTCCAGGAAAACAATTTCACCAATTTTATTAAACGAATTTACCCATATTTTCGTCTATGAATGATTTCCCCACAAAGACTCTCATTAAAATTTGGGGAATCATTAAAAAAATAATTATTATTTGCTATTTTTATCACTGAGAAAATGGCAGTGATAAAAAAAAAATCTCCATCCTCGAAATTATTTCTTTTGTAGTAATTGGAAAAATAATTATTTTGAATTTATATATATATACATATATATATTGTTTAACATTTGACTGGTGAAATTCAAAATAAAAAGAGAAATTATTTTAAATAAAGAAAAATGTTAACACAAAACCCCGCCCTCAAAAAAGCACCTAATAATTATTATAGCCATCGCTATAATTTAATGAGTTTGTGAAAATTTAAAAATAAACGCATGGATTTATTTTAGTAATATTTTAAATCGCGGATTTATTTTTAAAAAAATCGATAATCAATAAACATTGGTAGAATTTTTTAATGAGTAAAATCTATAGAAGCAGTGTCTCTTGAAAATCAACTTCAAGTTGTCCTTATATAAACCATTGATATTTATTATAAGTCAAAATAAAATCTTATCTAATCTACCTTAAATATATCTTAAAATTAAATCTTATACCATAATTTGTGAAATCATAAACTCATACATTTTCTTAAACATGAAAAATAGTCGTTTCTTACTACACACAAAAATGATAATACAAATTAGGAATCGGCTCTTGTTTAGGAGTCGCTACGTAGGTAATCGCTTCCTTCAACTTTTTTTTAAGTATATGTGAAAAATGAAATATGGGAATAAGCAATTTCAAATAACTTACAAATTATAATAATCTTTAAATTATAAGCAACGTTTAAAGAAATGAAATGTATTAAATTATATAGTGTCATTGTGTGAACAGTAATTTATATTACAAAACCGGAAATATCAGAAAAAATTATCTGAAAAGAATGTAAGACAAACCATAGGAAACTGCAGGAAAGTAGAAAATATTACAAATACATAGAATACAAACTATAAGAAATTGTAGTGTATAGTATGATATTATAACTATAGGAATTGTAATGGTTAATTGAATACAAACTATAGGAAATTGTAATCCCCCAGATTATTTAAATTGTAATCCACTTAGGGTTTTGGTGCATTGTGGACGATGCTTGATCTGCTATATATCTAACATTCTGAAGGTGTAAGAAATGCTCATCAGTATGCCAGTATTCTGAAGCAGCATTACCATTGCTTTAGGGTTTTGAATCAATCTGCAATATTAATATTCGTATTAGGTAACATCTAGCACAGAATTTTTCATTCAAAGGATATTAATTATTTTGAGCAATTCTTATACTTTATACTCATTCAAAAAAAAAATCTATTATCCATACATAAACCAAGTTATTAAATGAAAATCTTTTAGATTTCTAGAAATTAAAGAAATCTTAAATGCAGGAATTATAGGAATCTCGGACATTGATTAATAAATTACAAAACTATCATCATCTAATAGATTGTGACTCTTTAAAGGTAAAATATTTTTTTATGATAAAAATTATAATTATTAAATGAAATAATTAATTTGTCACTTGATTTTAATTATAAGAAATTTAATTTATATATGACGTTTGTATCACTAGTACAGATAGTATATCAATATAAATTTAATGCACAATAACTCATTTTGAAATGCTTATAATCTTCTTTTGGAGTGAATGTGTTTCAAAACATTTATTTTTGTGAATAATGTATGTGAATGACATTTATCAGTGAAATTAGTTTGTGGATGAATTATTAATAACTAAAACTTTTTATGTGGGGAAAAATTACATTGGATGCAAGAAACACAATTCATAATTTCCCACATTTTGATGCGATTTATGAAAAAGGTTAGCTTTATTAAACATAACATAAGATGAAGTAAAGCAGTATGAATTGATCCGATAATTTGAGAAGTATTTATTAGTTGTTAAAAAATGATTAGAGAAATATTGTTTTGAATGTCTTATAATGAAAGGAAATGTCGTCCCTTGAAATGTCGTTTATAAATAATTTGATGCTATTGGTATGTTTTTAAATGTAGAATACTATTTTATTGTAATCTTTCTGTTTAGATTAATAAACATAATGATGTGATAATTAATAAAAATAAATATTAAACATCATTAGTGTAAAGTCATTCATTAAAAGTCAACATCAGTATTAAATTAATATTTTTAAAAAATTTTTGAAGAACAAGTATGTTTAAAATAATTAATTTAAACAGTAAGAGATATCTTCAAGTTCCATTAATGAAATAAATAAAAATTCATGATTACTTAAATTAAAATTCATGAAAAGTTTTGCAGTATTTAGATATATTTCATTATTTAATTTTGTATTTCAAAATTAAATATTTACAAAATAATTATCATATGTTTCAATAATTATTTCTGTACTACAAAAATACTATTGTAACAATAAAAATACAAATGTTCTAAAACCACAAATATACAAATTTAAAATACTATTTGATTATATTCTTTCTGATTAGATTAATAAACATAATGATGTGATGATTAATAAAGATAGATATTAAACATCATTAATGTAAGGTCATTCATTAAAAGTCAACATTCATTATTAAATTAATATTTTCAAAAACATTTCGAAGAACACATATGCTTAAAAGAATTAATTTAAGTATTAATGGATGGCATATTCCAGTTCCATTCCACAAATGAAAATTCATGATTACTTAAATTAAAATTCATGAAATGTCTTTCAATGTTTAGATATGATGTTGCATGGCTTAATTTTGAATTTCTAAATTAAATATTTACAAAATAATTAGCATATTTTCAATTATTGTTTCAACTATATTAGTTATGTATATATTTAATATTATTAAATATACACTGAAGTGACAAAAGTCATGGGATAGCAATATGCAAATTTTCAGATGGTAGTAGCATCGCGTAGAACAGGTATAAATGCGCAATGCTTTCGCAGAGCTTTCATTTCTGTTCAAGTTATTCATGTGAAGAGGTTTTGACGTGATGATGACCGCACGACGGGAATTAACAGACTTTGAACGCGGAATGTTAGTTGGAGCTAGACGCATGGGTCATGCCATTTCGGAAATCGTTAGAGAATTCAACATTCCCAGATCCACTGTGTCACGAGTGTGCCGAGAGTATGAAATTTCAGGCATAACATCCCACCATGGACAGCGCAGTGGTCGACCGCCTGCACTTAACGACCGAGACCGGCGACGTCTGCAAAGAGTCGTAAATTCTAACAGACAAGCAACACTGCGTCAAATAACCGCAGAAATCAATGTGCGACGTACAAGGGACTTGTCTGTTAGAAATTTGGCTTTCTTGGGCTATTCCAGCAGAAGACTGATTCGAGTGCCTTTAATGACAGAACGACATCGCTTGCAGCGACTCTCGTGGGCACTTGAGCATATCGGTTGGTCCCTAGATGAATGGAAAACCGTGGCCTGGTCCGATGAGTCACGATTTCAGTTGGTAAGAGCTGATGGTAGTGTTCGAGTGTGGCGCAGACCCCACGAAGCCATGGACCCAAACTGTCAGCAAGGCACTGTTCAAACTGGTGATGGCTCCGTAATGGTGTGGGCTGTTTTTTCATGGCATGGACTTGGTCCTCTGGTGCGACTAGACCGAACATTGACTGGAAATGCTTATGTTCAGCTACTTGGAGATCACTTGCAGCCATTCATGGACTTCATGTACCCAAACAACGATGGTATTTTTATGGATGACAATGCGCCATGTCACCGGGCCACAGCTGCTCGCGATTGGTTTGAAGAACATTCTGGACAATTCCAACGAATGATCTGGCCACCTAGATCGCCCGACATGAATTCCATCGATCATTTATGGGACATCATTGAGAGGTCTGTTCGTGCCCAAAATCCTGCACCATCAACGCTTTCACAATTATGGACATCTATCGAGACAGCATGGCTCAATATTCCTGCAGAAGACTTCCAACGACTTGTTGAGTCCATGCCACGTCGAGTTGCTGCACTTCGCCGGGCGAAAGGAGGGCCGACACGATATTAAGAGGTATCCCATGACTTTTGTCACTTCAGTGTATATATGTAATTAATATAGTATTAAATAATTAGCATATGTTTAAATATTATTTCAAATATATTAGTTATACATATATATATATATATATATATATACATATTCAGTTAATTTTTCAATACTGTCATATTATATATTTAATAGAAAAATAATTGCTTAGATTTATTTAACAGTTTTAATTATTTCTCTTTTTTTTATTGTTTGTTTGTATTTTCGAATTGTAAAAAAAAAATAAATTCAAACAATTACACAATAAATCCACAAATATTGCTTTTCTTGACAAACATAGCATTACTACATACTCTTACAGAAATTTGCAAAATAATTGTATGTTAAATATGCACCTCCAATAATGAATAAAGGAAAAGTATATCAATAATACAGCTGCCTATTGTTCAGATTATTCAAAATTTCTAATCGATATTGTATTGCAACTAATATTGTATAATAACTCTATCTTTCTTGTTATAGTCTAAACCAGGGGTGGCCAACCCAAATGATGAACCCAAATGAAAAATTAAAACATAATGGGTTATTATTGTTGTGTTTACTATTCTTATTATATGTAAACGTAGATAAAATAATAATAATGATATTAAACGCACATTGTAAAGAAATATATAACACTAAAAATGAAATATAAAAAATATATAAATATAAAAGAAATAAAAAAATGGAATCATTAAAAAATATTTATTTTACTAGTGCGCTATTTGTTTTTCCTCTCTTTCACTTAGCTTTTGCAAATCGATCTCAATTTGGGACTTTGCAGATCGTAATGGGTATTGCGGGTCAGCGTCCGTTATGTTTGAGCCTGTTTTGCGTTGGGTACATTTCATTTCAGAAAAAAAAACGATTCGCAGGTGTAAATTGAATCGAAAGCGCTAACAACCTCAACTAAGAGTCTGGTTTGCTCTGCTATCAACAATCAACTGTGAGTATCTAGAAACGATCCCTGCTTCACTGAGGTCACTTAAAGTGAAATATAAAACCTGTTATATTAGATGTTCCAAGATGCGCACGCATCGTGGATTCGCAGAATATAATTTAATTAATCTGCGAATTCATCAATAAAACAGGCACTATCTGTCATATATTCACAGGAATATTATTTTAAAATCAAAATTAATTATTTCTCATCATTTCGACAGTTCATTTTTGAATATATGGATGCACAAATAATGTATTTTTTAATACATTGTTTTTCACTATTTTAGCCATTGCAAAATAAATATATTTTATAAAAATGTGATAAATCTCACTGCCGGAAAAATATTCAAGGCGGGCCGCGGGTTGGCTACCCGTGGTCTAAACCCTAAACCAGTGTCCAGTTTTCTGTCACTTTAAGCCGCCATATCATTTCAATTCCAAAAAATTTTAATAATTTTTAATAGAATTTGATACGCAAAAAGATGTAATTGACGTAATATGTATTTTCATAAATCACCTTTATTTGAGCTTCTTAATATTATTATATTATTTGATTTGAGCTTCTTCACAACAGATGACGCTACGAAGTAAGGAATTGAAAGATATTGAGGATGTATTTTTTTATAAGAAAATAATTTATTTACTTATTTTGTAGCGCCATCTATTGTCAAGTTGAAATAAATCGATTTTTAATAAAAACACAAATTACTTTTATTTAATCTTTTTTCATATAAAGTTCTATTTATAGATTTTTTTGTTTTATGTATTGCTTATTTTTATTTCTAATGCATGTTGTAATATCTACAACTAAGTAGGGTTTCAGTAGGGTATATGTCATTTAGGCAATAATATGCCGACTTATTAAATACGAAAGATGTATTATTAATAAAATCATTAGAAATATAAACCAAATCATTCGAACCAAACATAATCATTTTAAATATAAACCAAAATAAATATTTAATTTTTTAAATTATATTTGTTCTGAGTTTTGTCAGATTTAAAATGTGCATCCTTTTTTTTATTTTGGAGGCAAATTTTGATCAACTATACATAAATAATTCATATTTTTAAATTTAATTGAGCATCTAATTCGTTCATTTCTTCATTTAGTTGACACTATATTATTAATTTTTTTCATAATATGCTTACGTAGCATAAATTGAAAAACATAGACGAAAGAATTTCAAAATATATTGATACATTTATAATCAGCATTTACTAAAATCAGATGCCATTTGCTACTTACTTTTTTGGATCTAATAAAATGTTCAGAAAATATTATAAATGTTTTTATTATTGTTACTTCAACAAAAATCTCATGTATATTGAAATTCAAAGCATCGAATTAAATTTCTGGTATGTTTGAAAATTAATTATTTAATAAAATTGATAATTTGTGAAATGTAAAATTATTAGCAAAGTTAAAGATTGTTCTAAATAAATCGTTGCAGAATTAAAATTTATTAAAAGTTGCTGTAATGCCGTTGTTGTAATTAAAAGTTTTTGGTAATATTTCGTGATTCTGCATTATATATTATTACTATAACATTATTACTATTTTTTTAAGAGCTAACTATATTGAAAGCCTAAATTTCTCTTCATAGGGAGACTAAAGTTTATTTCACAAGTTGGTCATACAATGGAAACATTTGTAGTCCTTTAACAGCTCAGCTGAATATCTACATCTCTTTTTTGGAATATTAAAAACAATAACTATATTTCAATAATTGGTATAACGTTTATGGAATTATCATGAATTTAAGGCAGTTTAAATTATTGTTTTGTATAATGTTGATCTGCTTAAGGCTTTCCACATAATCAAAAGTACCTCGTACCTGTAGGTACCTGTCTGAGAATTTTTCAGAATTCTGTTTCTACAAATAAATGAAATGCAATTAAATATCCCTCCCATTTCTCTATTTTGATATTAGAGAGTTTTTGCATACCGTATGTTAGTTACCGTTGGACGCCCGTTAGCTTTTTCTCCCTAGCGCGCATGCTCATAGGAAACATTGTACTATTGCGCATGCTTATCTGTAATATTGCACTACTGCGCATGCGATTTGAAAGTAGTTGAAAGCATTTCTAATAAACAAAGATGATTGACAACTGATGAATAGATGAGGAGTTGACTAACTGTGAAACACGGAAAGCAGAAATTAAACGCTATAGACTTCATTTAAATAAATTAAAATAATTTTTAGATTAGTCTAGGATCTTGTACAAAGAAATAATGTGAAATGTACGAGCAATTAATCTTAAATAAAAATACTTTTTTTTTACTAATCAGCTGACTCATCAACGATGATGCAACGAACACACATTACGATCTACGAATCACGAAAGTAAGTTTTCCAGTTTATTTGTTATATTAAAAATATTCTATAATGTAGTTTTAATTTCTTAACATAACTATATTTAATGCTGATTAATTCTAAAATCCTCATGATAATCTGTTTAAACTTAATCAATTTTCACTCATATGTTTAAATATATTTTGTAGTTAGATAGATACTCAAACATCATTATAGGCAAAACTTATGTTATATGAATGAAAATCGATTAAGCTTTAATAGATTATCATGGGAATTTTAGAATTAATTAGCATTAAATATAATAAAATATACTATTATTTATATATTAAACTACATTATAGAATATTTTTAATATAAAAAATAAACTGGAAACTTACTTTCGTGATTCGTAGAAGATCGTATATGTGTCTTTGTTGCTCTTTCTCGTTGATGATTCCGCTGATAAATAAAAATGTTTTTTTTAATTACACCTAAACACATTTCTTCTAGTACAAGATCGTAGACTAATCTAAAATATAATTTCATTTATTTTAATTAAGTGTTTAATTTCTGTTTAATCCCGTTTCCTAATACGTTTAACTCCTTATCCATTCAGAATTTTACGAATAGTTTTAATTTTTTTATTGTATATTGATCTATTTAAAATTAAGATTAATTTCCAGAGAAGAATACCCCCCACCTGAATAATATTCCAAATTCAAGATCATTTATATTATTCATGTATATTAAATTTTAAGATGTATAAAATATTTTTTTCAATTTACAGAAGTGTGAGAATTCACCCACTGCTCCATTTTTAATAATAAAGATAATGACAACTAGAAAATATTTTTTCACAACTTGATTGTTTTATAAATTACATTTCCTTAACAGGCCTTCGAGAATAACAATTTCAGAATGGAACATTAAATGATATAATCACTGTTTACATATTCATATTCATTTTCCTGATATAGATGGTAGATTGAGTCGACTAATAAGCTAATGTACCACCAAAAAATCATTTGCCAAAAAAAGTATTTGTTTATTAGCAACTAGATTGCTATTTGTTTTGTATTGACATGTCTTTAGTGAACAATTTCATTATTAACTAAAAAGATGTATGTATTTTGTAGATTTATTTATGTGCAACTTTTTTAAATTTTGATTAAATTACTTATTATTTACATATAATTTCGTGCAAGTTTCTTGTATTTAAATATTTCAGAATATATGAAGCAATATTTTTTAAATGAACATTCCTTGTAATGTATAACAACTATGAAAGAGATTTAAGAAACCTGAATTAATTTTAAATTTAATTAATTTTAATTTTATTTTTTAATTCATGACATACTTTAAAAAACAGATTAGTAAAATTTTTGAAAATCTTTACATAATTATGATGAAAATGTTAAAATTGATTCCTACAAATGCCATTTCCTTAAATAAAGAAAAATGTTCTAACAAAGCAAACAAATTTATTAAGAAACAATATAGTAAATTTGTTTACTCTTGCAATTTATTATAAAGATGTATAAAATAAATTAATAATTTCACATGAAGCATGAAGCATGCAAGAAAAAAAAAGAAAATTGTAATGAGTCAGTTATATATTACTACTTAACTTTTAATTTGCAGACAGCAGAAAGATTTTTAAAGAAGTTAAAAATTATTAACTCTTATACCATTACAAAAAGTCCCCATAAAAAGAGAAAAATTATAAGAAATGAAACAGAAAGTTGTAATCCAAAAAAGACTAAACAAATATAAAATTAAATCAAATCTTTAAAAAAGTAACTAATATTAAGGATGAAAATGAATAAAAGCATATTTCTTGTTATATGTTGTTTTCTGAAATAAAGAATAATTTTCGAAATAAACAAGCAAATTTATTTAGCACTTATTTAATAGTATATTAGTTTATCTGTGTATATTTTCAATTTATTATAAAACTCAATTCAAAATATTAAAAGTTCTATTCAGAAAAATGAATCCTTACTAATATAATCAAGTTAAAACAAGAGGGCACAAAATGGATATATTTTATATATAGTTTATTTTATTTTTTTTAAATATTTTTTTATTTCCAATGGCAGATTATGAACAGTTACAGCAAAAAAAGAACGAAGAAAAAAAATATATGCAACATACAACAACAACAAATAATACAACAAAACATGCTGAAACAGAGTTCATTAATCTAACAATAATGCCAAGTTGCAGATCGTTTAGCCACTGAAAAGTGTTACCAGGTGCCCCACGGGGAGGTAGATCTTCTGCGCACCCTTTTTTTAAATATTATACTATTAAAAATGCTAATTTTTTCATAGTAACAAATATAATTTACAAATTATTTCTTAAATAATGATATGAAATTCAAAATAGGAATAGAAAATTAAACTACCAACAGAAGCAGGTTAATAAATGGAAAATATTTCTATAGTACTTTTAATTAGCATAAAAATAAAAGAGTTATAAAATTAAAAAATATTTTAATATCAGAATTTTAACAATTAAAACAAATTATTTATAGCAAATAGCTTTTTAATATACTTTTAAATAAAAAATTACTTTGTATGTTTTAAATTAATATAAATTTATAATATATATTCTTAATACTAGACATATGAAAAATAAAGTAACATTAAAATTAGTCGTGTTCATTCATAGCACATATGTTTCTAATCATCAAAACAAATTATGTTCACCAATTTTTAAGTAAAATTTTAAATTTACACTTATTATTACTGTTTTTTTTAATTGTTATATGTATAATCTTCAATGAGCAAATGCTTTATAAGAAATTTAGAAAGAATGAATTTTTGTTAATGATGTAGTTTAGATTTTGTACAATTATCCTGTAAAAGCTTACTACCAATGAAACCACTAAACATCTGTATATAATAGTCTTGTTTCATAAAAACAGAAACACAATTTTATTTTAATATTATATTTTAATCAAAAAAATGTATTTAAAAACAATTACAATTGCAGTACTTTTAATAATTTAAACAAACATATAACATTACTAAATATATATCTGAATCTAAAATCATGCAGCATTTTAACAAGTATAAATTACAGGTACAGGTTATCAATTTGAAATAGCCTTTTGAATTACAAAAAATAGGAAAGAAAAATAACTGAAATATCTAAAAAACAGATAGTTAATTTGAAACTATCTGAATGATATATTTTTCATTAGCATAAACATGACAGAGAATTGTTTCAAAATTTAAAATAAGCAATTATTAGAATTTTAGTAATTAAGTAAATATGTATATACATTTAATTGCGTTATTTAAAATTACATTATTTAAATTATTACTTACGTCTAAAGGTAAAAAATATTTTTTTTAGTATATATTTTCAGGGAATAATTAACTTTAATCAACCTTTTATTTCCGCACTATCTTTATTCGAAATGAATAGAGGTTTTAGATGGAGAGAAAAGCAGATGTTTAAATGGAAACAAAAACCACAATGCTAGTCATAACAAAGCAGCTGCAAATAGAAACGTTCTTTTTTATTACATTTTTTTTTATTTTTTATTCTTTGCATGTTTTTATACTTCATTTCTTTTACCATTTCGTGCTGCCTGATTGTCACATAAAGATTAATAGCAATTATCAAGTGGAGCATAAGCATATATGTAATACCTTTTGCAATTTTTTTGTATTAAAAATATATAATTAATAAAAAAAAATAAATGTTCTCTGACAAAAACGTTTAAAATCTACATTTGTTAAATCTTTCTTATCGAGAACTGGGTATTTGCACTTCTATATCATCACTCAGCTCCTCGTATTTGAGATTTTGTTTTGCCGCTGTTTTAAGTTAACGGAAAAGTGAAAGCGGACGCTATGCAAAAACTCATTTTAAGCTTCCCGTTAAATGACCGTTTCTGATGAGCGCATGCGTAGTGGTATCATGCGCCGAATAGCGGGAAAAGTGAAAGCGGGTGGCTTCCGCTATGCAAAACCTCTCTATTGAAAAAAATAATGACCAAAGAAATATTTAATAGAAAATATTTTCTATGACCACTTTTATAATCCAAATAATAATACAGTGTGGTTATAATTAAAGTGACCCTATTCAGACCTCTCTAAAATCCGTTCTGTCTATCGGAATTTAATGAAACTTTGTATATATGTTTATATACTATATATATATATATACAATGAAAAAAAACGGGGAAAAAAATTCTGCAATAAAATAAAGTTCAAATTTTGACCAGATGGCACTTTTCAAAAATTCCTTATACAAATTAGTCAAACCTATAGAGAGTCTTGTAATCAGAGTTTGAAAATCGTTGTACAAGCCTTTGTTATCGTTAATCATGCCCTTACAATCAGAATGACATTAATATCTTAGTTGCACTGCGTGAATGTCATAGTTTAAGGAGAATTGCGAGAAGGGCCCAAGTCAAAGAACTGATCGTGCTAACTTCGGCGAGAATTGTGTAATATCCAGAGCTTTTCCGGATGCCTGTTCTCCTCGTTCACACCACTTAAATCTTTGTGATTTCTGGTTATGGGGATTCCTAAAAGATCATGTTTATGGAGGGGGAATTAGGTCTTTACCCGAGTTGAAATCCAGCAATGTACGCCATGTTGCTGAAATTCCTCGAGAGTTGCTTCGCTCTAACGTTGAAAACGCTGTAATGCGTTTTTCACAAGTAATTGATGTGAATGGAGCACACGCTGAGCACATTCTGGAGTTGAATAAATTTTAATGATACTGACAGTTTTTTTTATTTCTTTAGGCACCACAATTCCCCCTGGTGTTCAAACTTTGAACTATTTTTTTATTGCTCAAATCCTTTCCCTGTGGTCCATATAACACATGTGCCAATTTCATCAATTTCCACTTCTGAAATAATTCTTTCTCAGGTTCAGAGTTAAAAACACTTGTTCACTTATATAAGATAAATCAAACATAGCACTGATTTTCTGGGCGTGAGATATTATATTAGGGAAACTTACTTTTGAGAATGATTTATAAAACTCTAAATTTGGCATGTTTAGAAACAATTGATTGAGATGATTGTTAGATTGCAACTCAATTAATTCAACCTGCAAGTCTGACCTCGTTGAAATTTCCAATTCTATTTGAATGGCACTGAAATCTTGAAATCTGCGTTCGAACTCAAAATGAAGTTATTCAAGCCATCTTCATAATTCTTGAGCTTCTCTTCATTTATTAAGGGTATTGAATTTAACCTTGGGTAATGAGACAAGTCGTAGATCAATAAAATAGATCAAGTTTTACTTTAAAAGCTTTGAGATGGGCCCAGATATCGCTGTTAAATTGATTGTTAACTTGCATTTTTACATTCAAGTTGCTCATATGACAAAGAAGATCTGTGAAGAACGTAAAGTCCGAAAGCCATTCTGTATCTTCTAACATTTGGCACTCCGCAGAACATTGTTTCTCATTGTTCTCGTCACTAGCACTCACAGATGTTCTTGCACTCAAACATACACTCGTGGACTAAATTAGGAATCACACTCACGCACCACAGAGTAAGTATTCACAATGAAAAACTTAACAACACTTTATTTCTCTTAACAGTCACAGCTACTCGCAGCCATGCTGTTTACTCTTGCCGATCTGGCACTACACTAAACAGAATCGGAGTTATGCGCACGCAGGCGCATACATACATACATACAATTTTTTCGCCGCTAGGGGTATCCTTGCGCGTAGGCGCGAACGTACCGCCCGGCTTTGATATGTTCACATTCAACCAATTTTTAAAATTCAAATATTCACGAAATTCTCAAATTATTCACTGTATACACTGAATACACAAGAAATACACAATATAAAAATACATTTTCCCACAAAATAAGCTGATCACAAAAGAAAAACACAATATAAAACTACATTTTCCTAAAAATATTCACAAAAAATACACAATAAAAATCAATTTCCTTCATTAACACTAGGCAAATGTATGATATTAATTATTGTTGTTTTATATGTGCTATTTATATCTTTTAAAGTAACCACTCTTGTTACTTTATCTTCACCTGGATGAATTTTAATAATTCTGGCCAAATTCCATTTTAAAGAACAATAATTATCAGGATTTTTAACTATCACCAAACCACATAAAAGAAGGTAATTACTTTGATCTACTTTACCCTTAGACTATTTAGGTCTATTTAATAGTTCATTTAAAAATTCCGATGACCATTTTTTCCAAAGATGTTGAGTCATTTTTTGAACCAATTGCCAACCGCTCAATCGATTCATAGGAGTTTCACTAAAATTAGGTACAGGCAATGCAACTAAAGATGAACCAATTAAAAAATGTGCCGGAATTAATGCTTCAACATTATTTGGATCACTTTAAAGTGGGCAAAGGGGTCTAGAACTAAGAACTGCCTCAATTTGAACAATAAGAGTTAAAAACTCTTCATAGCTTAAAATTGTTTTGCCTACAATACGTTTCAAATGGTATTTAAGAAATTTGACACCAGATTCTCATAGTCCTCCAAAGTGGGGAGTAGCAGGGGGATTAAAGAACCACTTAATACCTTCGTTACCAATATAGTTCTCAATTTCTTCTGCACTCTTAAACATAAATAAAGATTTGAGAAACACTTTTAATTCTCTATTGGCACCAACAAAATTTCGGCCATTGTTACACTTCTGCATGCTCTTCTAGCTAGAAATCTTTTAAGGCTTGCTAAAAATGTTGCAGTAGTTAAATCATTTACAATTTCAAAATGTAAGCATTTTGTAGTGAAGTATACAAATACACACACAAATATCTTTTTTTACCTGTTTACTTCGTCCGGTGAAATTCTTAATTTCAAATGGACCACAAAAGTCCACACCTACCCAATTAAAGACACGAGTAGGAGTCACTCTGGCAGTTGGTAGTTGTCCCATTAATTGTTCTGTCGGTTTTAAATTTATTTTTTTTACAAATTATGCAATTAAAAATTATCGTTCGAACAGTATTTCTACCTCTTACAATCCAAAATTTATTTCGTATCAAAGGGTTGTTTCAGCACCTGCATGAAAATATAAAGAATGATAATGATTAATAACAATAAAAGTAAAATTGTGTTTAGCAGGAATAATTAGTGGACATTTTTGGTTATAGAGTAAGTTAGAGTTCTTGAGTCTTCCACCCACTCTTAATAATCCCTCATCATCTAGAAATGGACACAAATTTAACAATTCACTATTGTTCGGATAGAAGTACTCTTCTCCAAGCTTTGAATTTCTTTAACGAAAGTAGTCCTCTGAATGTTTTTGACAATGCATATCAATGATTGTGAAAGTTCACTAGTTGTTAGAGTACCAGAAGTTCGATGTAATGGGTTTCTTGTATTGTTGATAAATCTTTTGCACCAGGCGATGATTTTCTTGAATATTGTAAATGAAGAAATGTTATAAATAACATCTAAAGGCTCCACAATATGAGTCAAGACACACACTTGATTTGCTGTCGACAGCTTCAGTTCTCTCGAAATCATATCCATGTCCTTTGACGCACCAGACCTCCAGGATACTCGTTGTTCACTAAAAATGGTGGTCCACTCCACCATAATTCATTCTCTTGTACTTTATCTGCATGTAGACCACGGGAAAAGATGTCGGCACTATTCATTTCAGAAGGCACAAAATTCCACTCTTTGACATTTGTAAATTACTGTATTTTTGTTACGCGATTAGACACAAATGTTTTTAAATAACACGGCTCTTTCATTATCATTTCATTTCTCTTTATCGAGGCCTGGATAATTTTCGAATCTGTTCAAAAAACGGTTCGAGACACATCAATTTTTAAAGATGTTTTCACTTTGTGCACTAATTTGGATAGCAGCACGGCAGCACAGAGATCTAATCGTGGAATTGAAATAGTTTTGATCGCGGAAGCTCGAGATTTGCTGGCAATTAGTCTCACAAACACTTGTCCAGAAGCACTGCAAGATTTTAAATAGACCACTGCTTCATAGATGGCTTCACTAACATCTGAGAAGCCATGAAGTTCGATGCGTATCGGTTCACTGATACATATGCATCTTGGAATTTTAATGTTGTTAATAGTTGTTAAAGCTATAAGAAATTCTTGCCATTCCACAAGATCTTTCTCTTTTTCCCATTCCTCCATCTCTTTTTTTTGCTTTTTTATTCCCTAGCTCTTTTTTATTTTTGCAAGAAAATTTTTGCCTTTGTCACAATTAGGATAAGTAAACCCAAATAATTGTTATGGTTGATAACACTGCACACTTTGTGAACTAAATGCCCTGGTCTACTTTCACTTTGAAGGAAAAACAATCTGTTTTAGATTGCCATATTATTTCTAGTGCTTTTATTTCATCAGGAGAAAAAGAGTAATCAGCCTTGTCACTCTCCGTCAGAAAATTTCTGTTGCTGCACCAGTGATGTAACTGCATTCCACCTCTGTCCAGAATTTCTGTTAACGCTTTAGCAAGTCAAGCTTCCGTTACAGTATTTGCGCCGCAAAGGACATCGTCTCTGCCAAAATAGGTGTCGATACCGGAAAGTTGTCTTTCTCATATATTGCTAATTGCTTAAGTGTGCACATAGCTAAAAAAGGAGCGCTAACTGTTCCGTATGTGACAATTGCGAGTTCGTATGCTTTAACTGGCTCATTAATTCCTTGTTTCCACAAAATACGCTGCAATTTTCTTTGACTGGAGCAAATGTTTATGGTTCTATACATTTTTTAATATCGGCCAAAAACGAATAAATGTGCTTACATAATCTAACCATAATTGAAAAATGGTCATCTTGTATTACCCCTCCGTTATATTGTAATGAATCAAGCAAATGTCCTTTTGTTGTAAGGGAAGATGAGTTAAACATGACACGAAGTTTTGTTTTTGATTTGTCGGGACGGTATACACCTAAGTGAGGTATATAATAAGTACCCACAGTTTCTTCACTTTCTTTAAATTAGTTCATTCTTTCCATTTCATTAATTGTTAGGATCATTTACTAATCGCCTCCACAAGGAATCTAACCTTTTTAGCGCAATATCTCTAGATTTTCCCCAACACTTAGGATCTTCTTGAAGGGGCATTTTAACTACATATTTCCCTTCTATATCTCTATAAACATTCTTTTTGTAATTCTCTTCACATATCCGAGTTTCATTATTAAGAGGAATGTCCGTTTCTATGTTTTCTATGTCCCAAAAAGATTTAACAGTTTTTTCTAATTGCTCATAATTATCTCTAATTAATCCACAGTGATTTTTGATATCTTTATCATTTAAATAAGTTATTATATTAGAAGCTTTTTCTCCTAATAAATTTAACAGAATTTCATCTTTCTTTATCTCAGGTACTATTTTAATACTAAATGAGCGTTCTGAAGAATTAAAAAAAAACTCCACCATTCTGGTCAAGTAGGAATTCTACCAGTTAAAGTTCTAACACTTTTTATTACACTCATGTCCATAAATTAAGGATAATTCAGAATCACACAGAAATTGAACTCTAAAATAAAAATTTCACCTGTAGAATTATCACACGCATCTTGAAGAAGAATATGCAAATTACAGGAAACCACCAGATGGCGCGGATAGTACGTCACAATGACTAGAATGTAAGAGAGGGGTATATAAGGAATGGTGGCAAAGAAGGTTGGTTCCACTTACCGCACACTGTCGCTTGCGATTAACCTGGAGTATAGAGCATGCATTGTGGACATCGCAACAGAGGTCTTGTCTGATGTTTTCCGACGTGTCCAGGTTTAGTTTCCAGTCTGATTCTCGCCGGACTTTCATATGGAGAGCGCCAGGTACCCGTTACCACCAAGAGAACACCACTGAACGACACCGTTACGGTGGTGCAGGATGGCTCGTTTGGGGAGGAATTATTCTTGGTTCCAGAACTGACCTGCAAGTTCAGAGTGTAACGATGACAGGCCACATCTATCGGGATGTCCTTCTGGAACAACATGTACGTTTGTTTCGGGGTGCCATGGGTGCTGAATTTCTGTTTATGGATGACAACGCCCGTCCTTACCGTGCAAACATTGTAGACTAATGACTTCAATTGGAGGATATCACCCGTATGGATTGGCCAGCATACTCATCGGATTTGAATCCAATAGAGCATGTGTGGGATATGCTTGGCCGACGAATTGCAGCCCGTCAACCCCCTCCCACCTGTCAACCGAAACTTCGGAGGGCATTGCTTGATAAGTCGTGTAATATTCCCCAAGATCAGATTTATAATTTGATACTCAGCATGCCTAAGCGTTGTAAGGCCTGTATTGCATCGTCCGGGTGACATACTCCATATTAACCATCCTACTAACCATGTTATACTGTTTTTTGTAAATAGGTTCTTTTTTGAAATTTGCTCCAGGGAGTAAAAATCGCAATTTTTATTAATTATGTCAAACATATAGCATCTTTTTTGCTCTTTAACTTTCGTTTAATAAATAGACTTTACAAATAAGTCAAATTTGTTTTGCTTCTGTCTCTTTCTTTGCCTGAACTTCATTATCCTTAATTTATGGACATGAGTGTACTTGGTCATTCGTATCTGGTTTGGCTTCACCTTCACACACTTCTGACTTATTTTAATTTTTGCGAGTTCTAATTCATTTTTAACTCGTTCGAATTTTATTTTTTTCTGATCTATTTGCCGTTGCTCCTCATTTTTACGATTGTCAATAATCGTGTTGGCAAAGTCTTTGACCAAGTCTGGTCTATTTTTAAACATATCGCTTTGTTCAATTGCATCATATAAATCTGAAATTGTTAATTTTTCAGATACTATCAAATTTATTTCTGCGGCAATGAGCCGCAAATCTTCTTTTTTGACAGCTTTAAACATTTTTGCGCAAAATATTAAATATATGGATTTCAAAGTTCCACTTACTTTTTTCACAAAGCTTTTTACTTGACTTATTATGCTGTCCACAGGTTTGAGCCACTCTTCGGCTCTGCCAGGACCATAATGTTCTCGTCAATAGCACTCACACATGTTATCTAGCGGACTGTAATTTTAATCACTCTCACACACTAACACAATAAGTACTCACAATGGAAAACTTAACAACGTTTTATTTACATGACAATCCACTCGCAGCCGTGCTGTTCACTCTTGCTGATCGAACGCTACACTCCTCAGACTCGGACTTATGCGCACGCAGGCGCATGCGTATACATACACTTATTTCGCCGCTAGGGGATTACTTGCGCTTAGGAGCGAACAGATATCCTAAAAATTATAGCTTAATGAATACCAAAATATTTCTAGTCAAACACAAAGCTCTATCATTAGGATATTATCCCTTTATATTAATCTTATATAAAATCATAGTATTTAAATATTAAATAGTTACTCCTTCTAATTCAGATCTATGCAATGATATATGTAATGAAATTTTAATACATTTTAAATATTCTTATTTTAAGGCAAATATACAAAATACATGATATCATGGTGATACCATGTATTTTGTATTGACACACTAGCAAAACAACATTTTTCATTACATTATGAGGAAGGCAAATATGCAAAATGCAAGGAATCATATTGTAAACTGATATCAAATGTAATTATTTTGACACACTAGCAAAAAGATGTTTTTTCATTACATTATGAGGTTAAAATTGACAATTTTCTTTTATTTGGTATATCATTTATTACTTTAATAAAAATATTTTCCACCATAAAATCAATAAATACTGCTGTACTACAACTTTTCATTTTGATTAGTAATTTAATCTTTTTCTTTAATTTATTGTAAAGATAATTTTTTTAAGATAAACAGGATGAGGCAGAATTAAAATTTTTTAATTATTAATAAAATTATAGGTTGAAGAATAACTGAAAAAATTTACTAGCAAACAGAAGATAATTTGTGGAATTTAGTCAATTATTAATTTGTTAAATTAGAACATCAATAATAAAACAATACTCACCTTCTGTTTTCTAATATTCTGAAGACCTGTAGTTGAATTTGTTTTCATTCTTTTCCTCATAATTCCCAAGTGTAATGGTCACACTTGTAGAATGTAAAAAGATTTTTATTATCCAATGCTATTTCATCCTGCCACACTTAATCTACTTTACATAACACTTTAATCAGTGTAGCTTGACCATTATCGGTTTTCTGTGATTTCCCGCTAAAGTGCTTAATGGAAAACAGCATTTTTACACGGTGAATAATCCTTTTGATTAATCTTAATTCTAACTATTTTATAAAACTACAAATTAAAATACTTAACTAATACTAAAGCAATATTATTGAGTAATTCAAAATACAATGCAAAATATTTATAAATCCAAAACAACGTTGACACGCCAAGAAGAGCTGCTACCTTACTGATGACGTCATAAAAAATGCATTCAGATGCGTCTTGCTGGCTCCGACTATATTATGCATTGATATATATATATATATATTCTACTGCAGCTGGCAAAAACTTAGAGAGCTCGGTCTTATGCATAAAATACTTAACTAATACTAAAGCAATAATATTGAGTAATTCTGACTGATGACGTCATAAAAAATGCAATGAGAGATGCACTTAATCTAAAGCAAAAGCACTTTAATCCGTGTAAGTTTACCATCATCGGTTTTCTGTGATTTCTCGCTAAAGTGCTTAATGAAAAACAACATTTTTACTCGGTGAATAATCCTTTCGATTAATCTTAATTCTAACTATTTTATAACACTACAAATTAAAATACTTAACTAATACTAAAGCAATATTATTGAGTAATTCAAAATACAACGCAAAATATTTATAAATCCAAAGCAACGTTGACACGCCCAGAAGATCTGCTACCTTACTGATGACGTCATAAAAAATGCATTCAGATGCGTCTTCCTGGCTCCGACAATATTATGCATTGATATATATATATATATATATATATATT
>BPLQ01005278.1:6065-20288 GCA_021605075.1 Caerostris darwini | reverse complement strand
GAATATAGTTGTCTTAATGTCCTGACGCCATCTATTGGATCAAATATTGATGTAAAAATTTCATGGACTATCAAATTCAATTTAATTTACTGAGATTTAAAATGTCGGTAATTAATTATTGTAAATTAAATTGTTCATTTCATTATGCTTTTTTTATTGATATATTTTTTAAAAGTATTGGTTTTTACTATTGAGACTCAAAAAGTTTCTTATTCTAACTTTCATAAGTGTTATGGTGTGACATATTTTTCAGCATTTGTCAGTAAAGTTTTTAACTAACTTTTTCTTTCAAATAGGATAATGCCATTTATATGATTTTTATTTGAAAATAAATAACATAGTTTTAAAGGACAATATGCATCAAACTTTTTACATCGCAAATATTCTCATATCATTAAAAAATCATTACCTTAAAAAATAACAGTAATTTTTTTTTTCCTTGCTGTTTTGTTTGGATATGACAAATAAATGATGGAGTATTTAGAAAAAGAGTTTTTCTTGCAACCACTGGTGATTTTCATTAACCAAAAAAATTTATTTATTTATTTATTGCTATCAAGTTAATTAATATTGAAAACTTAAACATTTTTGTAATTTTAAACCTGCCTCGTGAATTATTTCTTAATACACAGTTAAAAATACATTAAAATTTATTACTTTAATGTTACAACAATAATTTTTTCAGAAATCATACCTGTCTTTTATACAGTTTGATTTTATTACATATAACTCATTGTTAAGCATATAATTTAACTATATAAGCGCAATAAATCCAAGTACTAAAACGATATTTAAACTGTATATATCTAGATTTGTTGATAGTTTTGTGAAAAATTGAAATTTGGTAAAAAAGGAACTACAATTCAATGCTTCCTTTAACTATTATTATTCAATATGTTTCATATATAAAAATAAGAAATTCATTTTGTATAAATTAATAATGAATAAATGTTTGTAACCTTTATCTAATGTTTTATTTTTAAAAAGGTTTTATCATTGATAGTATAGGATTTCTATTTCAGTTCTAATTAATACTAACATTTTAAAATTATTATTTTTAATATATAGGTATGAATTCGTAAATTTTCTCACACTTCTTAAAAAGCATGCTTAAAATATGACACAGTTTTATTTTAAAGATTTGTGTTATTTAATTTGTGCTGACTATTTGAAAATATCTTAGTTATAAAGTTATATAGCTGAGCACTTTAAGTAGTACTGCTCAGTTTGAATCAACACAGGCAAGTAACCGATTTCTTTAGGGATAATTTTTTTTTTCCCAGTAAGAATGATTATGTGTGTATCCTCATCTACAAGTGCATTCGTATGTGTTCGACAAGTGCATTCGTATATGCATGCGTTTATATATGTATGTTTGTTTTATGTATACGCACAAACATGCGTTTATGTATATAAGCACAGCTACTGTATGTTGATATGTTTATGTATGAATGTGTGTATGGTATATATATGCATTCACGCAAGTGGAATTTTCTTGTGTGTATCTGTGAATGTTTCTGCATTAGTATTTGTATGTTTATGTAGAGAATGTATGTATAACATCTGTGTGTGTAAAAATTTATGTGGTTGTGCATGCTTGTATGTGTCCAGGTTTGTGTGTGTGAGTAGATAGGTTAATGTGTGTGTATGTATGTGCATGTACACATTGTATTTACATGGATGTACAGATATGCATATGTGTGTGCAAATGTACATATATTTGTGCATGTGCATATCTGTATATAAATATGTGCAGGTGTATGTATGTGCATGTACATGTATTTGTTTCTGCATGTGCTTGTGCATGTATAAATATGATCGAGTATACGTATGAGCATGTATAAATATTGCACGTATGTGTATGTGTACAAATGTGTGTGTACATTGTATATACAAGAGTATATATTTTGCTTGTTAACACACAGACATCCACACATATATACAAACACATACATACACACAAATGCACATACCTGCAAACCACATACATATGCATTCAAATAAAGGCACAGGCACATACATATACAAATATATGCATAAATCAGCACATGCATATAAAACCTCATTCACATATATTCCCACATGCTAAATGTAATGCAAATACATCTGTATACAAATGCAAGTAAATATGCACTTGCAGTTGAGAGTCAGTACACACACAGTCATTCTTACTGCGAGAAAAAAAAAAGATTAACCTATACATATTTCAGCATAAGTTTTTACCCATACCATTACTCATACATATGTATAAATGTATTTATACGCATACATGAAGTATTAATATATAAATAAAATTAATTTTGCGAAATTGAATTTGATTTGCAAAAAGGTGAATCCTTTCTTCGTTTGTTTAGAAAATTTTAAAATTTCTGATTAAAATTTGTTTAACATTCCAATTGAAATTTATACTATCACAATCTTTAATTTATTGTATTAGACATAAAAAAAAAGTACAATCATTGTTACAAAGGATAACATATATTGTTAATTTTAACGCATACCAACATTTTTTTCTAATTTACAATATGTATGTTTAGAAATTATTGATTTTTAAATAATTAATATATTATTTAAAAAAATTAATAATATATTAATTATAATTAATTTCATCCATTTAAAAAAAATATTACTTTTTAATATTTACATTGCATTTTATCTGTCCTATTTGTGTAGAGATTTTATTAAATACAAACTTTAAACTAGTCATTTTTTTAAGATTTGCTTTTAATATTATAACTAATAGAGTGTTAAAACATTAGTACAGGCACATCCAAAATGTGATTATTATTTATTTCTTTAATTTAATTTAAAATAAATTAAATTCATTTATTTAAATTTCCCATTTTTTTTCCCCCAATTCTTTTTGAGCAATACAATTATTATCCTAAAGGAGAAAACACTTTACACCATTTCAACAAAAAATTGTTTTCTCTTATCATATTAATATATAAGTAGTATTTTAATATTTATTGTCATTTTTATTTTATTAATAAATGCAATGAAGCACTTGTTGCAAATATGTCAAAAATCAATTCATGCACTAAAAGTAATATAAGCCAATATTGCACAAGAAAAGCATCTATTCAAATCCGTTGATGACATATATTGTAGTCACTGCTTTTAGAAATCAAGTCACTCATTTATAATTGTGCAAGATATATAAGCATATTACATTGGCAATCATATTGCTTGGTAACAGTTTTTGGTGTTTGCCCATACAAATGTGAGGAATAATGTTTAAAAGCATCACTTTCTTCTCTAACAAGTACGAAATGTAGCCAAACAAACTTCAGTAAACAAATGTCAGGAACTTAGTAGGTGTATTCAATAGCTTTCAGATAATAATAATATTTAATTAAACAAGCTTATTACGACTAATATATGCATTAAAGATTTTTTTTTTTGAAAGGAATTCTAGAAAACGGCAATACCAATTTTTGATCGACATTTATTTTAAATTCTATCTATAAACAATGAATGTATGTAAAATATTTGTTGCATTAGTTTCCATCCAAAACATTTTCCAAAGAGTAAAAATCAAATTATTGATTCAAGACATGATTTCATAGTGTTGCCAATACATGTAAACAACTTCTAGAACATCAAGCAATTACACAAGTAATAAAAGGTGAAAAGTTTATAACTCTACCTTTTATGTATTCTCCTTTTCAAAGAATTAATTAAATAACTTGCAGAAATATTTAATGATTTTTATTTAAAAAAAAAAAAAAAAGGAACTGAATATATGATGTCACACTCCTCATTCAGACTTCTACCCTTTTAAAATTTCCACTCAACTTTTTATTATTTATTTTCACATTTAATGTTTAATTTCAATCTTATCTAGGGTTCAATTCCATTTAAGCATAGATGGAACTTTATTAGGATAAGAAAGCTAATTTGATTATTTGTAATTTAAACACATCAATATTAAATAAAAATAGTTAATTGATTATGTATGTAATTACTTCAATTTTGAATGAATCAATTATATTTTCAATTAGTAATTAATTACCATTCAGACCTTTATAATCGTCATAAATTAAGTATAAAATAAAAAGTCAAATTGTAACAAAATCGAAAAAATTGCACAATTTATCAATAAAAAAAATATATAACTATATATATATATATATATATATTGTTGTAGTTGGGAAATTATTTCTAAAGAATTTATGATTTGTTATTTTAAATTCAAATTGCATTAAGACATATTTTATTTTTATTTTATTTTGTCCTGCAATCCATCATGAAACATGAGAGGATTAATTTCTCAGTAATTTTTCCTGAAAACCTACAGGAAAATACTTTAAAATGCTGTTCATAAAATTATTAAAAATTTAAATTATTTGTTAAAGGGTAATGCAAAAAATTATGCACCAATCAGTTTTATTATTAGAATAATTCTATTTTTAAAAACTTCATCATTCAGATTTAAAACTAGAAATTAAAGATTTATAATTATTACCCAAACTTTCACAATTATAGTACATTATCTTATTCATTTAAAAGAATATTCAAGAATGAAGTTTTAAACTAGTTAAACATTTATTATTAATACATCACAAAAGACAGAATTATTATTATTTCACAAATATCAACAAATTTTTTTTTACAAAAATTCTTGTGAGAACTCAAAATACTATAAATTTTTCATGAAAAAATTGTTGTGAAACCAATATTTTTTATCAATTCTTATACTCTAATAAAGTAAAGAAAACAATACTGCTTTAATCAATAAAATTTGTAGAAGTTAACATAGTTATCCACCTTAAAGAAGGTTTATACAATAAAAAAAAAAGGAAAATTTAAGCATGATTCATTATAAAAATAAAAAAGCATGATTCATTATAAAAATAATTGACATGTTAATGACACAAAACCAGTTAAAAGAATTTTTAAAAGAAATAAAACACAAATCAATAACAACTTTTTTCGTTTTACTCCAATGTAAGAATACATTTTATTCATGATGTAAACTCCTTAAGCATTCAATTATGGCATAATGGTGAGATAACTAATGATGCTAGTTGTTTTTCATTTGATGCAAGAGATCTCAGTTTAATTTTTAACATGCACATGGACCTTATTACTTTAAATTATAAATCTGTTGTAGGGTTTTCAAGTTAGGATTAAAACTTAAAACAACAGATATTCCTGTTTATGTAGGTTTTCTATAATTTTTCTTCTGATAAGACAAATTTTTCAATTTCAAAGAATTTTTACAGGATGACACAAAAACAGTTGCAAATCTGTAATTTCTTGTAAATATGTTTCTCCATTTTGATTACATTTGATATAAAAAAATGTATATCTTTGCATATATTTACAGCAGAATAAAGAGAATTACATTTAAATAAATGCAGTCAACAATTACATGAGTCACAATTAGATAGACATCAAAAATACCACACACAACACAAATATCACACTGACTTTTTTCTATGATGTTAAACTAATTATATTATCTATTAAAGTTTTAAATTAAATAATTACAAATACTAATAACAAGAAGACAAATTGAAACATCAAAAATATGATTTGATATAATTAAAAAATTAATACGAATGACACCAATACATTTAAAATACATTTTTTACAATCACAAAAATATGCTTCAATAAGCTGTACAAATAAATATAACGTTAAAGCAAATAAATTTACTCAAAAGTGAAAACAAATAATAATGCACCAAACCTCTCTTCTGATTGGTCTGCCGAGAAGGTAGCAATCATCAATTAACAAATACTGTGCACTCCTACCAATACATCCTTCAATGTTCATCAAAAGCAGAAATTGTAAATCACATAGGTGAACTAAAATACATGCATTATTGCATTACTAAATGACTAACTAACATTGACCGGCAAGTCTTTTATCAGAACAATTCTGCTACTATAGCTGAACTCGTGAAGCAAATTAATGTTTGTTATAAATGTAATGTATTAATGTTTGTAAAAAATACGATTTAATATAATTAAAAAATCAATGGTAACGACACCGATATATATACATTTTATATTACATTTTTATACATTATATATAAACAAAAGTCTTCATTATAAAAAGTAAGTTCCTCTGGCTAATTTAGAGAAAAATATATCAGAATAACAAAAAAGTTTTTAATCTATAAAAAATAATCCAATAACAAAAATTCGTGAAGTCTTTGTAAAACACCTAATTCATCAAATATGTAATTCATGAACATACTCTCAGAATACACATTTCAACATGAATGTTTCGTAAAATACTAAAATAAAAAATATATATATATAAAAAAAAAAAATGAATGATATTTTTTTCACACATGCTATCTCACTTTAAAAATAAATTCATTACCTTTCTATAAATTAGTTATCAATATAGTTCTTCCATTATATAACATTTACTAATATATTAATTATACTTTTTTCTGTTTGCATAACAAGTTTTTCAAATTTAAAACATCAGTTTTCTTAAAATTACTTATCATTTAAAAATATTAAAATAATTTAATTTACATTTATATTTGTTCATGAAATTTTCACAGTTATAATACAACATTTTTCTCTAAAGATTGTAAAAAATATTATATTTTATATACAAATAGATTCCCAGATTTAACAGAACCATTTGAATACGATAATAAAAATTTGTTATGAAATATAACAGGCTTGAATTTCCTTAATGTAAGCCAGACAAACTAAAATATTTTTTTACATAGATTTAAAAATTATTAAAATAAAAATCACTTAGAAATGTTATTTTCAGCAATAAAATTAAAAATTATGAAACATTTATTCATAAACTGGTCTAACAAATCTACTCGAAAAAAAACCCACCTATATTTCTATATTCAATTGAAAAATTCATTTTAAAGAAAAACTTTTTCTTTACTTTTCAGTTTTTTTTAACCCTGTAATTTTAAAGTTGTTATTTTGTAATAAAATTTCTGGAACTGTTTATTACTTAAGGAATATTCCAAACTATAGTCACTGTGTTTTTATGAAATATTTTAGCATACTATCAAACAAGCCATGAAAACAAAAGTTCTAGTTATCAATGTAAAAATAAAGTTTAAAACTCAGTAATTTTATTTTTAATTGAAAAGATAATTTTATTTCTTCAAGTAACATTTTTTTCATTTGTCTATTCCTTATTTTTAATTATTCATTTAATTAAATATTAATTATAAAATTTGCAATAAATATTACTAAATTTTACAACTATACTTAATAGCTATAAATATATTGTCGAATTTTTTTTTTTTTTTATCTCTACATGAAATGAAGCTAGCACAAAATTACACAGCACAACACAATTTTAGCTTTATGAACACATTTCTCTTATAAATTTTTAAAATTTGAGTTAATTTTTTTTTTTTTCAAAATAAATAAATAATCTTAACTTAATTCAATATAACTGAAATCTTCTCAGCAAATTTCAATTTATCATGTGCGAACATTCAAGAACGGATGAATAAACTCAGGAATATGCCAATGTTTAATAATGCATGAGATACATGAAGCTATTGATTGGAATACTACAAGAATGGCTAAATTCAATAGCCACATGAATATAGCAATGTGAATAGATCAAGAACTTCATGAAGAATGAATTGTTCAAGAATCTCTAGAAGAATATACATAAGTAAAATAAGTGTCGTCGTAAATGAGTAATGAAGTATTCCAAATTTTATAAGAAAAATTATCACATTCAATAGCCAAAAGAATATATCAAAGTTTGAAAACATTAGTCATAAATGAAGAATGAAGTATTCCAAATTCTACAAGAAACATCACATTCAATACCCAAAAGAATATATCAAAGTTTGAACATTCTAGGCATAACTGAAGAATGAAATATTCCAAATTTTACAAGAATCACTATCACTTTCAATAGCCAAGTGAATATATCATAGTTTGAAAATTCTAGGCATAAATGAAATATTCTAAATACAATAAGAAGCACTATTATATATAACTCCATAAGCACAGGAAAATGTCAGAAGTGATAAATGTGAAACTTCAAAGAGAAGGAATTGATCAACACACTATGAGTACTTATAGCTATTGGATACAAATGTGCTTCAAAACCATACTACAAAACACTTCAAACAAAAGCCAAATTCTCCAGAAAATTCCTTAACACTAACATTATTCATAAAGCATTTCAAGAGTTAAGGCCAAAGTACCATTTTCCGCCACAATTTGGCGTCTTATTTGCATGGCCCTCAATTTTGGATAACGTCACAGACAACTAACCAGAACAACATGCTCACGCATGATAGTATTATTTACAATCACATCAAGAGAATAATAGAAAACTTTTTTTTAAATAAAAATGTTCTTAAGGAATTAACTAATTTTATTAAAACAATATAGATGTTCATTGAATATGTCCAAAAAACAAAAGATTTTCATAAAAAATGTACTCGTGCATGTATATGTATTTCCTTTTAAATAAACATCCATGTCATTTTACCAGGAAAATGCGATTTCTGAGTTTGAATCTCAGTCTGATCACTAACAGACGAAGAGTTTCTTTTCCTGCATTGCAATTGGAACAAAAGAAATAGGGGTAAATATGAATAAATTTGGTAAATCAGATGAAGGATTAACTTCTTTACACTTCTAAAGAATGTCAAAAGAAAAGGGGCGGGGCAAAATAACCAGCCCGCCAAAAATTGCAGTCGTTTTTTTTTTAACCAAAAAATCTCTAACTTTTTGAAAGAGTAACTTCAACACTATTTTCAACAGAAAAAGATTGCAAAATAATTAAGAAAGATTGCTTTGGAATTCATTATATAGTTAATGTGTTTCTTCCAATTAATTACCTATTATTTTTTTTTGTTATTGTTAAAACACTAATTCAATATTTTTCATTACAAAATATTGGAATTTTTTTTTTTTTTTTTAATTTTCAATTTACAGTAAGTTTACACAGTATTTAACACAAATATATCATTGCTACAAATTAAACATTTCATCACAATATACAACTTATTAAATGGAATATGAAATTAGATATATTTTATTTTATACAATCATTACCATTATACATTTTCTTTATTTTATTTTTTATTTTTAATTCTGTACTTTATTTCCGAATCCAAAAAAATATTTACCGTGAAACACATTAACTGGACTTTGGAACTTCCTCCTTATGCTTTTTCTCAATATGCTTTTTGAGTTCTCCAGGCGAACGAAATCCTTTTTGGCAATATGAGCAATTGTGAGGAAATTCTTTGGTATGGGCACTCGCTATGTGATTTGCTAGATGAGACGTGTCAATGAAACTTTGTTCACAGTTTGGGCAAGGGTGGTCTTTTTCGAGGGTATGTATCCTAAGATGCCTTTTCATGTTAGATGCTACAGAGAAGTCTTTCCCACATTCGGAACATCGGTAGGGTCTCTCCCTACTGTGCACACGTTCATGAGCCCTCAAATTGCATTCCTGCGCAAATCGCTTTCCGCAGGTGCCACATTCATGTTTCTTCTCGCCAGTGTGCACGAGGAGGTGTTGACGAAAATGGCTTTCTAAGGAGAATCTCTTGCCACATTGTTTGCAAGCGTGGGGTTTGTCTCCCGTGTGGGTGAGTAGGTGCCTGTTAAGAACAGCCTCGCAATTAGCTATGTACGCACAATATGGACATTTGTGCTTTAATTTTTCTTTTTGGCGGGGATGCTTTCGCTGGTGTCTGTTTAAAGCTTCTGGTGATGAAAAGCAGGCTTTACACTCATTACAAACGTATCCAGTAATTGCGTCTGTAAAATAACACAAAAAATTCATTTACATAAACAGTAAAAAATATTATATACAATAAAATTCATCAAACTTATATAATTAAATTAGGATTTAGAGTAATCGAAATCTGGAGATACATAGCTAATTCAAAACAATTCTAAATGACAACTTTTCGTAAAACAAATCAAGTAAGTTGAAATTTTACAAACATTACAGACATATTTAATGTTTAATAAATATAAAGATTTTAAGCTATTAACTTTAGAATTTTTATATACGTCTATACAAATTAAACAAAGTTTTTGCAATGATTACTTAAAAATATTTTATAGATTTGAAAATATAATTAATTTATTTAAAGTGTAAATAATTTTGATTTACTTCCAATTACCTGTTAAATAAAACCCAAGCTAAATTTTCTTGCAAGACTTTTAAATAAATAATAGCAAAATCCCTTTAAAAAATGCACAATATGTATATTAGGCATGGGTGATAAATCGATATAATTCAAAAATCATATGTCCGATTTTATTATTATTACTTTATCGAAAATCCGAATTTAAGATATTAATATTCTAAAACATCGGTGTTATAACGGGAATTCGATGTTCAACATGTAAATACCGATTTTTCAAAACTGGCATAACTGCTTTAGAGATATCGGGCGATTTCAAATATTTGATATTTATTCGTCAGCGGTTCTGCATAATTATTATCTTATCAACTTTAATGCAATCTCATCTTTTCCTAATTAAAGAACTCTAATTAGTGGTAGTATTTGGCACATTATTTTAATTATTATTAATAAGAATTCTAACAAAATATTAAATTTATACCGTAGAATTTCCTAAAAATTTACAATTGTAATATCACCTAACATGGCTTAAAATTCTAAACGTTGAATTTTTTAAATCTAAATTTATCCCATTTTAAATTTTCTTCAATTCTTCTTAAGAAAAATTATTTTAGATACTTGCACAACGTTGGACTATCTTAGTTTTATGATGGTCATTAAATCTATGTTTTGATGCTAGAATGGCGATAATTCAAGATTTTTTTTTTAACTTCGATTTTTTATGATGACCTGTCATTTTTTTATGACATATAGTGAAGAGACACTGGCTTTTCTAGTGAAGAAACATGCTTTTTAACATTTACAATCCGTCAACTTTTAAAATATCATAAAGAGGAGGGAGGGGCTTAAAATATGCATAACCTTAATTTATCTTGCCCTTTTCTTTAAAAAGGATAACTAAAAATTATCTCCCTCACACCAAAATTTTTTCTTCATGTACTCAAATTTAATATATTAATCACAATATATATTGCTTGTCAAAAAGGTAGTACCTCACTTTGAAGTTGTTCGCAAAAAAAAGTTAATCAAATGCACCAAATTCCACTAATTACCAGAAGTTAAGCACACAGCGATAAAATTGACAAGCACTGCTTTAATTGACACAGGAATTGGCAGGAAAGAGGAAAATATGTTTATGCATGAAACAAAACAAAAAATTACACACAGAGATGAAGTAATATTGGAGTCATTAACAAAAGACGTTTAAAGCTAAAACAAGCACAACCGATATTAATAGGATATGTGAGTAATCCTCACAAAGTTTACTGGGTTGGTTGAATACCTTATGAAGTGTTCAACCATTGCACAGTCAAGTAATCACCTTTCCCTGTGTGGAGCAGGACGCAACTGTGTGAGAGTGGCTAACAGTAGGAAACGTTTAAACACAGCATGGCTTAGGGCATCCCAAAGATTTTCAATTCTATTAAGGTTGTGTGAGTATGCCAACCACCATACATGCAATATCCTCTATCTCCAGGTAGTCACAGAGGATCACACTCTATGGGGATGCACATTATCATCTATTAAAATGACAGCAGGACCAACTGCTACAGAGTATACACACAATGAGGTCTAGGATTTCATCCTCACACCCGACAGCCGTCGCAGAAAACCCCATCTAAAGATATGCAGATTGAAGCGATATCCCAAAGAAATCTCTGTCCACACCATGTTTTCATCTCGGAATGTGCGATGTTCTAGGCAGATTGCATGCGCCCAAAAGATTGTGGTGCCTCTACTGATCCTTACAAAATTGTCATCTGTTTGCAGGGCAAACGGCAACTCAGCTGTGAACATAATGTTGCCCCGATAAGACACAGCCCAATTGATATGTTGCCGACACCACTTTAATTGTGTGTTCCTTTATATGTCCAATCCAAAGGAGCAAACTCAGGGTATACATTCTATTCATATGTAGCCTTCGGCACACAATATTTACACATATTATATTACAATACAATCGTAACCTACATGCTGCAACCATACATGCCACATATGTGGAAGTCGCTCTTCGATTCTACTTGCTTCGATTCTACAACAACAATATATCGATCTTCCAAGTGGGTTAGGACGATCAGACATAGGTCTTAGAATAATAATGCTGGCTTCTAATACAACTGCTTTTTTTTTTTCCTTTTCTTTTTTTTTTTGCATATTTTTCTACAGGAAACCGCTATTGGTTGTTGCGTAACATATTTCCATACTTGAATTGAATTCAGAAGCGAATTGCAGCCTGTCCAATTCAGATTGGCTCCCAGAAATTAAAATTTCTTCTGTGTGCTTAACTTTTGAGTGTATTTAGCCCTCGATGAATACTGCACAAGATATTGCAATGAAATATGACCAAATGGAAAAAAGAGATAGTTTTGAAATAATTTTGTAATGAAAATAAAATAAAAAATCAAATAAACTAAAATTGACATAACATGTTAGAATTTTAATGATTATTTTCATCAGTTTTTTTTGTTTTGTTTTTTTACCAATTTTTTATATATTTTTTTATTTTGGTGGTTAGGAAAACTCATAGATTTCTACTTTATTGTTGAAGATTTCAAAGCAAGTTCCACATTCGAAGTTTTAAATCTATATAAAATTATAAAATCAATATATTCTATATAAAATTGATACATTGTGATAATTCAACGTTAAAAATTTCATCACCATCCAGTCTTAACGTCTCATCTAAATATATAACCACTAGCGAAAATATAGTGTAGAATATGAACTTCAATAATATTCTTCCAAAATGTAAAAAATTCAGAACAGTTTTAGATTGTTTGTCGCTCTACGTTCATCTTTGCACACATTAGCTAAACAGACTGGACCTACAGTTTAATGTGGATTCCGAACCACTGACAAACATTCATGGCACTTGAACCCGAAACCTGTGGTGCCGAGCACCAGAGAACAGTTTTAGAAATTGAGTTTATAACATAAATTGATAATCAACAATACACAAACGTATCATATGAAAACATTTAATTTATATTTCTATTAGATTAAAGACAGATGTATTTAAATATATATAATTATATTACACTAGCACTTGTTCAACTTCCTTAGAATATAAATTATCATTGTTATGATAGTAAAAAGTCTGCAAAGCAAATGTATAATACCTTTTGATAGCGTATTCTATAACTATACCTCTATATGCTACTCTGTTACTTCTATTTCTGAGAAAATGTGTTTAAAACATCTTCAGTTTGTAATTGTTAAGGCCATGTAGTTGTTAAACAGCTATGCTTTGAATAAAACTTTAAAAATATTAAACAATGAAACAACAATTCCTCTAGTATTTTACAAAACCCCAATATCCTAAGGTTTCATCATCTATATTACTTACACATTACTGAATGGATGGAATATTAGAAACGCACAGAAAGAGGAGAAAGAGAATAATTTGCAGAAAAAAAGGGAGGGGGAGAGAGAGAATAGTTTTCAGTTACAAAAGCACAAAAACAAATTGCAGTTCAATAAAATTCAGATACATCAAACAGCCTACTAAAATATAAAACGAAACCTGTTTTATAAAGATGAATTTTAATAGCAGTGGACTATTAAGTGTGTTTTTGATATTATGGGAAAAGAAATGAAATTATAGTTAATGTGAGCCTTAAAGTACTAAATTAGAGCCTTGGCGATTGGGAAATCTGATACATTTTGTTTTCAACTTTGTTATACTGATGATAAGATAAAATATGTAATACAACTTAACACATATAGCCAACCATGTGCAATTTGGAAATTTTATATAACATTTTCTAATGCAAAGTTACTAAAAGTAGCAATCTCATCTCTTATATGCCTTCATGTCCCCAATTAAAAGGATACTAACCGGTTTGAGTCTCCTTGTCTGTTTGTAGATTTGGTTCTTCTTGAGTCCAGGCGGCCACAGTGAGGAACACTGGAAGTAGTGCTTCAAACACTGGAAGAGTGTTCTCACTTTGAAAATGCTCTGCCCAATCAAAATTATCCTCCATTCTCTGAAACAATCATTAGTAAAGTAAAAACACAAATTTTAAAATAAAACATTTGTAAATATAGTTCTTTTTTCTCTTGATCATTAAAAAAAAAACTGAATAAACATTACAATACAGAATGTACAGAAACATTGCAATACAGCTAGTAAATGCTTAATT
>BPLQ01005277.1:0-161960 GCA_021605075.1 Caerostris darwini | reverse complement strand
CACACTTTCTTATGCTTACACTATACTGACTTTTACAATTAAGATATTTAATGTCTAATTAGTCGAAATTTAGATATAGATTAAATTTTAAATTACTTTCTTAACTTGCATACATGATTAACTGTGACATACTTAAAAACATTAATAGTTCAGTTAAATAATTCAATAATAATATAATAAATAATTATAAAATAAATTATTCAGCCATTTTTAAAATTAGTGAATAAAAATTCTGTTTTATTATTGTAGAAGTTTGATGATTTGAATAAAAGGTAATGATTTTATTCGAAATTTACTCATTTATGTTTCATGTTAAGGAAACAACGTCGATGTCAGCTTTTTTATTATTTTAAATTAATATACAAGTTTTATTAATGACTTATTTTCAATACTTTTCATTATATATATATATATATATATATATATATATATATACTGAAGTGACAAAAGTCATGGGATAGCAATATGCAAATTTTCAGATGGCAGTAGCATCGTGTAGAACAGGTATAAATGCGCAGTGCTTTCGCAGAGCTTTCATTTCTGTTCAAGTTATTCATGTGAAGAGGTTTTGACGTGATGACCGCACGACGGAATTAACAGACTTTGAACGCGGAATGTTAGTTGGAGCTAGACGCATGGGTCATGCCATTTCGAAAATCGTTAGAGAATTCAACATTCCCAGATCCACTGTGTCAAGAGTGTGCTGAGAGTATGAAATTTCAGGCATAACATCCCACCATGGACAGCTCAGTGGTCGACCGCCTGCACTTAACGACCGAGACCGGCGACGTCTGCAAAGAGTCGTAAAAAAAAATTCTAACAGACAAGCAACACTGCGTCAAATAACCGCAGAAATCAATGTGGGACGTACAAGGGACTTGTCTGTTAGAACTGTGCGGAGAAATTTGGCTTTCTTGGGCTATTCCAGCAGAAGACCGACTCGAGTGCCTTTACTGACAGAACGACATCACTTGCAGCGACTCTCGAGGGCCCGTGAGCATATCGGTTGGTCCCTAGATGAATGGAAAACCGTGGCCTGGTCCGATGAGTTACGATTTCAGTTGGTAAGAGCTGATGGTAGGGTTCGAGGTGGCGCAGACCCCACGAAGCCAAGGACCCAAACTGTCAGCAAGGCACTGTTCAAACTGGTGGTGGCTCCGTAATGGTGTGGGCTGTTTTTTCATGGCATGGACTTGGTCCTCTGGTGCGACTGGACCGAACATTGCCTGGAAATGCTTATGTTCAGCTACTTGGAGATCACTTGCAGCCATTCATGGACTTCATGTACCCAAACAACGATGGGATTTTTATGGATGACAATGCGCCATGTCATCGGGCCACAACTGTTCGCGATTGGTTTGAAGAACATTCTGGACAATTCCAACGAATGATCTGGCCACCTAGATCACCCGACATGAATCCCATCGAGTATTTATGGGACATCATCGTGAGGTCTGTTCGTGCCCAAAATCTTGCACCATCAACGCTTTCACAATTATGGACGTCTATCGAGACAGCATGGCTCAATATTCCTGCAGAAGTCTTCCAACGACTAGTTGAGTCCATGCCACGTCGAGTTGCTGCACTTCGCCGGGCGAAAGGAGGGCCGGCACGATATTAAGAGGTATCCCATGACTTTTGTCACTTCAGTGTATATAAAGACTCTAAAAATTGCTTGCTTTTAAATTATTTAATCTCTAATGATTCATAACAGAGTACAGTTTAGTTATAGATTAAACTTTAAGGTAAATAACTCAACCTATTAGCATGATCCAACGTAAAATTACATATTTTTGGTATTAATAATAATATATTTTGATAACTATTTTTAATTATTTAATAGCTTAACTTATCTAACAGTTTAAAATCCTTTCAGACGTTTTTATTCTCCCTAAATCTGAGATTAAATGAAATATAATTTTAAAAGTAGTAAACAATTTCCCAAATTCAAATGTTTGTTTTCACTATTTGTTTACAAATATTATAAATTTCAAACATTTTTGTTCTCCTTATATCTAATACATCATACACTGCTTTCATTTAAACAAATCTAAAATAATAGACCATAAACAAGATGAAAGATAAATGATTCGTTTTGCACCAAAAATTAAATCAATTCAAAATTTTACAAACAGAATTAGATATAAACCACAAAATTTCGATGTCATTATCATCATAATTATAAGTGGCTTGACAGCCCAAGGTGGTGCAAGCGTCTTCCTTTGAAGACGTCTCTAAAATCGCTTATTTTGGCTTTTTTAATGTTATTTATTTTTACAATATGCTGCCAAATCATTTATTTAAATGAACAGAAATATTTTTTTAATATTTTAATTTGGTTTTGAAAATTAACTAAGTTGGTATTCGTCATGAATATATTTAAACATTATATAAATTGCTATATATAATTCTATCTATAGTATAATTTAAAAAGATAATCATAACTCGTAAGATAAAAGCCATCTGATTTTATAGATTTATTCACATCTGTACGCACTGTTTATAGTTATAAACTCTTGTCATTATATAATACGATCCTCTGAAATGTAGGTGAAATCCTCTGAAATGATCTTAATTCAATCATTTGAGCATATTGCCAGACTACACTCACTTAATTGGGAACATTCCTAATAAATTATTACTTCAAAATTAATTGTAAGTGGTTTTGGAACTACATGGATGCTAATTAATTAATACGTCCATAGTTGTTTCTGGCATACAATACTTTGAAAATACATAGAAAATCTTCAAAAACTCGATCAAGTATTGAAAAGCTCGTTTAATCGGCATGTTATATATACACTTCGAGAGAAAAAAAAATAGATCACGCACCAGTTCTGATTTTAAAAATTTTGAATCATGAAAATGTTTCGACATTTTGTGGGAAAAGAAATGTCATAACCGTCCTACTCACTGGCAAGAGCGGACCCTGTGGCGTTAAGGAGAAATGGTCAGTAGGCATCGAGACTCTCATCCGAGAGGAAGTACAGTGCAACCTACGCTACCACTGAGAAACGTTTAGTTTACAGTCTCTCATCTCGGAAGGACATATATTTAACGCAACCCTATGTATTATTTCACCTACAGACTCTCAACTGGAGAGGAAGTATATTTTGGTATCCTACTCATTCGGGTTTCCGGTTTAGAAGTGGAATCCTTCCTCAAAACTATAATTGAGACTTTGAATATGTTGAATATTGTATGTGTCTAATTATATATGTGTTGTGTTGTGTTTCTGCGTGTGTAAATAAAACTGAGTTCTGCAACCTGTGCATCAAGTATTTCAACCCAACCACATACAATTACAATCTGGTTGTCCAAACTGCACACTACAGCATTAAAACTTGTGTTCGACAGTCAACTCTTTTCATATATTAGATGTACCGAAATAAATACATAGATATCAAGGATTTTTGCAGCAAATCACACGTTTGAGAATTATAAGTATCAATTGGTGAAAATATTTCTTACAAACATGAAAATAATAACAAACTATTTCACTCTTTACTCCGCCTATTGTAATAAGAAACATCATAGTCTAATAAGTCCTAAATTACCAGCTGTATTAAAATATGTAAAGTCATTTTGAAAACATGATCTCTCAAATATACCAAAATATTTTTACTCTCCGAATGTACCAAACTGATTTTATTGATATTTTGAACACCCAGTTTGTGTAGTAACTGATGCATCTGATACAATTTAATTCTAAAAGCAAATATCCTTAAGAGAAATAAAAAAGATGATCACTCCAACTTCGTAGTACCCCATCATATTCAATATAGTCTAATATATCATTAATTACTAACTGTATTCAAATATTTAAAATCATATTGAAAACATGATGTCTCAAATGTAACCAGAATGCTTTTACTCTCCGAATGTACCAAACTGATTTTATAGATACTTTGACATTAAATATTGGACACCCACTTTGTATAGTAACTGATGCATCTAATGCAATTTATCTCTAAAAGCAAATTTCCTTAGTAAGAATAAAAAAAAGACGATTACGCCTACATCGTAGTACACCATCCTAACTAAAAGCATTTCTATTTAAACCATAAAACCCCTACCATCATTTAACCCAGAATCTCTACAACAGCCTTTTCAAGGCAGCCCCCCACTATCATTATACGCTTGAATCACGCAAAAGGGTTGGCGGTATCAAAGATTCTCTTTTTATTTATGAACTCACGCTGGAGTTCCGACCTGCACTAATGCATTTGTTTCTGCATATTTTATGCGGTTAAGGTTATCGAGCGGTCTGCGGTCCTAGGGTAATAAGTAATCACGATTTAAGGAACGCTTTTAATGGTGTTAGGTTATCAAAAGATGGGGAAGGCTCATCCTAGGACATCAAGTGAAAAGAAGCTCCACTGATGTGAGTTATTATTTCCATTATGAAATCTTCAAAGGCGGAAAATGATGGTAAAGTTTATCCGAAATGATATTCATTCGCATTGCGATGATTGGATTGGATTCGATAATGAAGATGGATGGCATGATTTGTGTGGAGGGACGGGGGTTTTGAAGTAGAAAGATGATGATGATGGTGTTAAATCTGTGAAATCCTCGTTTGCAAAAGTCTTCAGACGTGTTTGAGAAATATTACCGTTCGTTAATGTGTGTAATTATCGCCAGTTATGAAAGTTATTTCCATTTTAAATTTAATGCTGATATTGCATCATATTGAAATGTATGTAATCAAAGACCATTAGGAGAATGCTCATTAGGGCCTATGTTTTGTTTTATTTCGATTTTGTTTTGAACACATTTAACTTTACTAAATGGGTTTTTATCAAAGAACCGTATTTTAATTTGATGAATCAAATTCAAAACAACACCAATTTGATCTTAACGAAGAAGTTAGGTGGACTAAAAAACTAATTGGTTGAGTTTTCCCGTTTCATTTGTGCTATTTCCTAGTATTCGTAAATTTCTAATGCACTTTAAATGATACTTTAATGTGTTGGTAAGTTTACCACTTAAAGATTTCATTACTTAAAATATTAAACAACTTATCCATCATTAATACTCAAACATATATTACATCTATGCACCAGGTAAAATGCCAACTTATCATGTTGAAAATAATGAGATCTTAGGAGAAATTCTTAAATTGACCATTTCATACATTTTCAGACATTTATATATATTTAGGGAACTTAAATTCCAGTGTTGTATTATTTGAGAATTGTTTGCATGTCACTCACAAATTTAACCATGATTGTCGCTAATGCTTTGCAATAATGGCATCTAAATTGTTCCATTCCTGCAAATGATTTTAACGACAATTCACAGCTAAGAATCAGAATAAATTTAAGTAATTCATTAAAGCTTTTAACTACTTCGAGAATGTAATTCTTGAAGAGATAGAAAATGCATTTAAACTTTGTTTAATAAGGATCTGCCATAGTAATAAGGATCCACCATGTACTCCCGAAACCAAATATGGCCAACGGGCAACAGTTCAAGGCTGATGGATCCTCCTTTCAAGGACGCGTTGACCCTTATGTTAGACTTCGGACTTCGCACGTTCCTTTCAAGGACGTGTTGACACTAACGTTAGATTTCTGACTTTGCACGTTCTTTTTCGCCCGTTAGACTTTGAAACCGATAATGGGACAGGAAAAAAAAAGGAAAGAGTGTGCAGTGTAAAGTGAAAACTTCCAGGCAGATGGTAGAAGAGTCGAATGAAGGTTCCATGAAGTACGAAGGGTGCAAAAACCCTTATACAAAATGGCTTTTAAGATGATTTTGTAAATACTTGTTATATAATTGTGTTTCGTGCGTTATGTGTTGCAGTTGTTGTGCAGTGCTGTCTTTGCAATTTTAATAAATATGGCAGCTAAACGTCGCTGTTTTATTTCAAGAAATAATTTAATTTCTATCCATAAACTACACTGAATCAAGACCACACGTATATCCGATACAGAAAAAAATTAGTAAACAAAAACATTTTTTTCCATTTGTGTAGACATTGAGCAATAATGATAAATTACAAACAAACAAAAAAAAAATACATGTTGAGGGTCTTCGCATGCTTCACAAATATAGCTAGTACATCTCATATAATTTTGTCATTGCATCTTCGTACAAAATTTTTGAATTTACCTTAAGATAACGATTCAAGTTTACTGTATATTTGGAAAGTTCAATGTTTTGTTTTCATGCATTATTTTTAGAAAATCATTACTGTACTAACATTAAAAAGCACTAAGATTATTTGTTTCTTTATCTATTTATTTTTTATTTATTAATTTTTATAAAAAAATTTCTCCTGCATTATGAAAAATAACCAATTAAAAAACTCTAAAACTGACTTATCTAATTAATATTTAAAAATTTACTATCTAAATTAATCGTTCAAACTCAGACTTATTAAATGTATAATGAAAATAATTTACAGAATAAATCTATAAAAATTTTTAAAAAAGAAATAATATTATTAATATTAAGGATTAAAAAACAATATTGTACTATAATTATTTGTTTAAGCGGTTAATTTTTTTACATTATGAAAAATTACCAATAAAATAACTCTAAAACAGTCTTAGCTAATTTTTAAATATTAATTGCTTGCCTAAATTATTCTTTCATACACAGACGTATCAAACGCATTATGAAAAATAATTTACAGAATGAATCTACAGAAATTATTTAAAAAAAGCTTTAATAGTTTTTCTTCTTAATTCTGCCATTTCCTGTCTAAATTTTATCTTTTTAGAAGAATATTAAGTTGAAAAGAAATTAAACATAGCCATATTTAAAAACCCCATCTATTTATACCCATATTTGAAAAAATTTAGTACTTACGTACAGCACATTCACTTTTTATACATATAAATATAATATGAAGGGGTATTAATGGATTAGCGAATCTCGAATGCGTTTATTGGGTTGATACTATTAATACCAGAATTCTCCTTTTTCTTTTAATGTCTTTGAACACAGTCACTTACGCTGGCATTAGGCATCTGTCAGGAGGTAATCCGAACGATTACCAACTTCCAAGAATTCTTGGAAACCGTAGTGGCACGAGTTTCCAATGCGATTACCGCAGCAAGGACCCAAGTGTCAGTCTTCTAGGAACCAATCAATTCTCGCCAGGAAGGAAGGTATTAGCTGCCCCCAGATAAAAGGTGGGCGTCGGATTTTGGGCTATTAACGCCAGAGGAAACACAGAGATTTGACTTCTGCCAACTCGAATTGTATTAATTGGGATTAGCATGCTTACAAGGATTTCCAGAAATAGCATTTGGAGGGAGGCCTTATGAATAGTGGTTCTTATAAGTATGTGGTATTAGTAAAATCTGTTAAACGCATGTTAAATTTGAGATATCTACAATAAGCTATTGAGGAGCAGGTTAAATTTCATATGTTTGAGTGTAACTTAATATTACGTAAATTTGTATGCATTTTAAAAATTAAATACAAAATTTATGCAGTCCATCGCTAGTCTATCGATTCATATATATTGTACATCGCTATAAAGCAGCATTCCACACCAAGACGCTATAACTTCTCGGCTTATACTAGACCTATAACGGCTTCAAGAAGAGGGTCACTTTCAGGTTCATGGAAACATTTTAATTTTTATGTAAAAGCATTATATACAATTATTAAAATACTCAAATTACCCACATACCCAAAAAATATATTAAAAAGCATGATATTGCTTTTTTTTCATATACAAATTGTTTTTAGTACATATTTAAGCAAAATATTACAAAACTTAATTTGTATATACATATATATAAATATATTATATAATAATTTGTAATAACTCTGAGTTCATTTATATGTATATAATTATTATTTACGTAAAAAAAAAAAGGAAAAATAAAGAGTTAAATTTGTTTCACAAGTGAAGTTCATTCTGAGGACAGATTTTCAAAGTTCTCGAGTCTACGACGAATATCAAACACGTGGTATAATAATGTTTAATAAAATTATATAAAATAAATTATGTGTCATAATGTTTAATAAAAATGTTATTGTCGCATGATGTTTAATAAAATGTCACATAATGTTCAATAAAATTTTATAAAAGGAGTGATAGGTCACACAACATGTTTGATTATTTGTCTCAGTGGAAATCATGAAAATTTTATTATTTTACTTGTTCTAATAATGTCGTTAAATTAACAAATTTATAAGCCTTCCGAAGCAATGTACTTCTTCAAATGTAGCTAACGGATAATATTTTTTAATGTAGCCTAAGAAGATTAAAAGATCCTACTACTCCTCCTCTCTATTCAGAAATTCAACAACGATTTCAATGAGAAAGTTTCAGAGACATTCTAATATTATGAAAACATTATCAACCACGTTTAATGTATATGAAATTAATGTTCAGTTTAAAATAATAGTTATAATATAAATACCAAATATCAACCGTTTACATAGAGTATCTTTTTTTTTTTGTCATTCTGGGTTTATTAAAAACATTTTTCTCCCAATCAGGGTTTTTTTTAACACAAATTTTGAATATGAAATGGAATTTTTTTACTCTATCTTATTTTTATAAGCAAATATTTTAGTTATTTGATAATACATATTTTTTTTATCAATTTTATGTAAGAATTTCTTAATATTTAACATTTTTATGCTAAAATTTCTTTTATAATGATTTTTACAGATAATAATAAAACATAAGATAAACATTAAATGTTTTCATTTCTACTCTTATCTTCATAAATCTTGCATATAATATCCATTTCGTAAATAAAGCTATGTTAGCATAATTTATATGAAAAATAAATTACAAAAGCAGGAAAATACAATGTTTACCGACAAAAATATTAAAGCATTTTTAATAAAGACATATCTTTTAATGAAAGGAAATATTATTTTATAAACCAACCCCAATTCATTCAATATAATTTAACAAAAAGCTGAAATAATTCAAAAACATTAATAGCAGTTTGCCTCACAGTTGTTTTTTAAAAACAAACATGATATAATTCAAATTTATTTTATCGTTTTCATATTGACTTCGAAGATTAATCGAAACAAAATAAAAAGCAAATAATTGCATTTTCAACCTTTTTAAAAAGAACTAAAATAAAAAAAATGGCTTTAGTAATCCTTAAAATATTTCCTTCAACTTAAAAGAAAAAAAAACTATTGACTTTCGGCATAATTAAATATATAAACCTTTCTTTTACAATATCAATATAAACCCACATTTAGGATTTTTTTTAGTTCTTGCCAGGATTATTACTTTTGCCTGGTCTGTCTCGACTGAATTAAAAAGTTATGCATAAAGAACTTTTCAAATATATTCATTTTTTACTTTTATATATTTCATTTTATTTATTTGCTTGGTCGAAATATTTGAGACGAATTTATTTTTATTCCAAAAAAACAAAAACAAAAAACTGTATTTTAGAATTTTTTTTATTAGAAAGAAAGAGATTAAATAAAAGCAAGGAAAATCTTGATGACTACCAACAAGAGTCAAGAGTCTTCATTTTTATTTACGAATAAAAAATCGTTTGGTGGAAAAATCATTAACGGCAACCGTATTATAATTACTCAGGACAAAGCCTTTATTTCTTTTTTTGTTCTATTTATGCTAATTTTTCTTTTCATTTGGCATCAAATACGAACTTCTGCAAATGAACTTGTTAGTGTCTTTATTTTTGAATTTTAAGCCTCACTATATTGTGGATGATTTTTCTCACTGTAGTTAATATTTTTTTTTATGTCGAATCAAATGAACTGTCATCCATTACGAGCGAAATTTCGAGAATTCTTTTCTTAATTTATTCGCCTTTTTGAATTTTATTGATGGTTCCATCTTTCGTTGGAGAATTCTTTACTTTCATTAGCTTTTTGCTGAATTTCTCTATTCAATTATTTAGACTGCTTCAATTAAGCAAGAAGTGGAAGTAGAAATGAAGTACTTGTGAAATTGGAAGAATTTTTTTATTTTACCATTTTTTTCTTGATAATGCTGTTTTTATGAATTTCTTGAACTATTAATCATGCATTTAATGAATTGGGCCACCGTTGAATTATCTACTTTTTTATGTATATGTATAAAAATATTTCAATTTGTATTAACTGGACTTTTTTATTCTCGTCCACTACTTTATTAGTAAAATTCCCTTTTATTTTTTCGTATAAAGTAACAGTTGCGACTTATTTTATTTGAATATTACTAGAATCGCTCATTGATAATGGGAAAATAGGAGGAAGGGGTCAAGTTAGAATGAGGCTATGGATTCGATTCCTGCCTCCACTATTTGGGGGATCTGAAATACTTAAAATAGTAAACGAGAAAACTACAGAGACATTCTAATACTTTGAAAATCATTATTATTAACTACGCTTGATGCATATAAAGTTTGCGTTTTTAATGTTGAATTTAAAATATCAGTTATCATTATAAAAACGAAGTATTAGTCATTTACACGGCTAGTATAAATAAAATAAATTCACATATATTTAAATAAACAAATATATAACCTTATAAATAAACAAATTCACATTTTTTTCTGCTACTCTAGATTTAATAAAAAATTTTCCCTCAGTCATATTTGATTTTTTAAACAAAAATTCTGAATATGAAATGAAATTTTTCACGCCTTATTGCTATTATTCTTATTATTATAAGCGAATATTTTAGTTATTTGAATAATACAAATATTATTTTTAATTTTTTTATCAATTTTAAATATTTTTGTGTCAAAGTTCTGTTAAAGCGTTTCTTAGATAATAACAAAACATAAGTTAACAAACGTAACATTAAACATAACATTAAATCTTTTCACTTATAATCATCTTAAGTCTGGTAGATAATATCCTTTTATTAAATAAAGTCATAATAACATAATTTATATGAAAACTAAGTTTCAAAAGCAGGAAAATACAATGTTTACTGACAAAAATATCAAAACATTTTTAATAAAGGCATATCTTAAATTGAAGAAAATATTATTTTATAAACTAAACCTAGTTCATACAATATAATTTAACAAAAAGCCGAAATAATTCAAAGATATTAATAGCAGTTTGCCTCACAGTTTTTTTTTTTTTTTTTTTTTAAAAACATGGGACAATTCCATTTTGTTTTATCGTTTTCATATTGACTACGAAGATTAATCGAAACAAAATAAAAAGCAAATAATTGCATTCTCAACTTTTTTTAAATAAGAACAAAAATAAAAAAAAGGCTTTGGTAATCCTGAAAATCTTTCTTTCAACTTAAAAGTAAAAAAAAAAAAATATTGACTTTCAGCATAATTAAATATTTATATAAAAAATTTTTCTTTTACAATATCAATATAAACCCACATACAGGATTTTTTTAGTTCTTGGCAGGATTATTACTTTTGCCTGGTCTGTCTCGACTGCATTAAAAAGTTATGCAAAAAGAACTTTTCAAATATATTCATTTTTTAATTTTATATATTCCATTTTATTTATTTGCTTGGTCGAAATATTTGAGAGGAATTTATTTTTATTCCAAAAAACAAATACAAAAAAACTGTATTTTAGTCTTTTTTTTTTCTTAGAAAGAAAGATATTAAATAAATGAAAGAAAAGTCTTGATGACTACCAACAAGAGTCCTTATTTTTATTTACGAATAGAAAATCGTTTGGTGGAAAAATCATTAACGGCAACCGTATTATAATTACTTAGGACAAAGATTTTATTTATTTTTTTTCGTTCTATTTATGCTAATTTTTCTTTTTCGCTTGGCATCAAATTCGAACTTTTGCAAATGAACTTATTAGTGTCTTTATTTTTGAATTTTAAGCTTCACGATATTGATGATTTTTCTCACTGTTGTTATTTTTTTTTTAATGTCGGATCAAATAAGCCATTATAAGGAAAATGTCGAGAACTCTTTTCTTTTCTTAATTTATTCGCCTTTTTGAATTTTATTGATGGTTCCATCTTTCGTTGGAGAATTCTTTACTTTCATTAGCTTTTTTGCTTTATTTCGCCATTAAATTATTTACACTGCTTCAATTAAGTAAGAAATGAATGTGGAAATGAAGTTCTTGTGAAATTGGAAGAATTGTTTTTTGTTATAAATTTTGCTTTATAATGCTGTTTTTTATGAATTTCTTTAGTTAATAATCATGCGTTTAATGAATTGGACCATCATTAAATTAACATCCAATTTTTTTGTATATATGATAAAAAATATTTCAATTTGTATTAACTGGACTTTTTTTTCCTCATCCACTACTTTATTAGTAAAATTCCCTTTCATTTTTTCGTATAAAATAACACTTGTGACTTATTTTATTTGAATATTAGTAGAATTGCTCATTGCTAATGGGAAAAGAGGAGGTGGGGGTCAAGTTAGAATGATGCTATGGGTTCGATTCCATGCTAAACTATTTGGGACACTTGAAATTGTTAAAATGGCAGACTTAGAGAAAAATTCGGAGACATTCTAATACTTTGAAAATCATTATTATTAACTATGCTTAATACGTATAAAGTTAGCGTTTCTAATGTGGAATATAAAATAAAGGTTATCATATAAAAACCAAATATCAGTCATTTACATGAGAAAGTAGCACCTTATAAATAAACAAATTTACATTTTTTTCTGCTATTCTGGGTTTATTAAAAAAATATTTCTCCTAGTCATATTTGATTTTTAAATCAAAAATTCTGAATATGAAATGAAATATTTTACGCCATCTTATTTTTATAGACGAATATTTTAATTATTTGAATAATACATATTTTAAATTTTTAAACAGTTTTAAATATTTTCTTTTAAAATGTTTCTTTATAATGAAACATAAATTAAACATTAAATATTTTCAATTATACTGCAATCTCCATAACTCTTGTATACAATATCCATTTTATAAATAAAGTCATGATAGCACAATTTATTTGAAAACTAAATTACAAAAGCAGGAAAATACAATGTTTACTGGCAAAAATATTAAAATTTTTTTTTTATAAAGTCATATCTTTTAATAGAAGGAAATATTATTTTATAAGTTAACCCAGGTTGATACAATATAATTTAACTAAAATTGCAAATAATTCAAAGATATTAATAGCAGTTTGCTTCGTCGTTTTTTTTTTAAAGAACATGGCCAAATTTTCAATTTTGTTTTATCGTTTTCATATTGACTACGAAAATTAATCGATTCAAAATAGAAAGCAAACATAAGTGCCTTCAAAACCTTTCTTTCTAAGAACAAAAATGAAAAAAGGGCATTGGCAATCCTTAAAATCTTTCTTTCAACTTCAAAGAAAAAAATTATAAAAACTATTGACTTTCGGCATAATTAAATACTTATACAAAACCCTTTCTTTTACAATATCAATGTAAACCCACATTCAGGATTTTTTTAGTTCTTGCCAGGATTACTTTTGCCTGGTCTGTCTCGACTGAATTAAAAAGTTGTGCGTAAATAACTTTTCAAATATATTCTTTTTTTACTTTTATATACTCCATTTTATTTATTTGCTTGGTAGAAATATTCTAGAGGAATTTATTTTTATTCCAAAAAACAAATACAAAAAAACTGTATTTTAGTAGGTTTTTTTCTTAGAAAGAAAGATATTAAATAAATAAAAGAAAAGTCTTGATGACTACCAACAAGAGTCAAGAGTCCTTATTTTTATTTACGAATAGAAAATCATTTGGTGGAAAAATCATTAACGGCAACCGTATTATAATTACTTAGGACAAAGCCTTCATTTATTTTCTTTCGTTCTATTTATGCTAATTTTTCTTTTTCGTTTGGCATCAAATACGAACTTCTGCAAATGAACTTGTTAGTGTCTTTATTTTTGAATTTTAAGCCTCACTATATTGTGGATGATTTTTCTCACTGTAGTTAATATTTTTTTTTATGTCGAATCAAATGAACTGTCATCCATTACGAGCGAAATTTCGAGAATTCTTTTCTTAATTTATTCGCCTTTATGAATTTTATTGATGGTTCCATCTTTCGTTGGATAATTCTTTACTTTCATTAGCTTTTTGCTTATTTCGCCCTTCAATTATTTAGACTGCTTCAATTAAGTAAGAAATGAATGTCGAAATGAAGTACTTTTGAAATTGGAAGAATTTTTTTTGTTATAAATTTTGCTTTATAATGCTGTTTTTATGTATTTCCTTAGTTATTAATCATGCGTTTAATGAATTGGACCACCATTGAATTAACATCTAATTTTTTTTGTATATACCATAAAAAATATTTCAATTTGTATTGACTCGACCTTTTTTTTTTCCCACTTCCACTACTTTATTAGTAAAATTTCCTTTTATTTTTTGGTAGAAAATAACAGTTATGACTTATTTTATTTGAATATTACTAGAATTGCTGATGGCTAATGTGAAAAGAGGAGGCGGGAAAGTTAGAATGAGGCTATGGGTTCGATTCCTGGCTAAACTATTTGGGACACTTGAAATTGTTAAAAATGTTAGACTTGGAGAAAATTAGAGATATTCTAATACTTTGAAAATCATTTTTATTAGCTACGCTTAATGCATACAAAGTTAGCGTTTTTAATGTTGAATTTAAAATAACAGTTATCATATAAAAAACAAAGTGTTAATCACTTAAATGGCTAGTAATACCTTATAAATAAACAAATTCAATTTTTTTTATCTGCTACTCTGGGTTTATTAAAGAGATTTTTCTCCCTGTCATATTTTATACTTAATCAAAAATTCTGAATATGAAATGACATTTTTTAAGCTATCTTATTTTTATAAGCGAATATTTTTTTTGTCAATAATACATATTTTTTTTTATTTTTTATCAGTTTTAAATATTTTAAGGCGAATTTTTTTTATAATGTTTTTTATAGATAATAAATAACAAACATAAGCCAAATATTAAATCCTTTCATTTTTATTCTAATCTTCATAAATCATGTATATAATATTCATTTGATAAATAAAGCCATGATAGCACAATTTATATGAAAACTAAATTACAAAAGCAGGAAAATACAATGTTTATCGACAAAAATATCAAAACATTTTTAATAAAGCCATATCGTTTAATGGAAGGAAATATTTCATAAACCAACCCCAGTTCATACAATATAATTTAACAAAAATCTGAAATAATTCAAAAGTATTAATAGCAGTTGGTTCGTCATTGTTTTTTTAAGAAAAAAACATGGTTCTACTCAATTTTGTTTTATCGTTTTCATATTGACTTCGAAAATTAATCGAAACAAAATAAAAAGCAAATAATTGCATTCTCAACTTTTTTTAAATAAGAACAAAAATAAAAAAAATGGCTTTGGTAATCCTTAAAATCTTTCTTTCAACTTAAAAGAAAAAAAAACAAAAACTATTGACTTTCGGAATAATTAAATATTTATATAAAAACATTTCTTTTACAATATCAATATAAACACACATTCAGGATTTTTTTAGTGCTTGCCAGGATTATTACTTTTGCCTGGCCTGTCTCGACTGAATTAAAAAGTTAAGCATAAAGAACTTTTCAAATATATTCTTTTTTTACCTTTATATATACCATTTTATTTATTTACTCGGTCGAATACTTGAGGAATTTATTTTTATTCCACAAAAAACAATTTTTTTTCTTTAGAATGAAAGAGATTAAATAAATGAAAGAAAAGTCTTGATGACTACCAACAAGAGTCAAGAGTCCTTATTTTTATTTACGAATAGAAAATCGTTTGATGGAAAAATCATTAACGGCAACCGTATTATAATTACTTAGGACAAAGCCTTTATTTTCTTTCTTTTTATTTATGCTAATTTTAATTTTCGTTTGGCATCAAATACGAACTTTTGCAAATGATTATTTTGAATTTTTATTTTAAGCGATTAATTTATTGATTTAATTTTGAATTTTAAGCGTCACTATATTGCTGATGATTTTTCTCACTGTAGTTAATATTTTTTTTTTTTTTTTTTTTTTATGTCGGATCAAATGAGCTGTCATCCATTATGAGGATAATGTAGAGAACTCTTTTCTTTTCTTAATTTTTTCGCCTTTTTGAATTTTATTGATGGTTCCATCTTTTGTTGGAGAATTCTTTACTTTCATTAGTTTTTTGCTTAATTTTGCCATTCAATTATTTACACTGCTTCAGTTAAGTAAGTAATGAATGTCGAAATGAAGTACTTTTGAAATTGGAAGAATGTTTTTGTTATAAATTTTGCTTTATAATGCTGTTTTTATGGATTTTCTTAGTTAATAATCATGCGTTTAATGAATTGGACCACCATTGCATTAACATCCAATTTTTTTTTATATACCATAAAAAATATTTCAATTTGTATTGACTCGACTTTTTTTTTCCTCGTCCACTACTTTATTAGTAAAATTTCCTTTTATTTTTTTGGTAGAAAATAACAGTTATGACTTATTTTATTTGAATATTACTAGAATTGCTGATGGCTAATGGGAAAAGAGGAGGCGGGAAAGTTAGAATGAGGCTATGGGTTCGATTCCTGGCTAAACTATTTGGGACACTTGAAATTGTTAAAAATGTTAGACTTGGAGAAAATTAGAGATATTCTAATACTTTGAAAATCATTTTTATTAGCTACGCTTAATGCATACAAAGTTAGCGTTTTTAATGTTGAATTTAAAATAACAGTTATCATATAAAAAACAAAGTGTTGGTCATTTACATGGCTAGTAATACCTTATAAATAAACAAATTCACATTTTGTTTCATCTGCTACTCTGGGTTTATTAAAGACATTTTTCTCCCTGTCATATTTTATACTTAATCAAAAATTCTGACTATCAAATGAATTTTTTAAGCTATCTTAGTTTTATAAGCGAATATTTTTATTTGAATAATACATATTTTTTTATGTATTTTAAATATTTTAAGGCGAATTTCTTTGATAATGTTTTTTATAGATAATAACAAACATAAGCTAAATATTAAATCTTTTAATTTCTACTCTAATCTTCATCAATCTTGTATATAATATCCGTTTGGTAAATAAAGTCAAGTTAGCATAATTTATATGAAAATTAAATTACAAAAGCAGGACAATACAATGTTTACTGATAAAAAATATTAAAGCATTTTTAATAAAGCCATCTTTTAATGAAAGGAAATATTATTTTATAAACCAAACTCAGTTCATACAATATAATTTAACAAAAAGCAGAAATAATTCAGAGATATTAATAGCAGTTTGACTCGCAGTTGTTTTTAAAAGAAAAAACATGGCATAGTTCAATTTTGTTTTATCGTTTCCATATTTACTTTGAAAATTATTCGAAGTAAAGTAAAAAGCAAAATGAGTGCAATCTAAATCTTTTTTTAATATAAGAATAAAAGTAAAAAAATGGCTTTGAAAATCCTTAAAATCTTTCATTTAATGTAAAAGAAAAAAACATATATAAAAACTATTGACTTTCGGCATAATTAAATATATATATATAAACCTTTCTTTTACAATATCAATATAAACCCACATTCAGGATTTTTTTAGTTCTTGCCAGGATTATTACTTTTGCCTGGTCTGTCTCGACTGAATTAAAAAGTTAAGCATAAAGAACTTTTCAAATATATTCCTTTTTTATCTTTATATATTTTCTTTTATTTATTTATTTTCTTGGTTGAAATATTTGAGAGGAATTTATTTTTATTCGAAAAATAAATAAATAAAAAACTGAATTTTAGTATTTTTTTTTTCTTTAGAAAGAAGATCTTGATGACTACAAACAAGAGACAAGAGTCCTTATTTTTATTTACGAATAGAAAATCGTTTGGTGGAAAAATCATTAACGGCAACCGTATTATAATTACTTAGGACAAAGCCTTTATTTTTTTTGGTTCTATTTATGCTAATTTTTCTTTTTCGTTTGGCATCAAATACGAACTTTTGCAAATGAACTTATTAGTGTCTTTATTTTTTAATTTTAAGCTTCATTATATTGCTGATGATTTTTCTCACTGTAGTAAATTTTTTTTTATGTCGGATCAAATGAGCTGTCATCCATTATGAGGAAAATTTCGAGAATTCTTTTCTTAATTTATTCGCGTTTTGAATTTTATTGACGGTTCCATCTTTCGTTGGAGAATTCTTTACTTTCATTTTAGCTTTTTGCTTAATTTCGCCATTCAATTATTCAGACTGCTCCAATTAAGTAAGTAGTGGAAGTAGAAATGAAGTACTTGTGAAATCGGAAGAATTTTTTTTTTTTTTTTTTTTACAAATTTTTCTGGATAATGCTGTTTTTTTATGAATTTCTTTAGTTATTAATCATGCGTTTAATGAATTGGACCACCGTTGCATTAACATCCACTTTTTTATGTATATATAAAAAAAATTTCAATTTGTATTAACTCGAATTTTTTTTCCTCATTCACTATTTTTTATAAATAAAATTCACTTTTATTTTCGTATGAAATAGCAGTCATGACTTGTTTTATTTGAATATTGACGAAAATTGCTCATTACTGATGGGTTAAAAAGGATTCATTTCTCCACTACTTGGGGCACTTGAAATCGTACACTTATAAAACTGTCATATTTCGTTTGGTTGAAATTTATATGATACCTAGAAAATTTAATTTCGTATAAAATAACAATAGTGACTTGTTTTATTGGAATATTGATGATATTGATATTTGAATAATTTATATCGCTCAATGCTGATAGGTAAAAAAAGAAAGGTGGGAGTAGGTTAGAATGAAGTTATGTGTTCGATTATTGTCTTCACTGCTTGGAGCACTTGAAATAGTAAACTTCTTATAAAACAATACTTCTTGGTTTGTCTCAAAATTATATGAGAGCCAGAGAAGTTGTTTAAGTATAAAATAATGACTTATTTTATTTGAATATTATCGATATTAATATTTCAATATTTTTTTTTGTTTCCTATGGCAGGCTACAATAAGTAATAAAATTTAAAAAAAAAGAAAAGAACACAAAGAACAGGAAAACAACAACGAGAATCGAAAGAAATCGCATAGTGACATGCTTAGTCCATAAGGGCCCTAGCTTCCCAGTAACGATCCTACGCAGTAGAGAAAACAAGTGCAGGGCGGACTAGAAGGTGAGATGGATCCATGTCCTCATTAAAACTGCAGAACATGCATTTTGGGCTTGCAAATACTTTCATACGAAAAAGATAATTGGCCATACAATCAAGGCCCGTCATGAGTCTGAAAAGGGCAACAGCTTTAAACCTGGGCTTAATATTTCAATACTGGTATTTGACTATTTTATATTACATTCATTGCTGATGGGTAAAAAAGGAAATCTGGGAGCAGGTTAGAATGAAGTTATGTGTTCTAATCTTGTCTCCACTACTTGGAGCAATTGAAATCGTAAAATGGTAGACTTATAAAACTGTCATACTTGGCTTGCCTGAAACTTAAATGATAGCTAGACAGTTTATTTACAATATAAAATAACAATAGGGACTTACTTTATTTGAATATTGACGGCAATTTCTCATTGCTGATGTGAAAAAAGAAGGTGGAACTAATTAGAATGAGGCTATGGGTTTGAAACTTGGTTTGGTTAGTCGCTCTACGGTCATCTTGTGCACACTTTAGGCTAAACAGACCGGGACCTACAGTTTAAAGGGGTTTGAAACTTGTGGAACATAGACAGCAACATCTAGACGAAGTCCAAGACCCGTGTGGTCACATGGAAGGAGGGAAAAGTGACAGGCAGCTTCTGTTGAGATGGAACACTCGTAGGTAGAAGTCTGATTTGGCTCCATGATGCTCTTGCAGTCATATGAGACCGGGACCTACGGTATAAAGTGGATTCTGAACCACTACAAACATCCATGGCACCGCCGGGACTGAAACCCGAAATCTGTGGCACTGAGCGCTGGACACTCTGCCATTAAGGCCACATGAAATAGTAAAATGGTAGATTTATGTTTATTTTGACAATTATCGAACTACATTCTTGGTTTGCGTCAAATATATATGACAGCTAAATCAAATTATGTCATAGAATTGGTGAATTTTCATAGTTTTAATTTATTTAAATACATATGTTCTTGGCATTAATAAAAATATTTTAATTTCTGGTATTATTTGTTTTTTTCTTCCTTAAGACAGTACAGTCTCGATGAAAATTACTTACTCTAAAAGTTTTAGTACCATTACTATTTTATTGGCTTCAATACATTTTCCAATACTTTTAAAAAGCAATTTAGCAGTTCTTTTTAGAAAGGTATGTTGATACTTAGTACCAAAATAGTTTAGAACTTTTTTTTATTCCAGAATATTGATCACTAGGCTATTAAAAAGACAGATTGCTGTTGATGCAGTAATTCGGACTGAAATTATAGTCCTAGTCATGAATTTAAAATGACTAGCATGTGAAATCAATGCATATTAGATAGGAGGCAAAATATTTTATCTGCTTACCACCGAACATTTTCCAAACTTTTCGAACTGTCAAAGAAAAAAAAATATAAGGGAACGATATTTTTATGCGTCAGATACATTCTTTAAAAAAATTGTGTAAAATTTGGGCAAAAAAAAGGCCGAATTTATTTTAAATAATTTAGATCAATTCCATAATTTTTAGAGTGACTATAAAACTAAAATCGAGGTAATACTATAAAACTAAATTCGAATGAATATTTTGTAAATATCTCAAAAAATTGCGAATGTGATTTATGGCTTTATTTTTTTATTGAAAAGTAATCGGAATTGCAATAAATCGTTTGGATTTTTATCGTATACGTCATTTTTATTAAATAATATTTTATAAATTTACGAATTGGTAGGAGGAAAAAAATATTCCAAGATACGGTTCCAGTTAGGAAAAGGATGGCGTTTAGAAATTTTTAGAATTTGCTTCAGGACAGTGTTTAGAAATGTTTAGAACTTGCTTTAGGATTGTATTTTAGAAATATTTAGCATTTGTTTTAAGATGGTGTTTAGAAAAGTTTAGAATTTGTTTTTAGGTTGGTGTTTAGAAAAGTTTAGAATTTGTTTTTAGGTTGGTGTTTAGAAATGTTTAGAATTTGTTTTTCAGGATGGTGTTTAGAATTTGTTTTTAGGATGGTGTTTAGAAATGTTTAGAATTTGTTTTTAGGATGGTGTTTAGAAATGTTTAGAATTTGTTTTTAGGATGGTGTTTAGAAATGTTTAGAATTTGTTTTTAGGATGGTGTTTAGAAATGTTTAGAATTTGTTTTTAGGATGGTGTTTAGAAATGTTTAGAATTTGTTTTTAGGATGGTGTTTAGAAATGTTTAGAATTTGTTTTAGGATGGTGTTTAGAAATGTTTAGAATTTGTTTTTAGGATGGTGTTTAGAAATGTTTAGAATTTGTTTTTAGGATGGTGTTTAGAAATGTTTAGAATTTGTTTTTAGGATGGTGTTTAGAAATGTTTAGAATTTGTTCTTAGGATGGTGTTTAGAAATGTTTAGAATTTGTTTTTAGGAGGTTTAGAAATGTTTCAGAATGATTTTGCAATACATTTGTTTCATAAAATAGGCAATTCAGCAACCCTCCCTCCACCCCCTCCGAAAAAAAAAAAAAAAAAAAAGAAAATGAGGTGAGTATTAAATATGTCCAAAAAAGTAACTTTGATATTTGAGGCTATTGAGAGTTAGCAATATCACAAAAAAAAAAAAAAAAAAAAAAAAAAAAAAAAAAAAAAAAAAAAAAAAAAAAAATTGCTTGAGTTGTGTGAGGAGTACTTGCTCAAAGTTGAGTAACAAAAGAAAAAAAATATGTATTCAGATCAATTCTTGCCCTTTTTCATATATGCAAAAATACAACTAAGTTACTTTACAAGGCTGGCAGAAGGATATTTCTTTAATGGTGATTTATCGCTCTACGATCATTTTCTACATCGAACATTGAGGCTAATTAGACCAGGACATACAGTTTAACGTGGATTCCGAACCACTCACAAACATCCATGCCACCACCAGGATTCGAATCTGAAACCTGTAGTACCAAAGTCAGAGCGCCAGCCAATTGGTCATAAGGCTGCTTCTTTAAGGGGCATTTTATGAGCAAGTGACAACCTTTGCACGTGTTTGGAAAATGGAATTGATCTGTAAAAAGTCAAGTCTCGCATTAAAGATGGTTGAGACATTGCTTTCGTGCGGTGAATATTTATCACATGAAAGTTAAAAATTAAAATTTTCAACAAAATACGATAATTTAATATGATTTCATTACAATTTTACTAGCACTTTTTTATTGTGATTATAATTTATTAATAAAAATTTGGTAAAAATGTTTCTTTTGAAAGTAAACTATGTTTTGCTTAGGTGGAGAATTCCTTATGCTTGAAAACCATACGAGTCTTAATTTAATGGCATTTGTAAGAAATCAAACAATCCATTTTATTAAAAGACCAGACTACACAATTCTAATATATTATTTAAATTATGCAATAAAATAACGAATTAGTTTAAATATATGTCAAAATAATTAGGAAAATCGTAAAATAAAAGTAAAAATACTCAACGTATGATAAAAGTTTTTTTAATTCATGAAGTCTACTACATAATTTTAAATATAATTAATTTAGAACAGTAATAATTGCAAATAAAAGTTCTTTTCTTTTCAGTGAATAGAAAATAATTTATAATTTTGTTAAAGATTATAATTTAAACGCTTTAAAGAGATTTCCTTGAATTTGGACGATGATTTTTTTTATATTAAAATTGCATCTAAATTTATTAAAAAATGTATCTTGGAAAATAATATTTAAATTAAATTTTCATATTTTTATGTCTGGATAAATTCTAATTCACATTAAAAAAAATCGTTCAATCGGAAAAAAAAAACCGTTTGGAGATTTTAAAATTTCATAAAAGAAATTTCCCGTTGTAAAATATTAGAGTACAAAATATAATTAATTTAAGCATAAAAATTTGTAAAATATAATTAGTATTGTTATAATATAATAGTTTATATACATATATATATAACCTTTTTTTAATTTTCATGTATGATGCAAATAGATTAAACTTTATTTTGTTGCTGAGATACTTTATCATGTACAAATTGTTATTGTCAAATAATAAAATAAATATCTTTAACAAAATAATTATCTTTTTTACCTAATAAAATAAATAACTTTTTTTATGTAAATAATTCATTCTTTTGCTTTCGTTGAATATACTGACTAAAGCTTCTCACTACATTCTAGACAACGAAAATTGGGGGATTTAAAATGACTATATATTTTTAATCAGTAACGATATTGCAACAGACTTGATGACAAAGGTCAGATGAAAGTCCAAAGATTTTAAAACAAATAATAAGTGTGAGTATTTATTATAGTTACTAATAAATAATATATATAGTTGGAAACGTAATTAAAAAATTGAGATTATTAAGGATGTAAATACTATTTCTGAATATTAATCCCAGCACTCTTGCTTTGAATTGGTTTTGTAGCTCATTATTTTGTGCTAACTTCAGGCTAATTAGACTGGACCTACAGTATAACATTGATTCCGAACTACGAAAAAACATCCATGCCACCGCCAGAAGTCGGACATGAAATCTGTGGTACCAATGGCCAGAACGCTAGACAATTAGTCATCAGGCCGCTTCTAGCACTGTGGTTTATGGTTCGAGTACCGGCGAAGACATGGATGTTTAGCCGTAGGTCCCAGTCTAATATGACTGTTGAGAATTGTGCATAGGGCTGACAACCCTACCCCGTAAAATGAAAACATCTCCTGTTTCGTAATCAGCCAGTATACAGACGACCATGGTTCAATATGGACTGCAGTGCCAGGGAGTTTGCTAGCTAGAATTGTATTCAGCCAAAAATTGTAATCAAAATTAACATAGGTCCTTCTTACAATATTGCATGCTTCTGAAATTTTGGACAAGCTTATTATTAACAAAACAGACTAATGCCAAAAGACCTTGCAATTTAAATTGTAGTAGTGCAAGTACGGGAGGTCCCACGTTGGCCGCCAGTTTATTATAGATGTGTTGTCGTTTGTTTGTTTGTGCAGCTGGAACTGGCTGTGGTCGAATAGAGTCACAAGTCCAAACAACACATTTACTTTGACAAATAAGCAAATACGACATTAACACCACAATAAACTATAGACGCTATTTAACACACATGTAGCATATTTAAATATATGCACTAAAATTTTTTTTTCTTTCTAATGCAGCTGGAAAACACAGACATGGACGTCTTGGATACCTTAAGGCAAGTGCTGCACGGACGTACTCACTGTGCATTACCCAGGGGGCGCGTGTAACTTGAAGATAAGCTACAGACGCGGAGAAACAATGCCCTCGCAACGCTCTACGATCCTGTTAGGATCGGGACCTACTTTTTAAAGTGGATTCCGAACCACTACAGACAACCATGGCACCGCCGGGACTCGAACCCGAAACCTGTGGTACTGAGCGCCAGAGCGCTAGCCACTCGGCCATTCAGGTCCGATATGCACTAAAATATGAGTGAAAGGATTCCACTACTAGCTCTCGGGATGAGAGATTGTAATTCAACCCCAGTTGCGCCGTGCGTCCTCTCGAGTGAAAAATTGTATGCCAACTAACGATATCTTCTGTACGACACAAGGGCCGCTCTGGCAGTGGGTAGGAGGAACCACGATTACAGAATAGATTTTAACATTTACGTTTGTAAAAATAGGCCTGCATTTAATAAGCTTTTTTTATGCATAAATAAATCTATAAAAAATATTTATTTCCTTTCTTTAACTTATATTCGAATCTCGGAAAGGATAAATTCATCACAAACAGTTCATTAACAAGAAGTGCATAATTAAACCGAGTTTTATTTCTGGTATATCGCTTAAACTGCTTTATAAAAAAAAAACTAAAAAAAAAAAAAAAAAAAAAAATGAAAATTTATTTTAATATCTTTTTATTGCAAGGAAGTTGACAATACAGCTGATTAAGTTATTTAATAATGTAATACATAAATTTTATTAACTTTACAACTTCATAATAATTATAAATTATATAATTGTAATATATTTAATAAATGTTTACACCGTTGTAATAAGCATAATTATTATATAATTATAATATAAAAATAAATTATAATAAATTAAAAAAGAGAAATGAAAAAAAAATGGATTTAATAATGAACGAATTTTTATGTGATTTTAGTCCAAATTATAATAAGCTGGCATTTCTTTACCTAATTTAGCGCAAATGACTGGATGCAACGAAATTAATTTAACCCGAAAGCAAGTTTTAAGCATTTACAAAATAAACAGAAGCAAATAACTATTATATATAAATAATAAAACGTAATGAAAGGGCAGCAAATGATATTTAGTGCATCACAGAAATCCATTTATGATAATAGCATGCAAAGCAAACAATATTCTTCTCACGTTTTCAAGTTAAACGTGATATATTTACAGAACAAATTTTTTCAAAGTGTTTGTGCATTAAGGCTTAATGATATCACTTAAGATATTTTAATATTTTATGTAGATTAACACTTAAATCCATTGCAATACAGCTATATCATTTTTGCTTAAGCGTTAGGAAACTTTATACTGAAGTTTTGTAAAGCTAATGAGACAGCCAATACCTAATGGAGGTTTGGAAAACTTTTTTTTTTAATGTTAGTTGATGTCTATTCAGTTTTTTGAGGGCCATCATCTTGAAATGTTATTTTCTTTGATAAAAGTGTAGATTTTTTTTTAAATCTAAGTGTTATGATTATATCAAACAAAGAAGGTGTAAGTTGATGGTATAGAGAATATCATTAATAAATGACATTCTTAATTTATGAATACAAGGATATCGATATCCTCAATAGACGAGATATAATTAACATCATTAAAAAGACCCTCCATTGATCATTCTTGAATATAAGAGTAGAGATAGCCTGAAGAAAGATTCAATTTATGGTATGAAAAATTTATTCATAAATTAAGAACGTCGTTTGAATACAGGGACAGTAATATCGTCAATAGAGCATATTTAGTTAACGTCATTAAAAAATACCATTCATTGATAGTTCTTGTATTTTTTTTTTTTTTTTTGTTCTGATGCAGCTGGCAAACACTTAGACAGTTGTCTTGGATGCCTTAAGGCAAGCGCTGCTCAGTCGTTACTCACTTAGCACTACCTAGGAGATGCGTGTAGTTGGAAGATAAGCTACGGACGCGGAATAACGAATCCCCCGTAACGCTCTACGATCCTGTTAGACCGGGACCCTACGGTTTAAAGTGGATTCCGAACCACTACAAACATCCATGTCACAGCCGGGACTCGAACCCGATACCTGTGATACCGAGCGTAAGAACGCTAGCCACTGGCCATTCAGGCACTTAGTTCTTGAATATAAGAGAAAGGATATTCTGAATAACGCATATTTAATTCATGGCATGAAAAATGTCTTCAAATTACATTCTTAATTTATGATAGTGATATCCTCAATAGAGCAAATTTATTTAACGTCTTTAAAGATGCCATCAATTAATAGTTCTTGAATATAAGAGTAGGGATATCCTGAATAAAGTAGATTTCATTCATGGCATGAAAAATATCATCAAATGACATTTATAATAAAGCAATAAGGTTTGGATGTGGAAAGATTTAAATTTGCCAACAAATCAAAACGCTAATTTTAAAGGAACCTAAATGTCACCAGATATTGAGATTAATTAAATGAATATTAGTTTCCTGCAAAGCGATTAATTCTGTTAGTTATTTGGTACTTTATAGTTATTGTTTTTGCCAATTGAGTAGGATTTGTTTTTGCTTAAATCCGAAAGCATTATTGAGCAACATGCATTTATTTGAGAATATAATATCTTTTTTATAGTTGAAATCTATTCAATTTTGTGAGGGCCATCAGCTTGAAATGTTACTTTATTTGATAAAAATTTAAATTTTTTAAAATCTAAGTGTCATGATAACCTCCAACAAAGAAGGTGCATGATATGTTTGAAGGTATGGAAAATATCATCTTAATTTAAGAGTACAAGGATAGTGATATCATCAATACAACAACAGTTAACGTCATTAAAAATACCACCAATTGATACTTCTTGAATATAAGGGTAGGGATAGCCTGAAGAAAGCAGATTTAATTGATGTAAAATCTGAATAATTTTTATACAACACATTTTTCTACTAAAAATATCATTCAACACTATTTCCAAAACTAATATTTTTATAATCTGAAATTTATCTTTTTCTTTTTGTCCTACCAAAGTAAAAACAAACACGTTACAAGTTATTGGAGCGTTGTTGATCAAACACTTTGTTACTTTCGATTGAATTACACTCCATTCATACTTTCCATCAAGTTTTAGCAGCACCAAACTTTTCTTGCATCATTATAAACTAGACATGCGTGGGTTTTCCGTTTTTTAATTTTTTTTTCCTTTCATAGATTCCTTTTTTTTCCCTATTGATTTTTCAATATAGGAGAAATCCGTTTTTATAATAACATGGAACTATATTAAAATTCTTCGGAGCAGACATTGCGTGGTTTATATATGCATGGCGCGGTGCATACATGTATGGTTTATATTGCATGTTTGTTTTTACATTGTTTATATAAGGAATAAATATTAAAGGTCTTATCTATGCGAAAAATTCCCTACCGTCAACTTTAAAATAAATAATTGGATATTTAGAGAAAATAACAAGTTTGGTTTGGTTTGTCGCTCTACGGTCATTTCGTGCACACTTTGGGCTAATTAGAACTGGACCTACAGTTTGGCGTGGCTTCCAAATCACTCACAAACATCTATGCCACTGCCAGAATACGAACCTGGAGCCTGTGGTACCAATGACCAGAACGCTAGCCAATTGGCCATCAGGTCATCGGATATAATAAGAATATTTATTGAAATCCACAATTGATAATTGCCGTAATGTCTCAGGATTAAATATGCAATATAAAAACTTTCCATCAGTAATTATTTGAAATGTATTTTTTAAAAAATAGAAACCACTATAAAACACATTCTTTACTCTTATTTTAACATTGCTATAAATCGGCTAACCATAAAAAAAATCAAAAAGCGGAACACCATTTATAAATGATATTCAGTCAACCAGGAAAAAAAAATTAGTATAATCTTCGTCATTCCGTTGTATCAGGTTGCCAGACATATTATTACCGATTTATTTTTTAAAACATTTGCAAAATTGCATGATTAAAGTACCAAATTATGCTCACCCTGGCACGACTATCCATCAACTACCAACAACCATCAATCCATATATCAGTTAAAACTTATATTTATAATCAATTAAAATTATCATTTATAATCAACTAAAACAAACATGGATCACGAAAATTTCCCTTTTTAATCTATATATCAATATAATTCGTTATCATAATGTTAAAACTAACACGGTAACATATCAGTTAAAACTAACATGAAATGTAATAAATATAAGTAGTTAAAACTAATATGGATTACGATAATTCCTATTTTTAATATATAGATCAATATAAATCGTCATCATAATCAGTTAAAACTAACACGGCAACATATATAAGTTAAAACTAACGTGGATCAAGAGAATTCCCACCTTTGGATATATACGAGATCGTAGATCTATATAATTAAAGATCACTAGCAATACCAATGCATGTTATATAGATACATTTCTTCACTCTACAATCCGTTAAACTTTAACTTATTTTCATATATTTTAAAAATTAACTTTTTAATATTTTCTTTAAAAGAAAAAGTTCTAAGTTATTAGCATTTTCGCCATCCTTTTAAAAACACTGTATTTGATGAATCCGAATAACATAATGAATATACAAAACTCAGGTTCTTTTTACCCAAACAATTTTATAGAGGATAGCCGTGGCTCATTGATCAAAGGTCTTTACCCAATCCAGCGAATCGATTCTCTCCATCTAATGAGAAGAGAGTAAGGGGAGAGATAAGGCTGCAGCAGCAAGAAAAAGGCCAACGAAAGAGGAAGCCCAAAGACCTCGAGTACACCCCTAATCACAATTCCGGAGGCCTAAATCATTGAATGCTTTTGCCCAAACACTCGAGAATTCCCTTCAGTAGAGCGCCGAATTAAACCTATTTCATGATCAAATGACGAACAACGGTACATCAGGGAAAAGTAACATTATAAAAAAAAAATCTATTCACAAATTGCAGTAATCAATATAAAAACTGAAATTAGGAATGTAAAAAATTTGTTTTGTGATAACTAATACTTCTTTATTTAAATATTTATTATTTATTGAAGATCATTTTGATCATAAATTATTTTTAGATTGCTGTTGGTTTTATACTTCGACTTTGAATCTTCATTGGCCGGTTAATGGTAAGCCACTAGCTACAGTACGCCACTCTACGGTCATTTTTTTGTATACTTTATGCTAATTAGACCGAGACCTGAAGTTTAACGTGGAACATTAACGAAACTTCCATGCCACTGCCAGGATTCGAATCTGAAGGCTGTGGGACCAAAGGCCAGAGTGCTACCCAATTGGCCTTCAGGTCACTCCATTTGGCTCTAAATATAAATATTGGCCTAAACTATCAAAAGAGGGGCCTGAATGGCCGAGTGGCTAGCGCTCGGTACCACAGGTTTCAAGTTCGTGTCCCGGCGGTGCCATGAATGCTAGTAGTGTTTCGGAACCCACTTTAAACCGTAGATCCTGGTCTAACAGGATTGTAGAGTGTTACGGAGGTAATGTTACTCCGCGTACGTAGCTTATCTTCAAGCTACACGCACCTCCTGGGTAGTGATAAGCGAGCTTGCCTTAAGGCATCGAAGACAATTGTGTAAGTGTTTGCCAGCTGCATTAGAATAAAAAACTAACAAAAGATAAGAGTGGCAATCCTAGTGGTATGTACAATCAAATCTGTTTTTATGCGGGAGATGGGGACTGCTTAAAAGAAATATCATGAAAAAAACATCTTGAAACTTCATACGTAGTATAAAATATATTGTTTGCAATATATTAAAAAATTTTTATGCGGTAAATAGAGCCCACATAGAAAATAAATTAAGCAAAATTTCCCGATGTACCAGTACCTCGCATCTAATAACATTCGTTGTAATGGGATAATGCGAGTTATTTCCATGCATTCCGTGAAAAATATTGTATCGTAAAACTATTCCGAAAATCATATGTTTTTCACATAGATGTAGAATATGTGATTTATATGGATGGAATTTTAGTTTAGATGGATGCGAATTATCATTCCAAATTTTTTTTTTCTACTCAATTTATGGTTTTATTTATCAAGATTTAATTTTTATAGTCTTGCACACAAACATGCTTAAACATGTTAAATGAAAATCTTATTAAAAGCTTTATCCATGCATTTATTTATTGTACAATAAATAACATTTTAGAGCATCAATTACAATGAACTTTTATTCCATGTGATAAAAATGGGAATTACAAAAAAATGGCTAATTAAAGTAACGAGTAGGCTTAAACATTGTAACTTGATATATTCATGAGCAAAATGATTAAAACCCTGATGTAAATATAAACATACGTAAATATCAGTCATTATATAATTGTTCTTTATTAAAAGAACAATTATATAATGCCTTGTGGGAATACTAAAGAACAATTATATAACGATATAATTATATAATGCTCTTTTAATAAAGATCAATTATATAATGACTGAAATGAAAAAAGGCATGCAAAGTTGGTGGCATAATCAGATTATAAAACTAATGAATAATTGCTAATTGATATAATTGCGAATAGATATACAATTGATATAATTCTCAGTAATTGAGCTTTAATCCGTAAGCTGTTGTGGTTGGTAATTATGGTTGGTTGTTACAATTAGTATCAAACTTTAATTATCATTCCGCTGCATTTAAAAAAGTATTTATTTACTTATTCCTTCAAAGAATATTCGGGTTTTTTTATTTATAATTCTGCTTTGCTTTTTAAGATTTCAGGAAATGTTACGACAAAAATTTGGATCTTGCTGTTGTTCCCTATGGCTTTATTGGAACTCAATCCATGCAAAAACGGCCACTTATCGTAAAAACAAAAAGAACATATGGACAAATCAAAATTACAAAGGGAAGAGACCAGACAAAAATGACCAAAAGGCTTTAAAAATAATTAAAATCTCTAATAATTAAAACTCTTAACTAATAATTAAAAATAATTAAAAACTTCAAAAAACTAGATGCACCCTAATAAAAGTCCGTGTGAGCCTGGCATGTTTCCTTTGGCCCTCTAGTAAAGAGTACACACATCACCATCTAGTCCCAAACCAACAAGTAGATGGGCCTTATTCATTTTCTCTGTCTTGCATGACACGCATATATCGGAGTTCACAATCCCTATTTTGGCCAGATCTTCGTATTGGCAGTCGGGGTCGAACATCTGGCCAAAATCTTGATATTATTAAATAAGTTTTTGTTCATAAAAATTAAATATTTAAATATCGATTTCATTTATTTATGTATATAAATTAACATTCCACAATTATTATTATTTTGCATTCAATATAAGAGTTAAAAATATTAAACGTACGTTTACTTAAAAAACATGTTGGAATTATCTACTGCATAAAAATAATCCAGATCATATCAAAATAAAGTTTAAAAGTATGCCAAATCCGATTAAAATATATCCAACTGTTATAAGGAATATATGAAATAGTAGTAAAAATTGTTTCGTATAGGATTTGAAATTTAAGTATTAAACAAAATCGTGGCTTATTTTTGATAATTCACATTTTTAATCTATTATTTTAAAAACTCAGAATATAATTTTTAATCTGTTTTGTCCTATATATATTATTTTCTTTTTTGAATTTAAAAGATGGAATTAATATATTGAAATTAATTAAAAAATTTATGTATAAAATCGCTAAGCATAAAAGAATGCAACTTATATTTAATCATATTTCATCGCAATTATGTATATACTTCATTCTTTAAGAAAAGCAATATTTGTGATATCGGAAATAAAAGTTTATTCCCCAACGTATCGCCCAAGTTTATCCCAATTGACGCAAATACTTATTTCAAAACATTCAATTGATATAAGCAGTGTTTCGTTCTATACGCGTTTAATTAGCAAAAGAGGGAAACAACTTTTCGAAATCTTTTCCGTATATTTATCATAGTTAAAAAACTTTATGATTAGCAAATGAATAATAATATACCCAATTTCATTGCATGGCTAATTGAAGCAAAATGAAAGTAAAATAATAATTTAAATTGATTTTATCTCAATAACTCTTAACATAAAAACATTTTAATTTATTGTTGTAAATTATTGCCTTATTCAAAGCATTCTTTATATATTTGTTTAATGACAGTACTAATAAAACAAATTTATAATTTCACGAACTTAAATCAATAATATATCCAACATATTAATAATTTAATTAATATTAAATCTGAAACATCGTTTCAATTTCATCCCATGGCTTATTGAAACAAAATGAAGGTCAGATAATAATTTAAATTGATTTTACTTCAGTATCTTCTTAACGTAAAAAAAATTGTAACTACTTCATGTAAGCTACTGTCATATTCTAATCGTTTTGTATATAATAAACTCATCGAATTTACAAGCATTTATATTCAAAACCAATATTTAATTTCATAATTTAATAAAATTAAATTAATAATATATCCAACAGTTTAATAATGTGTTTCACACATCATTTTAATTTCGTCGCATGGCTAGTTGTAACAAAATGAAAGTAAAATAATAATTTTAATTGATTTTACTTTGGTAACACTAAACATAAAAAAATATTCTCATTTTTTTAATGTAGATTACTATAGTAAAAACATTGTTATTTCTTGATGTAAACTACAATTTTATTTTAAGCATTTTTTTAGACAGCGTTATTTATTATTTTATTTTCGGCGTGTTTATAAAACAAATTATATAAATTTGCAAGCATTTATATTCAAAACCCATATTTATTTTTACAATTTAATAAGATTAGATTAATAATATATCATGCACATTAATAATATTATTAATAGTATATCCGATACATCATTTCTATTTCGTCGCATGGCTCATATGGAAACAAAATGAAGTTAAATTAATTATTTAAATCGATTTTACTTCAGTAACTCTTAAAGTTAAGAATGTTCCTAATTTCTTGCCGTAAACTACCGTCTTATGATAAGCATTTTTTTATATATATTTGCTTATTGACAGTATGTTCATAAATAAAAAGCATCTAATTTACAAGCACTATATTCAAAACCAATTTTATAATTTAATAAATTGAAATTCGTAATTCTTTTGTCTTGAAGTTAACTTTTAATTCTTTTAATAAAAATCAGAGCATTTTCCTGGTATTAAATTACATAAAACTTTAAATATTTTATAAACATTAAAAAAATAATGAAGACTTGATAATTATGAAATTATACTTTATCATATTTTATTTTTCAGGTAATTTGTAGTTTAGTATGGATATATTAGTATTTTGCGATAGGTATTAATAGATTTCGATATCAGAACATTTTAATAGATTTAAATAGTATGTAATTGTTTGCAATTGAAATATAAAATTTATTTCGCTTGGATAAAAATTTTTCATTCTGTGTGTGACTTTTTTTTTTATTTTCAGTCAAAAATAATTTACTTAAGATATAATCCTTACTCATAAAAATATAAATACATAAATATTTTCTTATTAATTTTATTATCTGCTTTCATTTCAGACATTTTTTATTGTTTTTAAAAGAAATATAAAAGTTTTCTAATTGCATTAAAAATTTCTACAGATGAAATAAAAAAAATCATAAAACTTACCAAAGATGGCAGAAATCTGCAGGATCCACGACATCTAATTAAGAATTCATTTAAAAAGACAAACAGTTTTTTTATGAACGGTTCATCGTTGAACACGTGGCTCCGGAGACCAGATGATCCAGGAACGAACGGACTGAATGTCCGGGAACGTGGTCGGGAGAAGCGACGTTTGGGAACATCCAGGAGATGCAACTCCCGGAAAGAACCGGAGGATACTTCCGCGCCTGCGCACTCCGTCCTTCGCATTCATTGGTTTACCTGGAACGGTAAAAGAGGGTGATTCCACTATTTTTGTCAAAAAGTGTTCAAGGAATTTTGAGCAGCATAACATTCACGATTAATCAAATAGTATTCAGGTTAATCAACAATATTATGAAATAACATCCATGGTTAATCAACACTATTACCAAAGACACAACCAATAATTAGATCAACAATTAGATAAAATCAACAATCAACAATTAAATAATCAAGTTTTTCAAATTTAATCTTGAGAATTAAAATATTATACGCCTATGGAATAAATGAAATGGCGTTTACTTCTTTGGTATTAAATCACCACAGCTGTAATTAAAAGGCAATAAAATTCGTAGTAGGTTTAAAACAAGTAATAAGTAATAATGAACCCTCAAATAAATTTAACTTCCTCCATAGAAAAGCAGCGTGATTGTCAATTGGTTAGCGCCCTGCCCTTTAAAAATACAGGCTTTTCAGGTTCAAATACTGACTGTAGCAAAGATGTTTGTGAGTGGTTCGGAATCCACGTTAAACTGTAGATTCCAGTGTAATTAGCCTAAAGGTTGCAAAAAATGACATTAGAGCAATAAACCTAACCTAATCCTTAGTAATTGAATTTTTGATTAAGTCTTACAATTTTCATTTGCCAAAAACTAAAAAAATATTGATAAAATTTGAGAAGCGTAATTCAATTCGGATAGTGGAACCAATTTACTGGGACCTGATGTCCGAGTGACCATCGCTGTGGTGCTCGGTGGCACAGGTTTCGGGTTCGAGTCCCAGCGGTGCCATGGATGTTTGTAGTAGTTTGTAATTCACTATAAACCATAGAACTCGGTCTAAAATGACTAAAGCGTGGGGCTGACAACCCTACCCCATAAAAAGGAAACATCTCTTGTCTCAAAATCTGCCCGAGTTGCCAAACGGCCTTGGCCCACCATGGGACTGTTGCTCAATGAAGAAGGATAACCAATTTAATAACTAATATTCGCTGACTGAACACAAAGATGCAATCTGCTAACATAAGGACTACAACCACTAATTTTAAATACGACCCTTAAATTTATTTTTCGGGGGATTTGGTTTGCTTCGGTTTGGTTTGTCGCTCTATTGTAATCTTGTGCACACTTTAGGCTAAAAAGACCGGGACCTATAGTTTAACGTCGATTCCGAACGAACCACTTACAAACATCCATGCCACCGTCAAAATTCGAACCTAAAACACGGGATACCAGAGGTCAAAACGCTAACCACTTGGCCACTAGGCCGCTTTTTTGGGGGAGGATAAGAGTATCAATTAAACTAAACGTGTTGGCATAAAATTTTAAATTTTTTGACAAGCATATGAATAAAGAAGTATGAAAGCGAAGTTGGAAAGTCTTACAGGTATATATATATTTATATATAATGAAGGCACGTAGAAATACATTATAAGAATAAGAAATAATGCATGTGGAGTCTACATATTACTCTTGCAGATTTCAGATTTGCTGATTCTTGATAATTTGTAAAGGATGGACTCCTTTAATAATTAATTAATTCAATTAAGTAATTAACTGTTTAAAAGATGAACGCCTTTAAAAAAGCACACTCTGGTGATTATTTTATTTTATCATCGAAGTATGTTTTTTATCACATCAGAGACAAAACGTTCCACATACTCCTTGAACAATCCCCGAATAGCGGTGGGAAATGTTTATTGCTTTACTACTTAACTTATTAATTAAAGGGTAAAATTAGCTCTGTAACTGCGTATCGCATGTTAGAAAACCTAGAAAAATCCCCATCCTGTTCCACAACTATCAATTCAATATGCTTCTGTAAGGTATCACAGTCCCCTCATTTCTGAGTAATGGCTGTTAACACCTCTAACGGATTCAAACTATCACTTTTAAGTATATAAGATTGCCTGATTACATTACCTCTGGTAAACTAGTCGGACAATTGACTGCATTGATAAAACAATGATATTTCTAAAAAAAATAGTGACAAGAGATTTCTCCTAGGGTGTTTTGCTTTTATATTTATTAAAATAAACTGTGATAATGATCTTTATAATAATATTATTTTTTTTGAATATCTGTGGAATATCAGTTGCACATCGAGTTCCACTTATATACCTCACGAACAACTCAACCGAAAAGACGATAAAGGTTGGAAATTTCTTTCCGGGAAGAGTATTAAAGGTAACTGATCCTTATTTGAGTGCTTTGAGTATTAAAGGTAACTGATCCTTATTAACCTGACTTCCGATGAGAAATTCAAGGTGTCCATAATGTCTCTTAACAATGTCAAAATTTTGTTACAAATACAAATGCAAAAATAGATAAGTGAAAATAATTACAAAATAAAACGTATATATTTAAGGTTTTTTTATCTAATTTAATTTCAATATTTTATTTACTACATCTCTATATAGGTTCCATTAGATGCACATAGAAAATCAAGATGGTACTCGATTTCTTGCCATGATCTCTATATTCTCATCAAGGATGGAAATTTCAATGATTAATGATGTCACGTACAATTGTTTTACTAAAGATATTTTTAATATAACTCTGAATGCCTAGTACACATCCTAGACTTCTTTCTATGAGGCCACTGGTACTCGAATTCGTATTAGAGGAAGGGACGGACTCTTCTAAAGTACTCAAGTCCTGACGTGAAGTAGTATGTGATCACTGATTAAGGATTGCCACCGTTGATGAGAAAAGCGAACATGCAAGAAATTGAGTACCATCTTGATGTCCTTCGTGCAACATATACACATAAATTAAAATTCAATGATGGGAAAAATTAAATAGGTACGTTTCATTTTGCAATCATCTTTCTATTTGCCTCTATAAGAAACTTTTGAAATTGTGAAGATACTTTATGGAAACCCTGAACTTTTTCTCTTCGTGTCTGAAGCGACCTGATGGCCAATTGGCTAGCACTCTGGCCTTTGGTACCACAGGTTTTCAGGTTCAAATCCTACCAGAGCATGGATGTTTATTAATAGGTTAGAATCCCAGTTAAACTGTACATCCTGGTCTAATTAGCCTAAAGCGTGCAAAAAAATTGCAAACAAAACCAAGTGCGACAAACCAAACCTCCGTTTCTGAAAGCAGCAACTGCATTGGAAAAGTATTTATTTGCGAGCATGTTTACAATAAAACTTGAACACAATACCATTCTAGAACATGTATTATTCCCTTACTAAAATAATACTTCCACTTAAATTTGATACAAATCCTCCAGTTCAGAAAATATCCAATATACTGAATGCACAGTTATATGCTATTAATTTGATCAAGATAGATTTTCATTTAAATTATTCAAGCATTCGTTTTCGTTAATATTACTAATTATAACTTTGGCCCAGACAATTAAATTAACATTTAGAGGAATTGACATCACGCCAGAAAAAAAAATCAAGTTAAAACAAGATTCAAATGTTAAGTTTGTGTCTAAGCAGCGTGCCTCAAATTGGTAGTGAGCGTGGAGCTAACTGGGACGCGTACGAAGAAGTATCACCTAATTAGAAGAACAAACTGTAACGAAGCTGCGTTTTAACTCCCCAAATCACTCATAGGGTGTGCTCTTCCTCGTGCATGAACCTCGGAAATAGGTCCCTTGAGTGCCGTAAAGCTCCTCACTTGCTGAGGAATGGCCGTCGTGTTTAAATGTAATGGATGGGCTTTTCTTCTCTCGATACCAAGGGCTTATATGGATGGCACGAAAAAGGTCTCTGAAGGGTTTAGTTTTCCTTACGTCCCAAGTGATGTTGTGAAGTGCTTGCGCTTATTTTACACATATAACACGGAAAAGTTTGTTTTCCGTTGGCTTTCGTAGTGAAGAATGTCTTTGGATTAAGTTAGAGATTCTGAGTTAGTGTTTTTCAGTCTCTCCGTATTAAATGACTAAAAGATTATTTTCCCCCAAATACAGTTTGGTTTCAGAATAACTGTTTTTTTTATAAAATCTAAAATATTCTTTGTTAGAATTGAGATTAATATGTTTTTACCCTGATTTATTTATTTTTTGTTATAGAGAGGGAAGTATAAATTTTACCATTGGGCTCGCACTTTAGAATCAGAATTATGTTCCATGAGCAATCCCTGAAAAGCAATGGGAAAGGGTTATTGCTTTACTAATTAACTTATTAATTAATGTATTAAATCAGTTCAGTAATTGCGGATTGCATGTTAGAAAACCTAGTTAAGGATGTTCCGTACATTTGTTCAACACGCGATATTTTAACATAGCCCTTGATACCTCGTACACATGCCAAACTCCCCATTCCCGATTTCTTGCTATGGGGCCACTAGTACTCGAATTCTTTTTAAAGGTACGGGACGTGATTCCTCTAAAGTAAAGAATCACTGATTGAGGATTGCCACCATTGATGAGGAAAGGGAACATGAGAAGTACTCGAGTACTAACTTGATGTGCTTTGTGCAGCATATATAGACGGATTAAATAAAATTAAATGAGGGTGTAAATTAAAAAAAATGAAATATACACGGTTCATTTCATGATAATTTTTTCAAATGCGTCTATAAGAAATTTCCAAAATTATAAAGATACTTTATGGAAACCCTGAAATTTATACCCATTGTCACAATCATCAGCGAGTCTCTTCGCTTCTGAGGTGCAATGATGACCAATTGGCTAGTTCTGTGGCCTTTGGTACCATACCCTTGAGATCCAAATCCTGCTGGTGGCATGGATGTTTATGAGTGGTTTAGAATCCACGTTAAACTGAAGGTCTCGGTTTATTAGCCTAACATGTGCAAAAAATTGTAGTAGAGAGATAAGCCATACCTCCATTTCTGAAAGCAGTAACTGCAATAGAAATGTATTTATTTGAGAGCATGTTCACAATTAAAGTTGAACACAATACAGTTGTGGAACAAGGATTGTTTCTTTAATGAATTGATACTACCAGTTAAATTTGTTACCAATCTCCGAGTTCAGATTAGCAAAATCTGAAAATATGCAATATACTGAATGCGTAGGTGATCAAGATAGATTTTAATTTAAATTATTCAAGCATTCGTTTTCGTTCCTTAAATAAATATAAATTTGGCTCAAACAATTCCATTAACGTTTAGAGGAATTGACATCCCGCCAGAAAAAGAAATTAATAAAAACAATTAAGTTAAAACAAGATTCTAAACCTCAACGAAATGTGTTTGTGTCTAAGCAGCGTGCACAAAATTGGCAGTGAGCGTGGAGCTAACTTGGACGCGTGCGAAGAAATATCACCTAATTAGAAGAACAAACTGTAACGAAGCTGCGTTTTAACTCCCCAAATCACTCATAGGGTGTGCTCTTCATCGTGCATAAACCTCGGAAATAGGTCCCTGGAGTGTCGAAAAGATCCTGACTTGCTGAGGAATAGCCATCGTGTTTAAATATAATACATGGGCTTTTCTTCTCTCGATACCAAAGACTTATATGGATGGCACGAAAAAGGTCTCTGAAGGGTTTAGTTTTGCTTACGCACCAAGGGATGTTGTGAAGTGCTTGCGCTTATTTTATACATTTAACTAGGAGAAACTTGTTTTCCGTTGGGGTATTAAAGCTTTGATAGTGAAGAATGTATTTGGATTAAGTTAAGAGATTTTGAGTTAGTGTTTTTGAGTCTCACCGTATTAAATGATTAAAGATTATTTTTCCCAAATGCAGTTTGGTATCAGAACAACTGCTTTTTAATAAAATCGAAAATCTTCATAATTCATAATCTGTTAGAATTATGATCAATAATTTTTATCCCGATCTTATTTATTTTTTTATTATAGAAATTGGAATAATAAATTTTACCATTCGTATTGTACATTAGAATCAGAATCATGTTGCATGAACAATCCCTGAAAAGTAATGGGAAAGGGTTATTTGCTTTATTAATTAACTTATTAATTAATGTATTAAATCAGGTCAGTAATTGCGCATCTCTTGTTAGAAAACCTGATTAATGATGTCCCGTACATTTGTTCAAAACACGATATTTTTAAAATAGTTTTGGAAACCTTGCACACATGCTAAACTGCCCATCCTAGATTTCATGGCTCGAGGCCACTAGTATTCGAATTCTTTTTAAAGGTACGGGACATGAATCTTTTAAAGTAGAGGATCACTGATTGAGGATTGCCACCATTGATGAGGAAAGCGAACATGACAAGTACTCGAGTATCAACTTGATGTGCTTTGTGCAACATATACAGACGGATTAAATTAAATTAAATTTAAAATCAAATGCCGAGAAAATTAAATATATACGTCTCATTTTGTAATCATATATTCATTTGTCTTCGTAATAAATTTTTTGAAATCGTAAACAGACTTCATGGAAACCCTGAACTTTATACAGATTGTCACAATCGTCATCGAGTCTCTTCATTCTAAAGCGGCCTGATGGCCATTATGCTAGCTCTCCGGCCTTTGGTACCACATTCTTCAGGTTCGAATACTGGCGGGACATGGATGTTTATTAGTGGTTCAGAATCCTCGTTAAACTGAAGATCGCTAACTAATTAGCCTGAAGTTTGCAAAAAAAAAAAAAAAATTCTACCTTACCTTCAAAACAAACGTAAGTAAATGAACGTACAAACCAAAGACGTACAAACATTACCAACCATACCAAAAGACGTACAAACCAAATATTCGTTTCTTACAGATGAAATGTAATGTAAAAGTATTTATTTGAGCATTTTTACAACAAAATTTGAACACAGTAGCATTCTGGAATGGGGACTGTTTCCTTACTGAAATAATACTTCCATTTAAAATTGTTGCAAATCTTCCAGTTCAGAATAGCAAAATCTATAAATATGCAATATACTGAATGCATAGTTATAAAATATTAATTTGATGAAGATAGATTTTCATTTAAATTATTCAATCGTCCGTTTTAGTTCCTTAAATAATTATAAATTTGGCTCAGACAATTCCATTAACCTTTAGAGAAAATGACATCACGCCAGAAAAATAAATCAATAAAATCAATTAAGTTAAAACAAGACTCAAAACCTCCACGAAATGTTAAGTTTGTGTCTAAGCCGCGTGCACACAAATTGGTAGTGAGCGTGGAGCTAACTGGGACGCGTGCGAAGAAGTATCACCTAATTAGAAGAACAAACTGTAACGAAGCTGCGTTTTAACTCCCCAAATAACTCATAGGGTGTGCCTTCCTCGTGCATAAACCTCGGAAATAGGTCCCCCAAGTGCCATAAAGCTCCTCACTTGTTGAGGAATGGCCGTCGTGTTTAAATATAATGGATGGGCTTTTCTTCTCTCGATACCAAGGGCTTATATGGATGGCACGAAAAAGGTCTCTGAAGGGTTTAGTTTTCCTTACGTACCAAGGGAAGTTGTGAAGTGCTTGCGCTTATTTTATACGTATAACAAGGAGAAGTTTGTTTTTCGTTGGCTTTGGTAGTGACGAATGTCTTTTGGATTAGGTTAGAGATTTTGAGAGTGATTTTGAGTCTTTCCGTAACAAATCATTAAAAGATTGTCTTTCCCCAAAATACAGTTCGGCTTCAGAACAATTGATTTTTAATAAAATCGAAATTATAATATGTTAGAATTATGGTCATTAGATTTTTATCCAGATATTATTTAATTTTTTTTATTATATATAGTAAAGTATATATTTTACCATTTGAATCGCGCATAAGAGTCAGAACTGCGATCTGTTATTCATCGCCAAAGCCCCAATTTAACAACAATAGTTGCTACTTAACTGTTTAATTACTGGATTAAATTAGCTAAGCAATTACGTACCACATGTTAGAAAACTTGGAAAATCCCCACCATGTTCCCCAACTATTTATGCAATATGCTTCTCTAAGATTTCACAATCTCCTCGTTTCTGACAAATGGCTATTGACACCTGTAGCGAATTCGAACTGTCGCCTTTTATAAGATTGCCTGATCTCAATATCTTTGATAGGACAATCGACTGCAATAAACAATTATATTTATATAAAGAAAAAGTTTGTGAGACATGATTTCTTCTATATATTTTGCCTTTATAATTATTAAAATAAATTTTGATAATGATCTTTATAATAATATTTTTGTTGAACATCAGTGGACATAGTGTTTCATTTTATATGTCACACACAACCCAACCGAATTTTAAAATTGTAAGTACCCTGAATTTAATGCACATTGTCACAATCATCAGCGAGTTTCTTCGTGTCTAAAGCTGCGTGATGGCCAATTGGCTAGCTCTCTGGCCGTTGGTATCACAGGCTTTCAAGTTCAAATTCTGCGAGTGGCATGGATGTTTATTAATAGTTCAGAATCTACGTTAAATTCTACGTCCCGGTCTAATTAGCCTAAAGTGTGCAAAAAATTGCAGACAAAACCAAGAGCTACAAATCAAACCTCCGTTTCTGAAAGCAGTAACTGCAATGGAAAAGTATTTATTTGAGATCATATTTACAATAAAACTTGAACACAGTACAAATCTGGAACAGCGATTGATTTTTTATTCAAATGATACTTCTTCTTAAAATGATACTTATGATATTTGCTATAAATCTTCCAGTTCCGAAAAGCAAATTCTGAAAATATGACGCAATATACTGAATACATAGTTATAAACTATTAATTCGATCAAGATAGATTTTCATTTAAATTATTCTAACATCTCTTTTTGATCATTAAATAATTACAAATTTAGCTCCGACAATTCCATTAACCTTTAGAGGAATTGACATTACGCCAGAAAAAAATTAATAAAAACAATTAAGTTAAAACAACTCCACGAAATGTTAAGTTTGTATCTAAGCAGCGTGCCACGAATTGATAGTGAGCGTGGAGCTAACTGGGACGCGTGCGAAGAAGTATCACCTAATTAGAAGAACAAACTGTAACGAAGCTGGGTTTTAACTCCCCAAATCACTCATAGGGTGTGCTCTTCCTCATGCATAAACCTCGGAAATAGGTCCCTGGAGTGCCATAAAGCTCCTCACTTGTTGAGGAATGGCCGTCGTGTTTAAATGTAATGGATGGGCTTTTCTACTCTCGATACCAAAGGCTTATATGGATGGCGCGAAAAAGGTCTCTGAAGGGTTTAGGTTTCCTTACGTACCAAGGGATGTTGTGAAGTGCTAGCGCTTATCTTATACGTTTAAAAAGAAGAAGGTTGTTTTCTGTTGTGTTTGGTAGTGAAAAATGTCTTTGGATTAAGTTAGAGATTTTGTGTTAGTCTTTTTGAGTCTACCCATATTAAATCCTTAAAAGACTGTTTTTTTCCTCTAATACAGATTGATTTCAGAATAATTGCTTTTTTATAAAATCAAAAATATGCTTTGTTAAAATTATAATCATAAAGTTTTATCCAGATCTTATTTATTTTTTATGATAGAAATTGAAATATAAATTTTACCATTCGTATTGCACATTAGAATCAGAATCATATCCCATGAACAATCCCTAAAAAGCAATAGGAAAGGGTTATTTGCTTTACTAATTAATTTATCAATATTAATTCAACTCAGTAATTGCTTATAGCATGATAGAAAGCCCGATTAATAATGTCCAGTTCATTTGTTCAACACACGATATTTTTAACATAGCCCTGGATACCTCGCACACATGCTAAACTCCCCATCCTAGATTTCTTGTTATGGGCCACTGGTACTCGAATTCTTTTTAAATGTACGACACGTAAACCTTCTAAAGTAGAAGATCACTGATTGAGGATTGCCACCATTGATGAGGAAAGCGAACAGGGCAAGTAATCAGTAGCAACTTGATTGCTTTGTGCAACATATACAGATGTATTAAATTAAATTAAAAATAAAATTAAATGAAGCGCAAAATTAAATATGCACGTCCCTTTTTATAATCATCTTTTCATTTGCTTCTTTAAGAAATTTTTTAAATTATAAAGATACTTTATGGAAACCATGAACTTTATACATATTATTATAATGATCCTCGAGTCTCTTCATTTCTGAAGCGGCCTGATGACCAATTGACTAGTCCTCTCGCCTTTAATGCCATACGCTTCAGGTTAGAATCCTATCGGTCGCATGGATGTTTGTTTATTAGTGGTTCAGAATCCACGTTAAACTGCACGTCCAGGTCTATTTAGCCTAAAGTGTGCAAAAAGATTGTAGTAGAGAGAAAAACCGAACCTCTATTTCTGAATGCAGTAACTGCAATGGAAAAGTATTTATTTGTGACCATGTTTACAATAAAACTTAAACAAAATATCATTCTGGAACGTGTTCTGTTTTCTGTCATTCTGTTTCTTTACTAAAATAATACTTACTGCTAAATTTGATACAACTTTTCGAGTCAGATTTGCATAATCTGTCATAGCTATAAACTATTAATTCGATCAAGTTAGATTTTCATTTAAATTATTAAACCCTTCGTTTTCATTCCTTAAAATAATTATAAATTTGTCTCAAACAATTCCAATAACCTTTAGAGGAATTGACATCACGCCAGAAAACAGAAATTAATAAAAACAATTAAGTTAAAACAAGATTCAAAACCTCCCCGAAATGTTAAGTTTGTGTCTAAGCAGCGTGCCACACATTGACAGTGAGCGTGGAGCTGACTGGGACGCGTGCGAAGAAGTATCACCTAATTAGTAGAACAAACTGTAACGAGGCTGCGTTTTAACTCCCCAAATCACTCATAGGGTGTGCTCTTCCTCGTGCATGAACCTCGGAAATAGGTCCCCCGAGTGCCATAAAGCTCCTCACTTGCTGAGGAATGGCCGTTGTGTTTAAATGTAATGGATGGGCTTTTCTTCTCTCGATACCGAAGGCTTAATATATGGATGACACGAAAAAGGTCTCTGAAGGGTTTAGTTTATCTTACGCACCAAGGGATGTTGTGAAGTGCTTGCGCCTTATTTTATACGTTTAACAAGGAGAAGTTTGTTTTCCGTTGGCTTTGGCAGTGAAGAATGTCTTTCGGATTACGCTAGAGAATTTGGGTTAGTGTTTGTGAGTCTATCTGTATTAAATGAATAAAAGGTTATTTTACCCCAAATACAGTTTGGTTTCAGAATAACTGTTTTTTTATAAAATCTAAAATATTCTTTGTTAGAATTATGATTAATATGTTTTTACCCTGATTTATTTATTTTTTGTTATAGAGAGGGAAGTATAAATTTTACCATTCGGGTCGCACTTTAGAATCAGAAATCTCTAATTCATCGCCAAAATCACAATATAATAACGTCGTTAATATTATGACTCTAAATGTCCTAATTCTTATTCAGTTTCTAGAAAAATAATTGGAAATAAATGCAAGCTGTCATAAGCAATCAATAGCATGCAGATCCTCGTCCATTGTTTGGATATAGAGGTTTGGTTTGTCTCTATTCGATCATTTTGTGCCCATTTTAGTCTAACTAGACCAGCACCTACTGTTTGAAGAGGATTCCGAACCCCATCACAAACATCCTTGCCACAGCCAGAATTCGAATCTGAAACCTGTGTTACCAAACGCCAGAGCGCTGACCACTTGGCCATCAGGCCGATTGGTTAATAGAGGGACATTGAGACAAATGTCTATAAAACAACATGAATTGGCGATAAACTGACTGTTGCTAGATATCAAGAGTGAATTCTCGGGTTTGCTTCAGAATAATGTAAGATCACCCAAACATATTCGTTTTAGACCAAAATTAAAAGTTATTTTTTGCTCCGAAAAGATACTAATATGAGATATACACATGATACTGGGATTGTACTCGGGATAACCCGTTATTTGTTTTAATTCTCCTAAACTAATTCCTGGTGAGTTTATCCATTATAGTACAAATAGATCAGATTTTTTATTCCTGTTCATGATCACTATTCTGAATTATGATTAACCTTTTTTTATATTTGTATCTATAGTGTCTCTCGTTAACTTACATTGTCTGGTGTGGTTGAGAAATAAAGAAAAAAAAGTTGTTAAGTGAGCTGTGAAGTGTCGCTATTTTGGCCCCAGAGGAGTACGATGCCAGATCAACCATGAAGGCGATTGCTGTAATGCCTCTATAGCAGTGAATGTCAATGAGAAGACAAAGCACCTAAGTGCCTAAATTTGTCCTTATCTAAAAGGGAAATAATGTTCTTCTTTTTTTCATATGACAAAAATGACTTTGAGTCTACGTTAAAGATTGACATCCAATATGCTATAATGTATATTGATTGCTAAAACTGCAATTCTTTCGTTTATAAATATTATTATTTTTATTATTATTTTGCTTACTAATCACGAATGTATTTAATTGTATATTTTGTCAATGCCTATTTTTTTTATAATTATTGAATATATGTTATTTCCTATCCCACTTGGTTGACAGCAACGTCTAGACCAAGTCCCGTGAAGTCTTAAAGCGACGAGTCATGATAAAGAGTAACAAAAAAAAAATGCATTTTTTTTTTGTTCTTGATCTTGTGGCACAAAGACATGGAACACCAAAAAAGAGAAGTCTGACTGTACACCATTCAGTTATACCCCGGGCACTGGATACCATTTTAGTTGCCTTTTACAATATGCATAGGCTACATTGGGACTATTCTAACCCGTATCCACACAGGACGTTGAATATCTTACTTAACTATTCTAGGGGACCCCATTGTATTATTAATACTGATAATTAATATTTAGTTTTTCTTTTAACTAATATAATTTGCGTAAAATATTTTTTTAATTTATGTATATAAATATTTATTTTATCTATATTTGTGTTCATTATTTTATAAAACGTGATTATCTCCTATCTCACAAGATCCTGGAGTAAAACGAATCTGTTGGGAAATATTTAATGTTGTGGTGTTTTATTAAAGTGGTATATTTTATGGATTATTACATAGACGCATTAGTTTTGCAACGCATTAGTTTTGATTTATTTTATGTTTAGATGTGATATTTTGGTGGAATTTATTGATGTTGTTCTTAGAAAGAGGAGTTTTAGTTTAATCGTATAATGATTGTAATTAATTCTGTTAGTTAAATATTTTTTTTTTATTCCCAAACACTACAGCGGTGAGAGTTTCTTAAGTGTTCTTTTGTATTATGTGCAAATAAGATGTGGTTTCTCTTGAGATTCTTTTCAAAGTATTTTATTATTCTAATAATTAATAATTATAACTAATAGTTAATCTATATATATTTATAGTTTTGTTAATAACTTCGATATACTAAATTTTTTTCTTTTCATACTTCAATAGTCATCATTATTATCTTTATTAAAAATATCTTATGCGATATAAATGTGATATCTTACGTGATATAAAGTCTTTATGAGATATAATCTTATTCTATGAGGTTCGGTTTGTCGCTCTACGGTCACCTTGTGCACACTTTAGGCTAAACAGACCGGGACCTACGGTTTAAAGTGGATTCCGAACCACTACAAACACCCATGGCACCGCCGGGACTCGAACCCGAAACCTGTGGTACCGAGCGCCAGAGCGCTAGCCACTCGGCTATTCGGGATCCTCTACATTACACCATGTTAAGATTAATTCGAGAAACTGTAATAATTCATTATACTAAAATAGATAGATTATGTAGATTTACTATGCTATAGTACAGTAAATTCAGTGTGTTGCCACAGATGCTCTCAATATAGAAGGATACAGTCACCAATATTGTATTATCTGGGTGCTCAGTAGATCTACTTCCCCGTGGTGCACCTGGTAACACTTTTTAGTGGCCAAAAGATCTACAACTTGGCATTATGTCTTCCTCCTCTCACTTTGATACTTTTCGAGTCCTACAGCGGAATGCCGGTGGACTGTCTCAATCCAAGCGCGCAGAGCTTTTGCTGATTCTGTGTGAGAGGTATATTGATGTCTTTACTATTATGGAGGCTAATTTGACCACCGACTGCCTGCGAAACCTTTACAGACTCAGAATTGTTCCTTCCCCGATATGCAACTCTGGAGAGGCCATGGACTGCACGCATCTACTTCACTATCTTGCTCTGAGCAAGACTTTTCTCGCCGAGCGATATTGGGAGGCTAGAGATATGTTAGATGTATTCTCTGTTCTTTTTTTTTTTTTTTTCGTTGTTCTTTTTATTGCTGTAATTGTTCATAATCTGCCATTGGAAATTTAAAAAAAATTATTGTATTATCTTAGATGACTTGCATTTTATACCTACATAAATATCTTGTTCTAGTAGAACAGATATTTTTAATAAATGTAATAGTTCAAAATTTAATTAATCGTTTTTAATAAAGATTTATTGTTACGTGTCTTAGTTAATTAAATTAAATGAAGTTAATTTGGCTCCAAAAAAAGTATGGCTTGCTCTGATAAATGCCCTGATGTTTCCAGAAGTTAAATCAATTATATATACATTCTGGATCCCTTCTCACTATTTTTCCAGAACCTTATTGTGAGCTATTATTTCCAACAGTAGATTTCTTAAGGCATATTGACCTCATTTGTGTCAATTTCGGAATGGACCGATAGAATTCTTCCGACGAAATAACAAAAGTTATTTTGTCGGAAGAACTTTTTTCCTTTAAAAAGGAATGAGTTAAGTACTTTCGTCGTCGTGGTGTGTGTAATTTTTTTTCTCCAGAGACTATATAGTTAATCAATAGTCATCCAATGATATTTGTTGTTATTTTTTAACAGGTGTTTTAACTTCTGAGAAGTATCAAAATATTTTTTAAAACTCTACTTATTGTTGCCGCTTCTTACCTCACTTGGTCGATAGCACCATCTAGACAAAATCCATGAACTCGTGCCTTTTCATAAAAGGAGGGGCAGCTTTGTTGTGATGGAGCACCCATAAGTAGAAGACTGACTTCACTCCGTATCCAAGAAAAAGAAGGGCAGTGCCTTCCAGGAGGATTTTTAGGGGCGGACTACCATGTGCGTATCGTATGTGGGAAAACAGGGAAAAACTCCCACCAGGTAGTCGCGAGGGAAATTGCTAAACATCTCAAACTCCATCGAGTCTTCTCGTCTTTCAAACAGCGTTTGCAACCCAAGCAGTTAGAGGATGGAACCTCAGTCCTAACGCTCACCAGAGGTGCGCATTGCCACTGAGACGCTTATAAAAGTCTATCTACTTATAAAATAAATTATCTTTTACGCAACAACAACAGCAAAAAAAAAAGAAGAAAAACCAGGTTAAATGAGCAATATATAATATTAACTCTGTCCCATAATAATTGGAGCAAGTGAATATTTAAAAGAAAATTATAGGCGAATGCAGCTGTTAGTTATGATTTAGAGCAAAATTACGAAGCTTTCAATCAAAATCAATATTTATGACATCTGTCACTTTTTTTAAACCATCTTTGAGTTTTTAAGTTAACCTAATTATTACGAATTATAATTATATTTTCTAATTTCTTCCTCTGATCGAAATTAGTTGTTGCATTTCCGTTGGATATCAACCCATTATAAAAGTAAGAGGAGAAATATATATAATTTTCAAGCAAGTATCAAGTTGCGGTTGTCCAGTTCTTAATGCATCAAAGGAAAAACGAAAATTTGCAGGAAGGTGCAATTACGTTAACTGCCAAAATAATTTATGTGCGTCAGAATGACCTTATCAAGAATTTGGAAATATTTTTTCAGAAAGTAATTGTCAAGTTGAATCTTATACTGATACTGATTCATTTAAGAAAACAAAGCTGTACAAGCTAAACAAAACTAAATACGAAGATTATGGGGAAAAAACAGGAAACACCTAAAACATATCCTTCTTAGCTAAAAAGAGGCACTATAAGATTAACCATTAAAGTTTCCAAATCTACGAATTTTGAAAAAAAATAAGGAACATCCATAAAAAGAGTTTCAAGCATCATCAAATCACGACCAAACTATCATTAAGCATCATCAAACCATCCTCAAGCAATATTAAACCATGACCAAACCAACATCAAGCATCATCAAACATGACTAAACCATCCTCAAGTATTATTAAACCATGACCAAACCATCCTGCAGCATCATCAAACCATGACCAAATCATCATCAAGCATGACCAAACCATCCTCAAACACCATCAAACCATCCTCAAGCACCATCAAACCATGACCAAACCATCCTGAAGAATCATCAAACCATAACCAAAACATCCTCTAACATCATCAAACTATCATTAAGCATCATCAAACCATCCTCAAGCAATATCAAACCATGACCAAACCATCATCAAGCATCATCAAACATGACTAAACCATTCTCAGGTATTATTAAACCATGACCAAACCATCCTGAAGCATCATCAAACCATGACCAAATCATCCTCAAGCACCATCAAACCATCCTCAAACACCATCAAACCATCCTCAAACACCATCAAACCATCCTCAAGCACCATCAAACCAAACCATCCTGAAGAATCATCAAACCATGACCAAACCATCCTGAAGAATCATCAAACCATGACCAAATCATCCTCTAACATCATCAAACTATCATTAAGCATCATCAAACCATCTTCAAGCATCATCAAACCACTATCAAGCATCATCAAACCATCATCAAACCATCACCAAGCATCATCAAATTTGAAGGAAAGTTTATGAACTTTAAGGATTGTAATCACATTGATGAAAAATATCTGAACAATCAGAATATAAATTAGGTGTTTCATTTTTGATTTATTGTGTACCGTAATCTAGTTTTTGTATAACAAATGTTGCGTTCTATATTTATTTCCTTTTCTACTATTATTATGGGACAAATTAAATTCATCAACTGCTATTATTATTAGAAGGGAAAGTGTATAATCATTAAACTAATTAACAGTAGTTAAGAATTTTATACGACATCACTTTTGCCAGATTTATGCATTATTTCTGCGCCCATAAGGACATCTATATCACCAACTATTTCATACTTGATTAAATAATCATAGAAAAGCCTTTTTTCACCATGATTCTCGCTTGTTTATCAGCGAACACCAATTGTATTATCATCCACTTCCATTCAAAACAAGTGAGAATAACGAGAGATAAAAAAAACAACGACATTCAATTGACAAAGCTCACTTAGAAAATGAAATAATTAAACTAATGTCGGGATAAATGTTATCGTTAACTAAAGTGAATGTTTGAAAAACAAATGCTCTTTCTTACTAATAGAATTATCCCTTTCTTTTCACTTGCAATTTTACGTTATCTAATTAATTAGCAATGTTTTATTCTTCAGAGATAAAGCTGGAAGCAATTAACTGAATACCCGACTCGTTAGTGAGTTTTTTTTTTCTTCATCCGCAAGCTCATTTGTTATTGATCCTTTTGTTTTAGATGTCTTTTTTATTGTTATATTTATTTTGCTGATAAGCGAAATTATGGCATTTCCGTAATTTTTGAGTAATATATTTATTAAATTTACTCATTTCTAAAAATATTTTTTTTAAATAATGTTTGTCCAAAATTTGTAAGCGAATATGTTGAATATGATAAAGATTGGATTAATTTATCTTTTTAGTTCATGTAAATATTTAAACAAATTTATTTGAAAAGAAATACATATAAAAATATCTAAATACAAATACCAGATAAAAATTAGATTATAATTTAATTGGACCTGGATTGCCGCTCTACATTCCTCTTGTGCACACGAGAGCTAAACAGACCGGAACCAATAGTTTAAAGTGGATTACAAACCCCTCACAAAATCCATGCCACCGCCAGGATTCGAACATGAAACACCAAAGGCCAGAGCGCTAGCCAATGGGCCATCAAGCCACGATAGATGAATGAGCAAGATTTAGGACATTTATAGTGCTACAAGAAATAGAAGAATCTATGGCAATCCTCAAACCTCCCCTTCTTGTTTGTTGTTAGATTTATTTTTTCTAAAAATATGCTTACAAGGAGAATGAAAGACGTCGTTGTTATTAAGAATGTTGTCTTGGAATACAAAAATATGAGCAAAATTGAAAAATTTAAGTAGCCATGGTTTCTTGGCTGAGCTAGCCATTTGGCCACCAGGCCATTATAATTTAATTGGGAAATTCGTTATAAAAATGTGAACCAGTTCCTTTCAGAATTTCTACAGGTGATTAATTCTCTCATTTTCTAACTTGAGTGACAATTCATTGCCAGCAATGTTAACATCGAATTGTCACTCCTTCGGAGAAAGATGTTATGAGTTCTATCTCTGCCATTACTAAAATAGCATGCTTTAAAATTATGAACTAATTCGCGCTGTGAACATGTACTTTGGTATTTTCGGCAGAAGGAATTTTTCCTGGTTATCCTCAAGTGCTATATAAATGTAAACCAATTGCTTTCAGAATTCCTACAGGTAGACAATTCTCTCATTTTCTATCCTGAGAAAATTGTTAATCTTTTTGACAAGGAATTGTCACTCCTTCGGAAAAGATCTTATGAGTTTGATCTCCATCATTACGAAAATATGCTTTAAAATGATGTACTAATCTGCCAAGTGGTCATGTATTTCGATATTTTTGGCCGAAGGATTTTTTCCAAATTATCCTAATTCGTTATATAAATGTGAACCTATTACCTTCAGAATTCATACATGTAGACGGTTCTCTTATATTCTATTTTGTGTATGTCTTATAGCATGTTTTCTTTTGATAAAGCTTAGGCACATATGTTTTTGCTATTACAGACAGGAGAGAATCATATAATTTTGGGAAGTTTATACTCATGAAAAAGTTTTAGTAAATTATAAAATTTCAACTCAAACAGTAAGTAATTATTCAAAGTTTTTTCCTTTAATGTTGGTTAATAGATTTAGGACTATAAAATTAAAACTGAAGAATCAATTAATCCACTTTTACTATAGTTCACAAATCAAAACGTGAAAAACGAAAAATTTGATTACTCAATGATTATTATGTCTAATTAGACAATTTATTAGTACCTTTTAGATGTATAGTTTAAACATTATTTAAACTCTAAATCGAAACTAATAACTTCTATTGCTCATCACTTTAGAATTTTTTTGCCATTATAGTTTTTTTATTTTAATTTCAATTATAAAACAAAACCAATTCGTACACAAACCATTTAAATTATATGAATTAATATAATTCATCGAAAAAATGAAATCGATATTATTTATAAAATTAGAGAAATAGACTGTTAGACTGTTTCGAAAAAAATATCTTTATTTTTACTATTTTTTAAGCGTTTTTTTTTTTTTTTTTTTTTTTTATGAATGCTTATAACAAATTAAACATTAAAATTGTATAAACTTTATCGTAAAGAATTTTGAACTACCTCCCATTTCTGAAAGTATTTTAATATTGATGAATTTAACAGTATATAAATTCTCAGTATATATTAATACGATCTTAAGCTTATAAATCTCGTCACATTTAGCTAAATTTTCTGCATAGTACCTATACAAAAGGCAAAATTAACTGCAAACTCAAATTTAATCACACCTAATCTGATTTCAACCTTGATACATCGTTCGCTTTTGATAGAATTTATGAAGGATTAATTTCAGACAGAAGCATTCTCAAACATTTATAACAAATAAACCAAAACATTTATTTAAATTTCATATTATTGTTATTTGCATTCTTATGCCTAAAAATTCAGTTTTTAAATTCAAAATAAATGTTTTAAAGCGTTATGAATAACTTTTTAATATAAATATTTTTGATATCAAAGTAATGAAAATAACATATAATACGTTATGGTATGGTATATATTAAATATGACATGGTATATATATATATATATATAATATAGGACCATGATTTTTTTAAATCTTAATAAATATCTCTGTATTATATTAAAAAAGTATTTACTGACAGGTATTTTACTTGTCGGTCACTTTGAATGTTTTTTAATCAATTAAATTAGGTCACTGCCAAAAAAAAAAAAATATTCCGGGTTAAATATAGACTGTATTCGTATAAATAATATGAGGTATGAATCTCATCTCATCTTGAAGTTATCTTTTAAGGATTTCTGTTATCATTGTTCATCTTGAAATTATCTTTTTAAGGATTTCTGTTTGGTTTTTGTTTATGACATAGCGGAATTGCTTTAAAAAATGTATTTAAATAGTATTTTAATGCACAACATGGAAATTTTACATAATTAATTTCAAATTCTAAATAACTGGTAAACATATGATAGAAAAACGAAAAAGTACAAAATATTTCATTCAGTAAAAGATCATGTTTATTGAGTGATACTTTCCACTATCACAAAATTTTTTACTAACCAAATACCAATTATAACTGTTCTTTATTGATGGACATAGAGTAGTTATGAAACAAGTGTTTAAAATAAATTCACTGATGCATTTACTTGCAATTAATCCATTATTACAGCCACTTGTTTTAAATTCATTAATGGAAACACTTGCTATTAATTCATGCAAACACATGTTATTAAGTCATGCAAACACTTGTGATTAATTCATTATCATAAACACTTGCAGTTAACTCAATATTGCAAACACTAGTGATTAATTCATTATTGCAAACACTTGTGATTCATTATTGTAAACACTTGTGATTAATTCAATATTGCAAACATTTGTGATTAGTTTCTTATTGCAAACACTTGCGATGAATTTATTATTGCAAACACTTATCATTAATTCAGTATTGCAAATACTTGTGATTAACTTATTATTGCAAATTTATTTATTTATTATTGCAATACTTGCTGTTAATTCATTGTTACAAAAACTTGTAATTAATTCATTATTGCGAACACTTGAAATTAATTCATTATTGCAAACACTTGCAATTGACTCACTGCTGCAAAGATTTGTAATACAATTAATTCAGTATAACACACACTTGAAATTAATTCATTATTGCAGAAATCAAAGCTGTGCATAAAAAGAACAAAGCTTTTTGCAATTTTCTTTGCAATTAGAACTTACAATAACACCATTGAATTAACGTAATCGAATATCTTCACTACCATAATTCAGAAGAGTTTTAATATTAGCATCACAAATTAAAAGATTCGATTAAACAAACATTGTAGATCTTGATGTATTAAATGTTTAAAAATGGAGCCCTTATAGAAAGAGTTTTAAAAAACGTTTACGTAAAAAGTTTTAAAATCTTTATCGCCAAATTTTTTTATACCTTTATAAACTTTGTGATTAATTCATTATTGCAAACACTTTTGATTAATTTGTTATTGTAAAGACATGCAGCTAACTTATTGTTGCAAGGATTTGCAACATAAGTAATTCATTATGGCAAAGATTTGAAATTAATTCATTGTTGTAGAAATCAAAGCTGTACATAAAAAGATCAAGATTTTTCACGATTTTCGATTTAATTAGAACTTGAAATAACGTTATTGGATTTACGTAATCGAATACCATTCATCAATATTCCTCAGAGTTTTAATATTAGCATCATTTATTGAAGGATTTGATTAAGCAAACATTGCAAATCTTGATGTATAAAATGATTAAAGATAAAATCCTTGGAGAATGATAAAAAAATTTTTTAACTTTATAATCAAATTTCGATTCATTTTTCAAACAATTGAAAATAATTCAGTATTTCAAGAACTTGCAAACACGTATTGCAGCTTTGCATACAATAATAATTGCATATCTTGATAAATGATTAAAAGTGGGACCGTTAGGAAATTAAGAAAAAAAAATATTTTAAATCTTTAAAACCTTTATCACCAAATTTCTTTATATTTAAATATACCTTCATAAGCCTTTCTAAAAAGCGCCAAATATGCAGATTTCACCAACTTTTCTAAACCCACCAATGAAATCTGATTTCTCATTCGGTCCCTTGCTGCCATTTGCCACCATCTTAATTAACGGCGCTGGCTTTCAAAAGGAATAGGGTTTTACGTGTTCGGAATCTGCGCAATTAACAAATCCCTAACAAAGAAAGGGGGGATATCCTCCCCCGTTCTCGGGAGAGATGGAAAATCGCGGCATTATGCATTTTGGCTCCGGGAAAAAAAACAGGAATGCGGATTAAATCCTGGAGCTTTGGGGAGCTTTTCGGTCTGCAGGAACAGGTAGGATTTTCAGGAATAGGAATGAGCTCATTTCCATTTTAAAGAGGCTAAAAGAAAAAAAAATTATTTTCGTCTGAATAATTTTTTTTTAATTATTTAGAGTTGGCGTCAAGTAGTTAAGGCTGAATTTTATTCATTTATTATTGAAATTAGGCGCGCTTGTCTTTAAATTATATCTGGAGTATGTTTGAAATTTGAAAACACGATGGCATTGAAATTGGAAATTATAATTTGGAAACAAATATGTATTTTAATTAAGTCTACAAAATAACTATACATTTTTAATAATGGATAACTTTTTTTAATAATGAATAATAAGAAATTTCTGTAACTGAAACGAATCGTTTTTTATAAAATAAGTACAAATAATAATAATCAATACCAATTAAGTTTCGATATATTTTATGTATCTTAATTAGGTTTTATGGATCTTTTCTTTCTTGATCCTTTTTGTTAAATGCAATTAATAGGATATATTTTTGCAGCTAACTTTATTTGATATGAGGTTTCATGGGGAGTGACTGGCGCTCGTTGTCACATGTTTCGGGTTCGAGTCCTGGTGGTGACATTTTTATAGGGGTTCTGAATCCCCTTTAAACGGTAGGTCCTGGTTTAATATGACTACAGAGTGTTGGGCGTAGGAATGACAACCCTACCCAGTAAAAAGAAAGCATCTCTTATTTTGAAATCTATCAGTAGGTAGAAGTCCTTGGCTTGGTCCTCGATGTATTCCTTCGGTTCTGACTAAAATTCAAACTAAAATCTGACGTAAATCAGAAATTTCATTACATTCAAACCGGGTTTATTGCGAATTTTTGAATGCACATATAAAACAAATTGTCTATCAAACAACATAATGTGAATAAAAAGCAAGAAAAATTGTAGCATGCAGGTTGGGCAACCCGATTGTAACTGGGTGGGGCTGGGTTGAGATACTTGAGGCACACGTTGGAGAACAAACAGCTTTATTGACACACCACAAATACCATACACATATAATTAGAGAGATACACTATTTAGCACATTTAAAGACATATAGTTATACATTCGTGAAGGATTTCACTTCTAAACCAAAATCCCGAAAACCGAAATCTGTGGCCCCGAGCACCAGAGTGCCAGTCACTGGGCCATAAGGCCTATATGATACATTAAAATTGGAAAAAATCGTGTAGAGAATATATGCATGATAGCACGGTGATAAACACTGTAAAATACAGCTAGAAACATTTTCCATTGTTTCCAATAAATTCACGGTTGCATATACTCGCAGTTAATCCATTATTGAAACCAATTGCTGTTAATTCGTTCTTGCAAATACTTCTGATTAAATCATTATTGTAAACGCTTGTGCTTAGTTCAATATTGTGAACACTTGCAGTTAATTTATTATTGCAAGGATTTGCAATACGATTAATTCATTACAGCAAAGACTTGAAATTAAATTCATTAATGCAAAAATCAGAGCATTGCATAAAAAAACAAGTTTGATCTCGATTTTCGAGCCAGTCAGAACTTACAACAACGCTATTGAATGAATATATTCGAATATTCTGCAATATCAATATTCCTCAAAGTTTTAATATTAGCTTCACTCATTGAAGGATTTGATTAAACAAACATTGCAGATCTTGATTTATAAATGATTAAAGATAGAATCCTTGGAGAATTAAGAAAACTTTTTTAAGGTTTATCGCCAAATTTCTTTACATTTAAGTATACCTTTATAAACCTTTCCAAAATGCGCCAAATATGCAGATTTCGCCAACTTTTCTACACCCACCAATGAAATCTGATTTCCCATTCGGTCCCTTGCTGCCATTTGCCACCATCTTAATTAACGGCGCTGGCTTTCAAAAGGAATAGGTTTTTATGGGTTCGGAATCTGCGCAATTAACAAATCCCTAACAAAGAAAGGTGGGGGGGAGGATATCCTCCCTTTCTCGGGAGAGATGGAAAATCGCGGCATTATGCATTTTGGCTCCGGGAAAAAAACAGGAATGCGGATTAATTCCTGGAGCTTCTCGGTCTGCAGGAACAGGTAGGATTTTCAGGAATAGGAATGAGCTCATTTCCATTTTAAAGAGGCCAAAAGGAAAAAAAAAAATTATTTTCGCCTGAAGAATTTTTTTTTTTTTAATTATTTAGAGTTGGCGTCAAGTAGTTAAGGCTGAATTTTATTCATTTACTATTGAAATTAGGCACGCTTGTTTTTAAATTATATGGGGAGTAGGTTGAAATTTGAAAACACGGTGGAATTGAAGTTAGAAATTATAGTTGGCAAACAAATATGTATTTTAATTAAGTCTATAAAATATCTATACATTTTTAATAATGGATAATAAAAATTTTCTGTCACAAAAACTAATTGATTAAAATAAAATAAATACAAATAATAATAATAATAATCAATAGGAATTAAGATTCGATATCTTTTATATATCTTAATTAGTTTTATATATCTTTTCTTTCTTGATCCTTTAAATGTATTTAATAGGATATATTTTGCAACTAACTTTATTTTATATGGGGCTTGATAGCCGAATGACTGGCGCTCAGTGCCACAGGCTTCGGGTTCTAAACCAGGCGGTGTCATGGATGTTTGTAGTGGTTTGGAATCCACTTTAAACTGTAGATACACTGAAGTGACCAAAGTCATGGGATACCTCTTAATATCGTGTCGGCCCTCCTTTCGCCCGGCGAAGTGCAGCAACTCGACGTGGCATGGACTCAACAAGTCGTTGGAAGTCTTCTGCAGGAATATTAAGCCATGCTGTCTCGATAGACGTCCATAATTGTGAAAGCGTTGATGGTGGATGATTTTGGGCACGAACAGACCTCTCGATGATGTCCCATAAAGGCTCGAGGGGATTCATGTCGGGCGATCTAGGTGGCCAAATCATTCGTTAGAATTGTCCAGAATGTTCTTCAAACCAATCGCGAACAGTTGTGGCCCGGTGACATGGCGCATTGTAATCCACAAAAATCCCATCGTTGTTTGGGTACATGAAGTCCATGAATGGCTGCAAGTGATCTCCAAGTAGCTGAACATAAGCATTTCCAGTCAATGTTTGGTCCAGTCGAACCAGAGGACCAAGTCCATGCCATGAAAAAACAGCCCACACCATTACGGAGCCACCACCAGCTTGAACAGTGCCTTGCTGACAGTTTGGGTCCATGGCTCCGTGGCGTCTGCGCCACACTCGAACCCTACCATCAGCTCTTACCAACTGAAATCGTGACTCATCGGACCAGGCCACGTTTTTCCATTCATCTAGGGACCAACCGATATGCTCACGTGCCCACGAGAGTCGCTGCAAGCGATGTCGTTCTGTCAGTAAAGGCACTCGAGTCGGTCTTCTGCTGGAATAGCCCAAGAAAGCCAAATTTCTCCGCACAGTTCTAACAGACAAGTCCCTTGTACGTCCCACATTGATTTCTGCGGTTATTTGACGCAGTGTTGCTTGTCTGTTAGAATTTACGACTCTTTGCAGACGTCGCCGGTCTCGGTCGTTAAGTGCAGGCGGTCGACCACTGCGCTGTCCATGGTGGGATGTTATGCCTGAAATTTCATACTCTCGGCACACTCTTGACACAGTGGATCTGGGAATGTTGAATTCCCTAACGGTTTCCGAAATGGCATGACCCATGTGTCTAGCTCCAACTAACATTCCGCGTTCAAAGTCTGTTAATTCCCGTCGTGCGGTCATCATCACGTCAAAACCTCTTCACATGAATAACTTGAAGAGAAATGAAAGCTCTGCGAAAGCACTGCGCATTTATACCTGTTCTACGCGATGCTACTGCCATCTGAAAATTTGCATACTGCTATCCCATGACTTTTGTCACTTCAGTGTATATTTCTAATATGACTGTAGAACATTGGGATAAGGGATGCCAACCCTACCCCATAAAAAGAAAACATCCCTTTTCTCGAAATCTACCAGTAGGCAGATGGCCTTGGCCCATCATGGGGCTGTTGCGCCAGTGATGATGATGAGGATGATTTATTCAATATATAATATTACATGGGTTCTGCTTGAATTTCAAACTAAAATCTGACGTGAAAAAATTCATTACATTCAAACCGGTTTTAGTGCGAATTTTTGTAAACTTATATAAAACAAACTGTCCATCAAGAAATATAATAGAACTCGCAGCTTTATTGACCCGCGTACAAACACCACACACGTACAATTAGAGACATACACTGTTTAAAATATTTACAGACAGAAAATTATAGATTCGTGGAAGGACTTCATTTCTAAACTGAAAATCCGATACTCGGCTACGCGCAGAGAAGCAAACTATCCTTCCTCTCCGGGTGCAAATCTCGAGTCCAACTAATGAGCCGGGTTGAGATAAATATATTTCCTCCCGGGATGAGAGACTGTAAACTAAACGTTTCTCAACAGAAGATCCTGATTGCGCTGTTTTTCTTCTCGGGTGAGAGTCTGGAGGCCTATTGATCAATTCTCCTGAACATCAAAAGGAGGCGCTCTGGCCAGTATGTAAGAGGAGGCACGGTTACAAAAGTAAGAAATACAAAAATAAAAAAAAGATAAAATATCATGAAGACAGACTTGAGAGTATATTAATTGAGATTCTGAAATTTTCTACTTATGCAATACGTGAGGAATGTATTGTTTTATAGAAACATATCTCTTGATACAGAAAATTTACCACATTTCCTTTGGTACGATATATATCGTTAAAGAATTCAGAGCCAGACATTCTAAACTAATCAATCATACATATAAAACGTTCAATACTTCGTTTTTTCCTTTTTATTATGTAATCGCTACTTTTTGTTAATATTTATTTCTTTGACTTTGTTAATAATTCTAGATAAAATTTCTATTACATAATTTCTATCAAATTATTTTTCATTTATTATTATCAAATAACTTTAAGTACGTTAAATAACGTCCACATTACTTAGTTATCCACATTATTAGTCCACTCAGTCCTTTTTGATAAATATATTAACAGAAAAATATCATATATTGTTTGTATTAAGCTGCAAACGATAACAAACTGAAAGTCGGTCAATGAAATTCATTATCGGAAGTCAATACAGATGACACAATAAACCTGTTGGGAGTTGTCATCAACTGCTTAAAGCTACTGAAGAAAAGCAGGGAAAGTTAATGCTTTGGATATCAGCCTAATCATTGCAAATAAAGCCTCACTGAAAGAAAATTACGTAAATATTTATGAAGGAGAATTAATAAGGCCATATTGCAACGAAGAAAATGTTGCACTGAACAGAATTTCCGTTTATGAAAAAAAGTTACAGTTATGATTTTATATTTATAGTTGTTTCTTTTACAGTTTGAAGCAGAATAGTTATTTCATTATAATAAATGTTAACAAAAATCTTTACATAGTTCAACCGCACAGTCATTTGCAAAGGTAAACATCCGGTTTGATGGCGGAAACGGACGAGTCGATTATTTGTTGGAGGTGCTAGGTAAAATTTGAAAGAAAAAAAAATGAAAACTTATTGTTGAATATTTTCCACATGATTTTCTTTTGCCATTAGTTAATTTACAATTTTAATAATTAAATATTGAATTTTTTTTTTACTGTAATTCAATTAACCTCGGAAATTAACTATAACCCGTCTGACTTTTACCTTTATTGATTTTTCATATAATCGTTGGCTGCATTGTAAACAAGAATATTTCATAACAATGGATGTCCGCGACAGAATATCTCACATTGACAATCAGACAATCTTTTTGAAGTTCTCTCATACGACACGTAAATGCGGAGCAATTGCTCCTAAAAGTCTTAGTGTACTGTACCGGTCATCCATCGATGAAACATTCACATCATACATCAACAGAATAATATATTGAAATTATAATCATTCCATAAATTCTCAGTTATACTAATCACATAAGTATGCATTTAAATAAATATATATATACATATACAATTTTATGCATCCCTTTTAGAGAATTTCATATCATGTCGTTAAAAGAAAAAAAAATGGAGATTATAATTAGTTTTGATTTTAAAATTCAAAACCAACTAGAATTTTAAGGATAATTCCATGCACAATTTTACCATTATTTCCTATGAAAAGTATTTAATGTTTTTTTAAAGAGGATATTTAAAAAGCAATTGGCATGAAAGAAAAATTTATTTAAAGATTTCGTTTGTGTAACGTTTGGCGTAATGCTACCTGTTTAAACCAATTACAATGAATCATTATATTATTTTGATGAAAATAAAATTAAATAATTTAATATTTTAAAACTTCGCCAGAGAGCTAGTCATTCTGCGATCTGGCCCCATCTATCACCTTAACAGATGTATTAATGTATTTAATAATCATTAGTATATTATTTTGAAAACATTGCAATTTTCTAGGTTTTGATCTACATTAATCCTTTTTCAATTCCTTCTATTAGCTCACACTCTCCCTATATATATCTTGTTCAAATTTTCAATCGTTCATAAAATACTTTTTATTCATCCACTCAAGTTCAAACACATTTTTTTTAACTTGTAATGGATGACACTGGACGTTAATACAGTTTTTTCAAATATTAACTCAATAATTAAATTTAATTAATTAATTAATTTTAGTTTTTTTTCAGATTTAAGTTGCATATATCTACCCATAGATGGCGCCAGATAACTTAAAAAAAATGAATGAAAATTTATTTATAAAGGGCATTCTGCAATATAGTGAAAAAAATGTAGGAATTGACTTAATTTTTTTTATATTACTTGTTTCTGATCATAAAATATATATAAATAGTTATATATCAATATCAATAGTTTTAAAATATCAGGTAATAAAGAGAGCTGTGTATTTTTTTCTTCAATTGAAATAAAATAATATTTAGTCAAAAATATATTTATTTAATCATTAACGTAGTCATCATTTTTTTAATATTATATTGTCTTTTTATTATTATTATGAATATTATTCATTTGCTTTTGTGTTGTAAAAAGGAATTTGGCTTTATTTTAACATCTTCTTTTAAAGTCTGCATAAGTTCTATAAATGATTTAGTAAATTTCTTAAAAGGTGGCTTCATGTTGGAGCAATATCAGAAAAATAGGGTTGATGAAGCCCTATTCTTCTTTCCAATCATGTTCTTGGAGGCGTTTGTCACTCTTGCACTCAAGACAATGCTATTCCTAACGTCGGCTGATAAAATTATTGTAAGCGTTTTAGCTTTTACTGATTCGACAGCACATGGTGGACCAAATCCTTCCTTCCTTCCTACCAAGAACCTCCCTCCATTCGAATCTTTGGTTTCCCAGTTAGAAACTCTTAAAACTCAAGTAATTAAAACTTTTCCCAAGAAGAAAAAACTTTTTTCAAGAGATCAGTCCTATTTCTTCCCAACTTGGATATATCTCCAGGTACTGGGTGGCTCAAGCACCTCACAGTCATAGATAACCATAGATTTTGTTAGATAATATGCGACCATTTGTTGACTGTTTACAACATGCAACCCAATGGAGCTTTCAGCATGATGACAACGATCCAAAACACACAGTGAAGATTGCAAAAGAGCCATTTTCTCACAAAATACGTTTACTCATCCATACCACTATTCTCCATATTTTAATCCCCAGATTTATGGTGATAAATAAATAAATGAAGTGAACACATAAATGAGTAAACGCCTGAGGGGAAGCGTTTTAGCTGCTAACAGTAAACGTCATCAGTTATTGATTAATGATCCTACTAGCTCATAACAAACAATTGTTTTCCTATTTTAACCTACACTAAAAATAATCTTGCTTACAAGCAGATCTTTTCAAAATTGTTGCATAGTTCTTGAACCCTCTATTGCGTTTAACATTATTATAGATTATCCAGGAATTTATTATAAATAATTCGAATTTGAATCATTTCATCGTGCAATATAAAAAATAAAATTTTTTAAGTCAATTCCTACTTTTTTTTCACTGTATTGCAAAAAGGTCTTTATAAATAATTTTCATTCATTTTTTTTTAAATTTATCTGGCGCCATCTATTGGTTGATATATGCAACTTAAATTAAAAAAAACTAAAATTAATGAATTAAATTTAATTACTGAATTAATATTTGAAAGAACTGTATTAACCTCCAGTGTCATCCACTACTAGTTCAAAAAAATGTATTTGAACTTGAGTGGATGAATAACAAAGTATTTTATGAACGATTGGAAATTTGAACGGGATATATATAGGGAGAGTGTGAGCTAATAGAAGGAATTTAATAAATATTGTTTACGCAATAACTTGATACCATCTTCTTCTAAAGCAATTCCCACATTAAAGTGATGTCTAGTTGAGTATATTTAATAGACAATCGAAAACTAGTCAGACGTTTCGCGTGGTGACAACAGCGCCGATGGGTGTTCCGAGGGCTGTACTTTCGGTTGTCAGACGCAGATGACACATAAAGCTGTTGGGGTTGTCATCGACAGCTTCATGCCGTTGAACCGACTGAGGGACATCTTACTTAGTTAGTGCCTCAGATTTCTCCCCCTAATCACTGAGTAGTGCCATAATTAAGGCAGGGATTTCCTACGAGGGAATTCATGAGCATTAAACTGTGCCAGCGTAAACGGCGTGTTAATTAGCATACCTGGTTGTGGAAGCGAGTGTAATTAGCATTCCGATTTCTCCTTAATTGATTTTCGAAGATTATGCGACATAATTATTTTCTTTCCGATTTTATTTTTTATTAATGCAATCAATTTATGAAGAAGGATGTTTGAATAAGAACTGATGAAGAACGGCAATTTATTACCATTTTATTCAGATGTGATTTCTGATTATTTATAGGTACATTCCTTAAAACATATTGAATTCGTCTAAGAATTATTTCTTTAACTTAACATACTACGTTTAAATATACACATATTTAAACGTAGTATGCTAAGTTAAAGAAATAATTCTTAGACGAATTCAATATGTTTTAAAGACCTGATGGTCAAAAGACTAGATCTCTGTCGCTCGATACCACAGGTTTCAGGTTCGAGTCCCGGCGATGTCATGGATGTTTGTAATGGTTCGGAATCCACTTTAAGCAGTAGGTCCCCGTTCGATATGTCTGAAGAGCATTAGACGTAGGGCTGGCAAGCCTACCCGTTAAGAAATCAACGTCACGGAGCCATATCAGACTTCTACCTACGTGTGCTCCATCACAAGAGAAGCTGCTCCCCTACTTCCATGAGACTACACAGGTTCTTGGACTTGGTCTAGATGTTGCTGTCTATCAAGTGGGATAAGAAACAACGATATGTTTTCACCTAACCTATCTTTTAACAAGGGAAATGTAGACATGTTTTCTACATTCTTCTTCAAATGATGTTCTATCTATGATACTGTGTTATGTTAAAGTATTTAATAAAGGAATAGTTGCTCAACTCTTACACTTTTTTACTGACATTCACTAAAGAGGATTATGAGCGCGAACTGATGTCTTGTGGATAATGTGTTGTGGGTAGTTTAAATAAAGCATTTTGACTGAGCAGCAGTCATACACTTTTTTTTTCTTGATGTTGAAGGAGTGTTTCTTTAGCTGAAATTCCACTTGAAGTACTATGCAACACATTATATATTAAATAAAAAAAAGTAATTAAAATAAAAGATAAAGGTAATAGGAATAAAATAAGAGTAAGTTAAAGAATAAAAAAGAATTGAGAATTTAAAAATAAAAATATTTTATGTAAAGAGAAAAAGTTATAAAAATAGAAGGATCTCGCCATCAGGTGGCCTTGCAGTCATGGCACTTCAGGAGAAGGAATGAGGAGAAAATAATGCACTATATGTTAAGAACAGTACGCAATCCTTTTCTATTTTTAAACAATATCATACCTAGGAAGAGATTTTAAAACCGAATTATGAGTGTGAGGATTACTGCAGAAATGTTTAGAAATTTTAAGTATAGATCGAATAATTGGGAGATTAAGCGATTGTCTAATTTCCTGATTCCTGAAGTACGAAGGTGAGTTAGTAATGATTTTGTCTTCATGTCTTTTTGAATGAATTCCAGGTTACTTTTTGCTGCTGAGTCACAAACTTGAGTTGCATAAGTAATCATGGGACGCATGTAATACACATTAAGTAGCGACAGGTTAGATTCTCCACAAATTAAAGGATACAAGATGTGGATAACCTTATTAAATTTATTTCGGGGATTTTTGATATGTTACGAGTAAGTGAGATTTTTATCGAAAGTGATGCCAAGATATTTAATCTCTTTGTACCAGGAGGTGGTTGCATTAAAAATAGTGATAGTTGCGTTACTAAATTTCTTTTTCTATTGCCAGTTTTGCAAGTATTGCCAATTTTGCGAGTATTTTCCAGAGGGTTAATAAAGCTAAAACATAGTTAATGTCCTTTTGAAGAATAAGAGTACCAGCAGCGGGTTTTTATATTGACAAAAGTTAGCCCTATTATAAGTGTGAAGAGTGATTTTAATATCTGGAGATTGTGGTATATCATCGAGGAATACATTATATAGAGGGAGTTCCAAGAAGAGAGCCTTGTGGAACTCCTGCCAAGATATTATGAAGATTTGAATCAATATTATTCACAGATACAACGTAATTGCGATTAGTAAGGTAGGAGTGCAGAATTTTAATTAAGAAAAGTGGAATGTTTGTGCATAAGAAAGAAGTACGATACATCGAACAGCCATAAATTCTACCCTTGAATTCGAGAAAGATGAATAAGACACTGAGATTCCAAAATATCGCCACTGATAATGATATTTTTTTTAGCTATAACTATAAAATACATATTAAAACAGAGGGGTTCTAAATGTGCTTCATTTAACTGACATTGATTAACATTAAAAACTTCATAATCACATTAAGTTTTAAATTAATAATAAGAGAATTAAACAGGAAGACAAAAAAGAAATACTAATAAAACATTAAGGAAATTTGAAGCCAACCAGCCAAAATCCAGAGTTTTAAATGCCATCCTTGAATGTATTAAGGACCGATGATAAATGCAAGCGTGAGAAAACACTTTAAAATGCGGAATTATATAAACTTTCATAACCATTCTCTACATACTGCATCACCGCTTCATCATACGTTTTCACACCGCTATGAGCCAAACCCATCACTTACTCTTTCTCCTGCAGATACAATTTCCCACACCCATTGAAAGTGCCGTCATGCCTGTAAAAAAGGAGCCGAAATTTATTGACCAATAGAATACCAAGTGCCGCGTGAAAGATGGGAGTATGAAATACGACCTCGCCAACTGAACATTTCCCGGAGAAGTGGCCTAAAAGTTTTCCTTAAAAGACGAACATAAATTTCTTCCGGAAAAATATCGAGCACTATATATTACACGTTAACCTTCCTGCTGTAATAAGGGGCATTAAACCGTAAAACTATGTTTGCCGGAGGAAAAATTGTTTTTCCTCTTTTTCGTTTCTTTTTTGCTTTGGAGAGAAATTAAATAATGGTTCTTTACGAGAAACAGTGATTTTCAATTCCGCTTTGTAAGTTGGAGATGTTGTTTGGTGATGACACCGAACATTCCTCAAAGAACTTGTTTATTTCATTTATTTATTAAAAGTTTTAATAAAAGGTAAAGCAATTTTTGAAGTAGGTTTTCTTCATTTTGTCGTAAAAGTTGTTTATGTTTGTCCCGTTGCTCGAATAAATTGGAATGGGTAGTTGATAGAGTTTATAATTTCAAATGAAGTTTTTAAATTGTCTGTTTTTTAGAAATGGTAACTCATAAATTTATCATAAAATTTGTAAAGAGCAATATTGGTTCTCAAATGGCTTTACGGAGACTTTAATAAAATTTATTGCATCGATGTTGATTGTTATTTACCTTATCATTTACCTCGATGTGTTCCCTGATTGGAAACGCTTTTGCTGCTAACAGTAAACAACGGTAATTAACGATTAATTGTGATTATTGATTTACTGTCCCCTAACAAACAGCTCGTAACAAGCAATTAGTTTTCCTATTTTAGCCTACACTGAAAATAATCTTATTTACAAGCAAATCATTTCGAAACTGTTGTACAATTCTTGAACCATTGTTTATTACGATTAACATTATCATAGATGAGCAAGGGATTTATTATAAATAATTCAAAGTTGACTAATTTCATCGCATCTTATCCTTAAAAAAACAACTATAGTTTCCGTAATAACATAATATCATCTCCTTCTAAAGCATTTCCCACATTAAATTGATGTTGAGTTGAATGTATTTAATAGACAGTCGAAACCTTGTCAGTCGTTTCGCTTGGTGACAACAGCGCCGATGGGTGTTTCGCGGGCTGTACTTTCGGTTGTCAGACGCAGATGACACATAAAGCTGTTGGGGTTGTCATCGACAGCTTAATGCCATTGAAGCGACTAAGGGACATCTTACTTAGTTAGTGCCTCAGATTTCTCCCCCCTAATCTCCGAGTAGTGCCATAATTAAGGCGGGATTTAATACGAGAGAATTCATGAGCATTAAACTGTTCCAGTGTAAACGGCGTGTTAATTAGCATACTTGGTTGTGGAAGCAAGTGTAATTAGCATTCCGATTTCTTCTTAATTGATTTTAAAAGATTATCAGACAGAATTATTACGTTTACGTGTTAATTTTGTTTTAATGTAAACGATTTATGAAGAAAGGTCTTTAAATTAGAAAGGATGAAGAAAGGCAACTTTTTATCATTTTATTTAGATGCTATGGTTGATTGTTTATAGGTACATTGAGTATATTTAAACGTAATACACTAAATTAAATAAATAGTTATTAAATGAATTCAATATGTTTTAAGGATCTGGTGGCAAAGTGACTAGCTCTCTGGTGCTCGGTAGCCCAGGTTTCGGGTTCGAGTCCCGGCGATGCCATGGATCTTTGTAGCGGTTTGGAATCCACGTTGGTAGTGGATATTTGGACCTACGTAGTCCACTTTTGACTACTTAGGTCCCAGTATAATATATGATTGTAGAGCATTGGGTGTTGAGCTGACAACCCAACCCTTTAAGAAATCAGAGTCAAGGAGCCAAGTCAGACTTCTACCTACGGGTGCTCCATCACAATAGAAGCTACCCCCCCTCTTTCCCTCCTTCCATAAGACCACACGTGCTCTTGGACTTGGACTAGATGTTGCTGTCTACCAAGTGGGATAAGAACCAACAATATGTTGTAAGTTTTCACCTAACCTATCTTTTAACAAGGAAAATTTAGGCATGTTTTCCAAATTGTTTGTCGAAGAAAATTCTGTTTATGTTACCATATTTTGTTAAAATATTTAATAAAGGATTAGTTACACAACTTTTACCCATGTTTATTGACTTTCACTAAAGTTTATTATGATGCCGAATTGTTGTCTCGTGGATAAGGAATTCTGGGTGGTTTAAACAAAGTATTTTGGCTGAGTAGCAACCACACGCTTTTACTGGATGCTAGAAGGAGCTTTGCCCATTGAAATATTATGCCACACATTTTATGTATATAAATATATATTTTTAATTAAAATAAAAGAGAAAAGTAATAGAAATAATATAAGAGTAAGTTAAAATATTAAAAAAGAATTGAGAATTTAAAAACAAAAATATTTTATGTGAAGACAAAAACCTATAAAAATAGAAGGATCTCACCATAAGGTGGGTTTGCAGTCAGCGCACTTCAGGAGATGGAATGAGGGGAAAACAACGTATTATAACAGGCGGGCTGAAATGTTCCTAGGCTGACACATAGATGCGCTACTAGTATTAAATCTATATGCAGTCCACTCGGCTGACTGTCGATTGGACTCCGGTGTGAAATGATGGAGCCATGTTTCATCCATTGTCACATATTGACGCAAAAATTCGGCTTCACTACAATTGAACAGCTCCAAACACTACTTAGAGTCATCAATTCGTTGTTGTTTTGGGTCGATTGTGAGCTCGCGCGGCACCCGCTTTGAATAGAGCTTTGGCATATCCAAATATTCACAAAAGTAGTTTCACTAAAAATGCTATAACTCACATACTAAGAGTGCAACAGCTGTCAAATTTATACTCGTGTCTTTTGAAGGTTAGGGCTAACTAAAATTGATATGGATTTAATACTAGTAGCGCCATCTATGTGTCAGCCTACAAACTCTTCAGCCCACCTGTTATGTTGAGAGAGGTCTTTTTCTATTTTTAAACAAATATCATAACTAAGAAGAGATTTCAAAACCGAATTGTGAGATAATAATTTAAGCACATTTTGGCGAATGTTCGTTAGGTTATGCGATTGTCTAATATCCTGATTCCTGAAGTACCAAGGGAGTTGTTAATCATCCGAAGGATTTCATTTTCAAGTCTTTTAATGATTTCTAAGTTACTTTTCGCTGCAGAGCCCCAAACTGGACTCGTATAAGTAATCATAGGACGCATGCAATACATGTAAATAAGCAGTGTGTTAGATTTTCTACAAATTAGATTATACAAGCTGTGGGTAGTTTTATTAAATTTATTTCGGAGGTTTTTAATATGCTGAAAGTAAGAGAGATTTTTATCGAAAGTGATGAAAAGATATTTATTTTCTTTGTACCAGGAGATGGTTGCATTATAAATAGTGATAGTTGGGTTACTAAATTTCTTTTTCTATCGCCAGTTTTGTGAGTATTGTATTTAATTTTCCACAGGGTTAACCAAACTTGAAGAGAGTTCATGTCGTTTTGAAGAATAAGAGTAATAACCAGTAGGTTTTTATTTTCAAATAAGTTAGCTGTATCATAATGATAAAGAGTGGTTTTAATATATGGAGATTGTGGTATATCATTGAAGAATACATTATATACATTATATAGACAAGGATCTCTTTTCGGCCTCCTGCCTTAGGCCGAAAAGAGATCCTTGTGGAACTCCTGCCAGGATATTATGAAGAATTGAATCAATATTATTTACAAATACAACGAAATTGAGATTAGTAAGGTAGGAGTGCGGAATTGTAATTAAGAAAGAGGAAAGTTCGTTAATAAGAAAGAAATAAGCACGATAAATCCAACAGTAATAAATGCTTCCCTTGAATTCAGAAAGATGGATAAGACACTGAGATTCCAAAATATTACCACTGATACTGATCTTTTTTTTAGCTATAACTATAAAATATAGATTAAAACAGACGGGTTCTAAATGTGCTTCATTTAACTGACATGGATTAACATTAAAAACTTCAAACTCACATTAAGTTTTAAATTAATATTAAGAGAATTAAACAGGAAGACATAAAAGAAATACTAATAAAACATTAGAGAAATTTGAAGCCAACCATCAAAATCCAGAGTTTTAAATGCCATCCTTGAATGTATTAAGGACCGATGATAAATGCAAGCGTGTGAAAACACTTTAAAATGCGGAATTATATAAACTTTCATAACCATTCTCTACATACTGCATCACCGCTTCATCATACGTTTTCACACCGCTATGAGCCAAACCCATCACTTACTCTTTCTCCTGCAAATACAATTTCCCACACCCATTGAAAGTGGCAGCCTGGGAGAAAATAAAACAAAATAAAATGGCCAACAGGCCGTCAGGCCTGTAAAAAAGTAGCCGGAATTTATAGACCAATAGAATACTAAGTGCTGCGTGAAAGATGAGAGTTTGAAATACGACCTCGCCAACTGAACATTTCCCGGAAAATTGGCCTAAAACTTTTCCTAAAAAGACGGACATAAATTTACCCCGGAAAAATATCGGGCATTATATATTACACGTTAACCTTCGCGCCGGAATAAAGGGCATTAAACCATAAAACTATGTTTTCCGGAGGAAAAATTGTTTTTCCCCTTTTTTCATTACTTTTTTGCTTTGGGGCGAAACTAAATTACGGTTTTTTACGAGAGAGAGTGATTTTCAATTCCGCTTTGTAAGTTGGAGATGTTGTTTGGTGATGACACCGAACATTGCTCTAAGAAATTGTTAATTTCATTTATTTGCTAATAGTTTTAATAAAAGGTGAAGCAATTTTTGAAGTAGGTTTTCTTTGTTTTGTCGTAAATGTTGTTTATTATGTTTGTCCCGTTGCTCGAATAAATTGGAATGGTTAGTTGATAGATTTTATAATTTCAAATGAAGTTTTTAAATTGTCGGTTTTTTTAGAGATGGTAACTCATAAATTTATCATAAAATTTGTAAAGAGCAATATTTGTTCTTCTCAAATGTCTTTACGGAGACTTTAATAAAATTTATTGCATCGATGTTGATTGTTATTTGCCTTGTCATTTACCTCGACGGGAAACGCTTTAGCTGCTAGCAGTAAACAACGATAATTAACTATTATTAGTGATTATTGATTTACTGTCCCCTAACAAACAGCTCATAACAAGCAATTAGTTTTCCTATTTTAACCTACACTGAAAATAATCTTATTTACAAGCAGATCTTTTCGAAACTGTTGTACAGTTCTTGAGCCATTGTTTATTATGATTAATATTATCATAGATGAGCAAGGGATTTATTATAAATAATTCAAAGTTGACTAATTTCCTCACATCTTATCCTTAAAAAAACAACTATAGTTTCCGTAATAACATAATATCATCTCCTTCTAAAGTATTTCCCACATTAAATTGATGTTGAGTTGAATGTATTTAATAGACAGTCGAAACCTTGTCAGTCGTTTCGCCTGGTGACAACAGCGCCGATGGGTGTTCCGAGGGCTGTACTTTCGGTTGTCAGACGCAGATGACACATAAAGCTGTCGGGGTTGTCATCGACAGCTTAATGCCATTGAAGCGACTGAGGGACATCTTACTTAGTTAGGGCCTCAGATTTCCTCCCCCTAATCACTGAGTAGTGCCATAATTAAGCCCGGAATTTTCTACTAGAGAATTCACGAGCATTAAACTGCGCCAGTGTAAACGGCTTGTTAATTAGCGTACCTGGTTATGGAAGCAAGCGTAATTAGCATTCTGATTTCTTCTTAATTGATTTTCGAAGATCATGCGGCAGAATTATTATGTTTCCGGTTTTATTATTTTTTTATTGTTAACAATTTATGAAAAAAGATGTTTAAAATTAGAATTGACGAAGAAAGGCAACTTTTTATCATTTTATTTCGATGCAATTATTGATTATTTAAAGGTGCATTGAATATGTTTAAACGTAGCACGCTAAGTTAAAGAAATAGTTCTTAAACTAATTCAATATGTTTTAAGGATCTGATGGTCAAGTGACCAACGGTCTGGTGCTCGGTTAACACAGGTTTCCGGTTCGAGTTCCGACCGTGCCATTGATGTTTGTAGTTGTTCGGAATCCAATTTAAGACGTAGATTACGGTTTAATATGATTGTAGATCATGGAGCGTAGGGCTGACAACCCTACCCCTTAAAAATTCTGCGTCACGAGCCATGGCAGACTTCTACCTACGGATGCTCCATCATAATAGAGTCCCTTCATTTCTTTCCTTCCATCAGACCACACGGATTCTCGGAAATGATCTGGATGTTGCTATCTACCAAATGGGATAAGAAACAACAATATATTGTACTCTTTCACCTAACCTATCTTTTAAAAAGAGAAATTTAGTCATGTTTTCAAAATTGTTTGTCGAACGAGGATCTATTTATGATACTATATTTAAAGTATTTAATAAAGGATTGGTTACACAACTTTAACCCATGTTTAGTGATTTTCACTAAAAATGATTATGATGCCGAATTGTTGTCTCGTAAATAAGGACACACAAGACACACACTCTTATCTTGATGCTAGAGGAGCTTTGCTTTAGTTCGTTGCCCACTGAAATACTATGTAATGCATTACATATATATATCTATATTTAATTAAAATAAAAGAGAAATAATATAAGAGTAATTTAAAAAAGAAAAAAGAATTGAGAATCTAAAATTAAAAATATTTATCAGTAATGAGATAAAGTGAAAATAGAAAGAGGCCTACCATCAGGTGGGGCTTGCAGTAATGGCCCTTCAGAAGAAGGAATGAGGAGAAAACAACGTATTATATGTTGAGAATAGCATGCAGTCTTTTTCTATTTTTAAACAAACATCATACCTAAGAAGAGATTTTAAAACCGAATTGTGAGATAATAAATTAAGCCCATTTTGGCAAATGTTTGGGAGGTTAAGCGATTGTTTAATATCTATCCTAATTCCTAAAGTACCAAGGTGAGCTGTCAATCATCCGAAGGATTTTTTTTTCAAGTCTTTTAATGATTTCTAAGTTACTTTTCGCTGCAGAGCCCCAAACTGGACTTGCATAAGTAATCATAGGACGCATGCAATACATGTAAATAAGTAGTGTATTAGAATTTCTACAAACTAGATGATACTAGACAAACTACATGATAGATGGGTAGCTTTATTAAATTTATTTCTGGGATTTTTAATATGCTGAAAGTAAGTGAGATTTTTATCGAAAGTGCTGCCAAGATATTTAATGTCTTTGTACCAGGAGATGGTTGCATTATAAATAGTGATAGTTGGGTTACTAAATTTCTTTTTCTATTGCCAGTTTTGTGAGTATTGAATTTAATTTTCCACAGGGTTAACCAAGCTTGAAGAGAGTTGATGCCATTTTGAAGAATAAGAGTGATAATCAGTGGGTTTTTATTTTGAAATAAGTTAGCCGTATCATAAGTGTAAAGAGGGATTTTAATATCTGGAGATTGTGGTATATCATTGATGAATACATTATATAGAGAGGGGCCAAGAAGAGAACCTTGTGGAACTCCTGTCAAGATATTATGAAGAGTTAAATCAATGTTATTTACAAAAACAATGAAATTGCGATTAGTAAGGTAGGAGTGCCGAATTTTAATTAAGAAAGGATGAAAGTGTGTGTATAAGAAAGAAATAAGTACGATACATCCAAAACCCAGAAATTCTCCCCTTGAATTCAAGAGAGAGGAATAAGACACTGAGATTCCAAAATATCACCACTGATACTGATCTTTTCTTTAGCCTTAACTATAAAATATAGATTAAAACAGAGGTTAGAAACAGATAGCTTCTAAATGTGCTTCATTTAACTGACATGGATTAACATTAAAAACTTCAAACTCAACATTAAGATTTAAATTCATATTAAGAGAATTAAAAAGGAAGACATAAAAGGAATACTAATAAAACATTAAGGGATTTTGAAGCAATTTGGCAAGTTTTAAATGCCATCCTTGAATGTATTAAGGACCGATGATAAATGTAAGCGTGTTGAAACACTTTAAAATGCTGAATAACATAAACTTTAATAACCATTCTCTACATACTGCATCACCGCTTCATCATACGTTTTCACACCGCTATGAGCCAAACCCATCACTTACTCTTTCTCCTGCAGATACAATTTCCCACACCCATTGAAAGTGGCAGCCAGGGAGAAAATAAAACGAAATAAAACAGACAACAGGCCGTCAGGCCTGTAAAAAAGAAGTCGGAATTTATTGGCCAATAGAATACTAAGTGCTGCGTGAAAGATGAGAGTTTGAAATACGACCTCGCCAACTGAACATTTCCCGTAGAATTGGCCTAAAACTTTTCCTAAAAAGACGGACATGCATTTCCCCTGAAAAATATCGAGCATTATATATTACACGTTAACCTTCCTGCTGGAATAAGGGGCATTAAACCGTAAAACTATGTTTGCTGGAGGAAAATTGTTTTTCCCCTTTTTCTTTCCTTTTTTGCTTTTGGGAGAAACTAAATTACGGTTCCTTACGAGAAAGAGTGATTTTCAATTCCGCTTTGTAAGTTGGAGATGTTGTTGGGTGATGACACCGAACATTTCTCAAAGAATTTCTTTATTTCATTTATTTGTTAATAGTTTTAATAAAACCGAAAACAATTTTTGAAATAAGTTTTTTTTAAATTTTATTATAAAAGTTGTTTATGTTTGTCCCATTGCTCGAATAAATTGGAATGGGTAGCTTATAGATTTTATAATTTCAAATGAAGTTTTTAAATTGTCTATTTTTTAGAGATGGTAACTCATAAGTTTATCATAAAATTTGTAAAGAGCAATATTTGTTCTTCCCAAATGGTTTTACGGAGACTTTAATAAAATTTATTTCATCGATGTGGATTGTCAAATTTTAATATATTTTTCCATTGCTTTTTATTTACTGATGTAGTCTTTATTAGTATAACGAAATATATGGTGGTATAAATATTTTTTTTACTTCTTTAAATCCAGTTTTTTGAAATAATTTCTGTTTGTAGCATATTTTCAAGGTTTCTAGTTCAAGTCCCGGCGTGCGATGGTTGTTCGAATTGGTTCGGACTGCCCTTTGCTCGCTACTAGTTGTGTCAGGTAGGTGGCTGTGGTATAGAATCTCAAATAAAAACGCTCGTATTTACCATTTTCACAGTTGCGACATCTCGCGACAATCTGACTATAGTCAAATGAGCTCACAACAGAAGAGTTAGAAAATAATTTATCATATAATTTTTAGAGAACTTTAATAAAATTTATTGCATCGATGTTCATTGTTAAATTTTAATATATTTTGCCGTTGCTTTTTATTTCTTGATGTTGCCTTTATTAAGTATTACAAAGTATTTACTACTGTGCCCAAACAGTAAGACCAATTATTTTTTTTCAAAAACTCTTTATTTATTCTTCCAACTTTTTTTCATCGCCTTCAAAGTAATCCCCTCCGGACACAATGCACTTATGCCAACTTTTTTTCCAATCCTCAATGTGTGCTGAAAAGTCATCGGCCGAGATGGCCTTCAAAGCGCGTGGCGATTTAAGTTGACTCTTTTCAGTCGACTCAAAACGGTGTCCCCACAGTGGTCTTTTGAGTTTAGAGTATAGCCAGAAGTCGCGCGGTGTGAATACAGTGGTTGTGGAAAGATATGGGTTTCAATTTTGGCGAAAAAGTCACGTAGAATCAATGCAGTGTGAGCTGGAGCATCCAGTGTTTTTGGTACCAATCGAGATTTGACGCGTTTGAGGCCCAAATTAAAGAATAATTAATTTGAGAATAATTGTAATTGAGCCTTTTTAAATTCCTGTAACATCAGCAAAGTCTCTCATTGTAAAATCGACGGTTTGCAAACACCAAATCTTTAATTTTTTGGACGTGAGCTTCGTCGGTTGAGGTTGACGGTCGTCCAGAGGGCTCTTCGTCTTCAACGCTTTCTCTACCTTCTTTGAACTGTTTATACCGCTTGTAAACATTTCTTCCCGATATAGGAATGCTCACCGAAGGCCTTTTGCAACATTCTATACGTTTCCGCAAACAAAATTGAATGCAAGTTCTTTGCCCAATTAATTCAGACATTTCAAAACTCTCCGGAATCACGTTTAATGTCTCACAAAGCCAAGTGTAACGTGTAACTGTAACACTAATAAATATTTTGACATCAAATTTGACACAGATAAAAAAAAAATGAAATTCCACAATCTACGGAAATTTTAAATTGAAAATTGGTCTTACTTTTTGGGCTCAGTAATAAGGAGTCATCAATATATTTTTTTCACTACTTAATTTTTAAGTACCGGTGACTCAATGGATGTTTATAGTGGTTAGGAATCCTCTTTAAACTGTAGGTCTCTGTCTAATATGACTGTAGAGCGTTGAGAGTAAGGCTGACATCCCTACTCCGTAAACAGAAAATGTCTCATGTCTCTGAATTTGCCAGTATGTCAATGGCCTTGGACCGCGATGGGCTGTAGTGTCAGGTAATTAGTTAGTTAGTTAGTTAGTGTATTTTCACAACACATATATGGCAAAGGTTAACATTGTAGTTACATATCTTTTAAATAATTTTTTATTGTAAATTAAATATAAAAGGACAAAGTCAAAAAATTTTTTGTTATTCTTTTATTTCATAATTAATTTTTAAAATATAAAAATATGTAATTCTCATAAAACCACTGCCACAAAATTATAATTCTAATATAAAATAAAAGGAAAATCCTGGTAAATCGAAAAGGTTGCATGAATTGATCAAGGCAAAGAGACAATTCTATGTTCAACAATAAAATGCTCTTACTCATCCGATATTACACCTAGATTTTCATTAATAGATTCTATTGAAACTCCCTGGCACTACAATCCGTGATCGCTCACGGCCGTCCATATACTGGAAAAATGTTGAGAAATGATATGTTTTTTCAAGATAGTGTTGCCATTCCTACACCCTATGCTCTATAGTCTCATTAGTCAGGAACATACAGTTTAATGTGGATTCCGAAGCACTAAAAATATCCAAGCCAATGCCAGAACTCGAACCCGAAAGCTGTGGCACTGAGGACCAAAGCAATAGTCACTCGGCCTTCAGCTCCCTAATAAAAACTGCATCAATAAATAAACAAGCAGCAAATTTAACAATTAACATCAATAAAATATATTATATTAAAGTTTCTGAAAAACTATTTGGAAAGAACTAAGTATTGCTCTTTTGATTTATATATTAAATTTATGAGTTGCCATTTCTAAAAAAAAGACAATTTAAAAACTTTGTTTGAAATTATAAAATCTATAAACTGCCCATTCCAATTTATACGAGCAACGGGCAAATATAAACAACTTTTACAACAAAATTAAAAAAAACCTATTTTATAAATTGCTTCCCCTTTTATTAAAACTATTAACAAATAAATGAAATAAACAAGTACCTTGGGGAATGTTCAGTGTCATCACCAAATAGTATCTCCAACTTGTAAAACGGCATTGAAAATCACTCTTTCTCGTAAAAGACCCTAATTTAGTTTCGCCCCAAAGCAAAAAAGAAGTGAAAAGGAGGAAAAGCAATTTTTCCTCCGGCAAACATAGTTTTACGGTTTAATGCCCCTTATTCCACCAGGAAGGTTAACGGGTATTATATATTGGTAATATATAACGGGTAATATATTTTGCCGGTAGAAATTTATGTCCGTCTTTTTAGGAAAAGTTTTCGGCCAGTTCTGCGGGAAATGTTCAGTTGGCAAGGTCCTATTTCATACTCTCATCCTTCACGCGGCACTTGGTATTCTATTGGCCAATAAATTCCGGCTCCTTTTTTTACAGGCCTGGCGGCCTGTTGGCCGTTTTATTTCGTTTTTTTCACACAGGCTGCCATTTTCAATGGGCGTGGGAAATTGCACCTGGAGGTGAAAGAGTAAGGAATGGGTTTATGGGTTTCTTAGCGGTGGGAAAATGATGTAGTACATAGCAAATGGCTATTAAAGTTTACGTTATTCGGCATTTTAAAGTGATTTCACACCTTTCGTTTTTCAGAGTTCCTTAATATATTCAATGATGGCATACAAAACTCGTCAAACGATATATTAGTTGATTGATGGATTATATCTTGATTGATATCTTCAAATTCATGGAATGTTTTATTAGCGTTTCTTTCATGTCATCATTTATAACTCTCTTCATATGAATTTGAAATTTAATCTCTGTTTGAAGCACATAATGTTAATTAATATCAGTTAGAAGTTTTTCGCTTGAAAAAAAGCCCCATATATATATATTGAAATTAAAAGAATATTTTAGGAACCAGTAAATAGAAATTTATAGCAATTTGGCGAAATTTTGCGAATCATCAACTTTGTAAAGATTCATTTTATAATTGCTACCCTTACACGGGAATAATTATTGAGATTTTAAAATATTATTCTAAAATAACGGATAATAATTTTTATTGATTTTAAATATAAGTGTTTACCGGAAAAAATAAACAGTTTTGGTTGTTCAGTAATTTGTCGTAGAATATTTATTCTTAGTTAATTTTTAATTTACATATTTTTAGAATTTACGTTAAAACAATAGGGAATTTTTCTGTTTGTTTATTCCCTACCTCATTTTCATATAACTAATTTATATTTTATTAATTCCCCCAAATTTCGAATAAAATATAATTTTTCAATGATCTTTAGCAGAATAATATTCATATTTAGTTATTAAAGTTGATTAATTTACATTACCTTCAACAGTATGCAAAACGAAATTATAGTAAATGATACTATGCTTTAGAAAACATTCAAGTAAAAATCAACTAAAATCAAGTTTTTAATCAAGTAAAAATTTTAGTAAGCAAATTATTATTGAATTGTAATATCTTCGGTTTTTTGTAAATACATAAAAAGTAAAAAACACAATTGAATCTTCGTTAAGTATTTTTTTCAATATTGGAATTATCTTACATAGCTGTAAATTTTCTAATTTCCCATTGAAAATAAAAATAATAATAATTTTGATCAATGCAAGGTTTCACTTACGAATTATTGAATTTACACAAAAATACTATTAAAAATATATTTGTCTGTATATTAGATTCAAAAACAGAGCTGATGCATTAAAGACCTTCTATTATTGACAACCGAAAATAATTGAACCCTCTAATTTTATCATGACACACTCTAATTTTATCACTCTAATTACGAATGACACTTCTTCAATGCATTCTTAAAAGGGAAACGAAATTGTTCTTTCGTAAAGCGTCAACACAATTTGTCGTGCAGATAGATTCTTTCATTAACTGTAAAGCAAGAACCAAATCCATTCTTTCCGTACTATAATTGACATTTGAAATTCTCTTGCATTAATCGCTTCATTGAAGGGAAATGAGTTGAGAAGTGTCTTCGAGACTCGGTTTGTTATTGCTTTTGTGTTATTAACGGTGATTCAACGTATTCATATTGATCTTATAATAAATTCTAAATTTTATGAGTAACCTGTATATTGACCAGGTTGATTATATTTTACCATTTATTTTTCTTATGTTTTACTAAACTTCAAAAATTATCTGACAAAAAATATACAAAATGTGAATACATAAAAAGGTTAACCAAACGCAGAATCTTGAGAGAGTATTGTCTTTCTAATAAATTTAAATATCATAGATAATTAGAACGTTAAAAACTAAAAAAAAAGGTGAAAATAGCTGCAAAAAATTTACACATATGTATATGAATTAATATTCATGTACACATATGTATAAATAATATATGTATATGAATGCGCATGATGTTTTCCTAAAATTCGTTTACTTTTTGTTTTTTCATTTCCATGAACTTAATTGGAATAAAATAATCTTGAATATGTCTATTGCTTTAAATCTTTTTTTATTCTTTTATAAAAACATCAGCGTTCTATTCTATTAAATCCGTAAAAAAAGTAAAATAGAAAAGTTGGTATTACAGAATTCATGCAATGTAGATTATTAAAAATCAACTATTTCACTCTAATTTTATGCTCCAAAAATCTTATATAACAAGATTGGAGCTAGTTAGATTAAAACTAACAAAACCTTAATGTAATATTTCACATTGTCAACATATAATAATGTTATAATAGGGCTGTTGGGATGACCACATATCCTTTATAGTAATGATCTTCTTTGGGAAGATAATGTATTTCCTAAAATTATTCACTCAATTTTGATTTATTTTTGAGAAAATATAAGATACCTGAAGAAACTATGTAATCATAGTTTCTTGTAAGAAAATTTTATTTTTCGAAAGAATATTTTATTTTCTTTATTATAAATTTATATAGTTAAAAATTAAACATATAGAAAATTCCGATACAAAAGTAATATAATTATGAAAAATTGCAAATTTCATTATTTTGATGATATGTTTTTTAATGCAAAGAAAGAATTTTCTAATATCTTATTAAGATACTACTACCCAATGTCTATTACGATAATAACATTCTTTTGAAATACTTTTTTTTTCCTTTTAAAAGATAATTACAACAAATACTTTTGGTTTTTTTTCCGCTTTATTGTATTTGTTACATATATAGTTAGAACCAAATTCTTTCAAGCAAGTTATTTATAGAATTAAATTAAAAAGCATTAACTTAACTATTTGAAAGAATTCAATACCAGTTTTTTTTCAATAATAAAACTAACAAATTACCTCAATTTACATCTAGTAATTGAAATCATTGTCTGGTATTTGCACTAAATAGTATAAAAAATTAATGATTTAAATGAGTTTAATTAAAATTTTTAAATTTTAATGATTTAAATAAATGATAAATTCCCTCATTTTAAATTGCATGTCACTTTAGTTATGTATACAAAAACTATAATGACATGCACTTTTTTTTTAAATTAGGCTCACTAAAACTATGAGTCATTCATTTATATATGATTCTGTCAAAATAAATCAACTTGAATAATTGAAATCTTCTTTTACTTTAATGCGATTTTAATGCCTCATTAAAAACTAATTTTGAAGAATTTTTCTTCAAGTTCCAAAAGTGCTCCAAAATTGTTTGTAAACGAGTATTGATTAAATAATAACTGATTTAATAAAACATTTAAAAATTAGATTTAGAATAGATTTTTAGAATTTAGATTTAATAAACATTTTCAACAATTATTTGAAAACACGTTGTCAATATTTATATAATTCTAACAAAATAAAAAATTATAAAATCTGGAAATTAAGTTTAAAAATAAACCCATCATTACGCAATCCTTATAAATATTGGGATATTTCTATTTTACAAATTATTAAAAATACATTACAAGAACATCAATTCAGAAGACGTATGATAAATATCGCAAAATCATCGAAAAACAAATATTATGTAACATAAAAATTTAATTAGAAAATTTTTAATATGTACTGATGATAATAACACATTTAAAAATTACTTTTATTCAACATTCAAAATTCGTATTACCTTGTGTAGCTATTAAAAGTTTTTGTGTTTTTCAAAATTTAAGTATTAAATTTTTAAAAAGGGTTCTTTTCCCTAATAAGTATGGAATGTTTATCTTCATTTTATTATCATGCGTACGTACTTAAAAATAATTTTGTTGATGTGATAGAAATGTTGATTGGTTGATCAACGGTGATGTACTGAGATACTACTGTGGAGATCACTTTTGTATTTGATCTGATGAATAGCGATTTAAGTATTAGGTTATTATTAATGGTTAATGTAGTATATTAGTATATTTGAATGATTTGAGTATCATTAAATATTTATTTCTAGGAAAAAAAATGAGTTATAACATGTTCATGACACGCTTAAGTTTTATTTAAAAAATATTTGAAGCTGAAAAGTTCCGATTTAAGATCAATGGTAACAATTGGAAACTGTAAGAATTTACGAATATCAAATACAACTTTACTATATTGTATTAGTGAGAGCGAATTCTAATTAAAGCGAAGATGATATGAATGAATTCGTAAGCGATCTCACCTTCGTAATCTAAAATAATTGATAACATCAATAAACTCAACTTTTATATTTTTTACTGAATAATCATCACGAGTTTCATTGAATTATAGAAGATGGGCTTAACAACAGAACTAAGAGTTTTAGGCTAGAAAATTGACATCGAATGGTTTCTGCTGAACAATAATGCGCTTTATACAGGGTGTCCCTGCAAGACCAGATAAACTCTGCACAGCCACATTCGTTGTTTGGAATACATAAAAATGCCCGAAGAACTCTACGCCCCATAGTTTTCGAGAAAAATGAGAGTGAAAATGTATGACATCATATCCGGTTTATGAAAAAAACCTTTATTCGAAACATGAACATCGTTACTAAAAAAAATAGTAACTAGACATTAAGTAACTTTATCAACATTTTTGCTAGCCATTTGCTAACTTTATTAGACAAGTATTATTTATTAGACATTTGACAACTTTATTAGACTAACTTTATTATTATACAAATTTATTTTAGTATTTGGATAAGTTTACGTAGGAAGATAGTAGGATACGTAGGAATGTCCAACGCGCATAATAGAGATGTGGAGGTATTGTGGTTCTTAAAACCACCTAGGAACTCCGTAACCGGTACGCCCGTTGCCCCAGAGAGTTTTTGCATACCGTATTTTCGACGTCCGTCAGCTTTTTCTCCCTAGCGCGCATGCTCATAGGAAACATTATTACAAATACGCATGAACAATTTCCTATGAGCATGCGCGCTAGGGAGAAAAAGCTAACGGACGTCCAAAATACGGTATGCAAAAGCTCTCTAATGAGGCACTTGAAATGACGTCAAGCCGTTGTTTGACGATCTCCAGATTTGACCCTTTTAGATTTCTTCCTATGAGGCTATCTAAAGGAATTGGTTTATCGAGGCCCAGTTACTTCAGAAATGGGCTTGTTGCTCGTCGCCATAGTGCGTTTACTTTTGTTTAGACTGCGATGCTAGAACGTGTACAGTCAACCATTCCAAGACGCGCGCATGCCTCCATATGCGCGGGGACATTTCGAACATCTTCCTAATTATGCAATTATGGATGTTCATGTTTCGAATAAAACATTTTTCTCGTAAACCGGATATGACGTCACACATTTTCTCCGCATTTTTCTCGAAAACTATGGGTCGTAGAGGTACTGTTCTTTGGGCATTTTTTATGCATTCCAAACAACGAATCTGGCTGCGCAGAGTTTATCCGGTCTTGCTGAGACACCCTGTATAATTCCAGTCACATCTTATGCAATAGATCAGAATTTTTGAAATTTTGTGGTTAAACAGATCCCTTTTTTGAAGTTAGGTTGCGATATTGGAAATAGTTTTTAGATAAACAACTGGTGATAAAAACTAGAAAAATATGAAAACATATTGTATTACTTTGATGTAAGTCTGCGTCTTTACTTTCTTAAGGTGAAAATAGGCAACAATTCTACTGTGTAAACAAGCAATACACCGTTTGACCATGAACATGTCCACAAAGTTGTGATTGGAGATTTCAGCAATGGCGATTTCAAATATGTGGTTGCAGATTTCTTGAGTGCAACAGCATCACTGACACTATAGTATAGAAATGATGGAGTTTACTCGGAACAAACACTTCTATGTAATCCAGTAACCGAGTCGAGTTTGAAAAAAAAATGGTTACTATTATTCCTTTATGATATTAAAATAACATTACATTCATTTGTGTAATCATGTTTATCATGTCATCTTTTACAACTACAATAATATTGCAGCGAATATAAACACATCTTTATCATGGCATAATGTAATAAAAATTTCTAAATTTTGAACATTAAAGTTTTACAACTAAAAAATTGCTTATTCAAATTTAAAAAAAAAATCATAAGATTTTACGATTATTATATTTAGTAATCACAATTTCTTAGAAGCAAGTTAAATTGTAATTAAATTATTTGAAAAAAAAGGAAAATTTAATTACTATTAATTTACTCTCACTATTGTCAATTAAAAACATTAATTCTAAAGTATAATTATTATTTATGCAAATATACTATTAAAAACTTTTACATTAAAGTAAAATATGTAAAATAGAATATTAAAGACCATAATTTTAAAGAAATCTCTCATGGTTATAAAAATTTCTGCAAAAGAAATAAATTTTTTTTTCTCTTAAATACTTTTCAAATCAATATTAAAGTTTAAAGTAAATTACTATTCAATATTTAAAAGATTTTATTAAGATAAACTAAGTGTTCGGTGATAAATTTTTAAAACATCACCAAGAACTTCATTAGCTCGAATTAAAATTTAAGGCTTCGCAAGCAATTAGCTTCAAAACCTTCTGCAAGTAGAAACATTTTACAACTCCTTAGAAAAATTCTCGCCATTTTTGCGGTTAAAGTGTGCCTAAATGTGCCGTGGCACTTCCGTTGAGCGGAGGTAATGCGGTTACTCCACGAAGACCGGGACTTTTCTTCTTCTTAATTTACTGCACTACCTATTCTGCACATTAAGTGCTGATCCTCACCATAATGGCTTTCGCAAATGCAGAGTTATTGCCCCCATCTCTTTGGCGGGAATTTAGGGGTGAAAAGAAATGGCGAAGCTTTTCAGTATTTGTAGTAGCAATTTTTTATTCTTTGTGGGGAATTAGAAAAAGACGTAAATTAAACGCTGATTCAAAAGTATTAAGCAATTATCTGAATATAAATTGGGAATTATTATCATTTTTTTAACTTAATAATGTGTGAATTCCAATTCTTTCCAGCATATTTTCCTCAAAACTGATTTCGCTTACTTTATAACTGCCATAATCGCTTAAAAATAACGTGTATCGTAATTAGATTAAATTCTCCTGAAATATTCTATCAATTTTAATTTATATTGGAGTTTCTTTTAATGGAATTTTCATTGAAATAATAATTTATGTGGATTAATAGATTAATATAATTATTTATCGCTTCAATCATGTTTCATGCTCCATCGGACAGATGGAGGTTGGCGTATACGGCGTGAAACGCCTGACAGCCAGCACCCTGCAACAATTGCCGGAAGGATCCAAGCTGGAGAAGGGAGCATTATGGCTTGGGGAATTTTTCCTGAGATTCACTGGGTGCACACATCATTGTGGAAGGCACGATGGATCAGCACAATTACGCATCTGTCCTTGCGGACCATGTCCACCCCTACATGCGAATTATTTTTCCTCAGAATGATGGCATATACCAGCAGGACAATGCGAGGTGTTATACAGCTCGCAGTGTATGCTCGTGGTTCGAAGAGCAACAGGATGAATTTACCGACCTCCCCTGTCCAGCAAACTCACCGGATTTAAAACCAATCGAGAATCTGTGGGACCACCTCGATCGGGTTGTTCGCGCCATGGATCCTCAACCGCGTAATCTAGCGCAGCTGGCCACTACACTGGAGTCGACATGGCTCAACATCTCAGTGAACACCTTCAGAAACCTAATTGACTCTCTTCCTGCACGTCTCGCAGCGGTCCGCTCTGCCAAAGGTGGTTATTCTGGCTTTCGACAAGTGGTCACATTAATGTGACTGGACTATGCATATATATATATATAATTATTTATTTATTTATTTATAACACCGTATACATCGTTATACTGATAAGGACTGCATTAATAAATAAAATTTAAAAAAAAAGCAAAATATATTAAAATTTAATAATTAACATCAATGAAATAAATTGTATTAAATTCTCCGTAAAACCATTTGAGAAGAACAAATTATCTCTTTTTATAGTTTGATGTGTAATTTTTTTTTTAGATAGAGTTGCCTGTCCTACACCCTATGCTCTATAACCTTATTAGCCAGGGACCTACAGTTTAAAGTGAATTTAGAAGCACTACAAACATCCATGCCAATGTCAGGACTTGAACCCGAAAACTGTGGCACTGAGGTCCAGGGCAATAGTCAGTCGGCTTTCAGCCGCCAAATAAAAACTACATCTGCAATAAAAACTGCACCAATAAATAAATAAGCAGCAAATATATTATATTTAACAATCAACATCAATGAAATAAATTTTATTAAAGTTTTCGAAAAACCATTTGGAAACAACTAAACATTGCTCTTTTGAGTTTATGTTAAATTTATGAGTTGAGTTAAAGAGACACTTTAAAAGCTTAATTTGAAATTATAAAATCTATTAACTACCGATTCCGGGCAACGGGACAAACATAAACAACTTTTATAACAAAATTTAAAAAAAATTTACTTCAAAAATTGCTTCACTTTTTATTAAAACGATTAATAATAAATGAAATAAACAAGTTCTTTGAAGAATGATCGTTGTCCTCACCCAACAACATCTCCAATTTATAAAGCGGAATTGAAAATCACCATTTTTCGTAAAAGACCGTAATTTAGTTTCGCCCCAAAGCAAAAAAGAAACGAAAAAGAGGAAATACAATTTTTCCTCCGCCAAACGTAGTTTTACGGTTTAATGCCCCTTATCCCAGCAGGAACATCAACGTGTAATATATAAGACTCGATATTTTTCCGGGGAAATTTATGTCTGCCTTTTTAGGAAAAGTTTTAGGCCAGTTCTGTGGGAAATGTTCAGTTGGCGAGGTCGTATTTCATGCTCTCATCTTTCAGGCTGCACTCGGTATTTTATTGGTATGATTTTCATTCCTCGGTATTCTCGGTATGATTTTCATTCCAGTTGTAGTTCTTGAAAGTTAGACTAAATAAACTCTTTTTGCTCATTTCTGTCTTTTATATATATAAGAAATCTACCCTTGCACTATTTTCTTTGCTTATCTCTTCTACAACATTATGTTTTCTAAGATTTTGTCATCCTTCACGATAACTTATCTATAAAAAAGGAATAAAAGCCATAAAAGCCACATGTCATAACGTCATATCTTAAATTTCGAAAATTTGTCCAGAAATGATGAAGCTTACTATTATTAAGATTTGTGCCATTTTTTTTCCATGTACTTTTAAAAAATATGTATAATGATTAGAAAATGTAAATAATAAATAATAAAAGAATATTTGGGGATATTCTTTTATATTTAATTTCATTAAAAATTTTATCTATAACATATACAACTACAAGCTTAACATTTGTCACATATTTTGAAAATATACTAATTAACTAACTAATTACCCGCCACAACAACCCATGGTGGGCCAAAGCCGTCTCCATATTGGCAGATATTGAGATATAAGATGTTTTTATGGGGTAGGGCTCTCAACCTTAGACCCAATGCTCTACAGTCATGTTAGAAAGGGACATACAGTTTAAAGAGGATTCTGAACCACTAGTAACATCTATTCATGGCTGGGACTTTTATGCATCAGAAAAAAATTAATTTAAAAAAAAAATTGTTAAGAAGAGAAAAAAAAATGTTAATAAAGCCTTACATACTTTATAATACTTAATAAAGCCTACATCAATAAATAAATAACAACTACAAAATATATTAAAATTTAACAATCACCTTCAAAGTAATAAATTTTATTAAAGTCTCCGTAAAACCATTTCGGAAAAACAAAATATTGCTCTCTAGAGTTTATGTTAACATTGCTATAATAAATTTCGACATTGTTATAATAAATTGCATTAAAGTTTCAGTAAAACTATGTGGGAAGTACAAAATATCTCCCTTTAGAATTTTATGCTAAATTTATGACTTCCATTTTCAAAAAGAGACAATTTAAAAACTTCGCCCATATTATAAAATCTATAAACTACCCATTCCAATTTAATCGAGCAACAGGGACAAACGTAAACAACTTTTACAACAAAATAAAAAAAAACCATTTCAAAAATTGTTTCCCTTTTTATTAAAACTATTAATAGATGAAATAATCAAGTTCTTTGATGAATGTTTGGTGTTATCACAAAACAACAACTCCAACTAATGGAGCGGAATTGAAAATCACTTACAATCTCTTAAAAGACCGTAAAAAAAAAAAAAAAAAAAAAAAAAAAAAAAAAAAACACGAAAAAGCGCAATAATCCTGAATCCTATTATGTACTGTCTGTTAAATTAAAGTGATATACTTTTGAAAAGGCCTGTCTGAAACACTGTGGATATTAGAGTAATTGATAAACTAATAACTCTACTTTATACGAGCAATGTGATCCTCATAAACATCTTTTATAACAAACTAAGAATAGAATTATTAATAAATAGACGTTGTAAACAAGTTCCTTGAGATATGTTGTGTCATCATAAAACACTATCTCCAAATTATAAAGCGGAATTGAAAATCACTTTCTCGTAAAAGACCCTAATTTAATTTTATCCGCATAGCATGAAAAAGAGGAAATACAATTTTTCTTCCGGCCAACATAATTTTACGGTTTAATGCCCCTTATTCCAACAGGAAGGTTAACGTGTAACATATAATGCTCGATATTTTCCCGGGGAAATTTATGTCCGTCTTTTTAGGAAAAGTTTTAGGCCAGTTGTCCGGGAAAATTTCAGTTAGCAAGGTCGTATTTCAAACTCTCATCTTTCGCGCGGCACTTGGCATTCTATTGGCCAATAAATTCCGGCTCCTTTTTTACAGGCCTGTCAGGTGTTGGCCGTTTCATTTTGTTTTCTCACCCAGGCTGCCACTTTCAATGGGTGTGGGAAATTGTATCTGGAGGAGAAAGAGTAAGAGATGGGTTTGGCTCCTGGCGGTGTGAAAACGTATGATAAAGTGGTGATCTAGTATGTAGAGAATGGTTATTAAAGTTTATGTCATTCAGCATTTTAAAGTGTTTTCAATCCTTGTATTTCTCATCGATCCTTAATACATTAAAGGATGGTATTTAAAACACGTCAATTGGTTTTTTTTATGGCTGTCTTCAATTTCATGGAATGTATTATCAGTGTTTCGTTCATGTCATGCTTTTTAACTCTCTTAATATGAATTTGAAATTTAATGTTAGTTTGAAGTACTTAAGTTTAAGTTAGTTTAAGATGAATTTAATGTGAGTTTGAAATTTTTAATTAATATCATTAAGATTTATGGTTAGTTATTAAGGTTGATTAATAACATTACCTTCAACAGACCTATTAACATGCAAATGAAATTATAGTAAATGATACTTTAATTTAGAAAAAATGTAAGCATTAATTATTGATTATTTTCAATCAAGTAACAATTTTAGCAAACAAATGTAATAATTTCAGTTTCTTGTAAAATCATATTAAAAAAAACTCCAATTGAATCTTTATTAAGCAGGCTTTTTTATTTATGTTGGAAATATCATACCTAGCTGTAAACTTCCCATTGAAAATTAAAATAAAACAATTTTAATAAATGTAAGGATTCACTTACAACTTGTTGTTATCACTTACAATTTACACAAAAGCACTACTAAAAAAATAATTAACTTTATATTACATTCAAAAAGGAAGCTGATACATCATTTGAAAAACTTCTCTAATTGACATCCAAGAAATATGAATAATCGAATCATCTAATTTCATGAAGACCTATCAAAATATGAAAGACACTTCTTCAGAGTATTCATAAAGGGAAACAAAACTATTATTCCGCAAAGCGTCAACACAATTGACCTTGCAGATTCATTCATTAATTGTGAAGCCAGTCTCAAATCCGGCCGTCCCGTGCAGTACTCTCCACGCTATAATTGACATTTGAAAGTCTCCTTTATGGAAGTGAAATGAGTTGAGAGATATCTCGAGCCTCTGTTTATTATTGCTTTTGTGTTATAAACGGCCATTCAAGGTATATATTGAATAAGGCAAAAGCGAGACAAATCTACGCTTAACAATAAATAATTTCCATCTTACTGATCAGATAATACTAAATTTTCTCTAATGGATTTTATTATATTAACATTCTGTTTAATTTTATGTTGTTGTACATAGATAAAGTACTGAGATTTTATTTCTTGTTGTTTCATACGATTATTAATATTTTTAAATATTTATTTTAATCCTAAGTCAAAAGATAGAAATTGAATTCTAACATAACAAGTAGAAATAATATGCTATGGATAGTTTCCAATCTTAATTCGGATCTGAAAACTAAATTTGTAGAATCTAAATCATGGATTGGGTCCTGATGGTTGAATGAATAGCTGTCTGGCTACAATGATTATTATTACTAATCGCAGGGCCACATATTTCGTGTCTTAGTGGTGTTACAGATGTTTTTAGTGGTTCGGAATCCACTTTAAACCGTAGATCCCGGTCTAATATATGACTTTAGAGAGTAGGGCTGATAACTCTACCCGCTAAAAAGAAATATCTCATCGTTTCGGAATCTGCCAATAGTCAGATGGCCGTGGCCTATCATGGGGCTGTTGTGCCATTGAGGAAGAAGAAATCGTTGATTTACTTCCACTGATTATGCATCCTTCTGTTTACTATATTTAATATTATTCATATCGGATGTTCTTAAAAATTTTCTAACGTTTCTGGCGCCAACGTATTAAAATATTTTTCTTTCTAAAAACTTCAACACTTAATTTGCTTTTTTACTTTTAATGATTAAAATTTTTTATCTTATCGCACATTGAAATAACTAATTGTTTAAACTGATGAGTAAGTTCACCTACTGAAAATCGTGGTTTTTTCTCATCTTTTAAAAATACTTTGGTTTTTATAGTAAATTTGTTATAGTAAATTACTAATATGGTACATTTTGTTTCAAAAATTTCTCTGACTTCGATTAAGAATCTATTGTCTTCATTTACATTTTTAGAATTGTTGTTCTTCTTCCTTTAAATTCTAAATTTTATGGGTAACCTGTATATCGACCCGGTCGATTATATGTTACTATTTTTGTTTTTAATGTTTTACTGAATTTTTAAAAACAGCTGACAAAAAACATTTACCAAAATGTAGAAAATTCAGAGAGTATTGTCTTTCTAAAAAATTCAAATATCAGAAATAATTAGAACTTAAAGATTAAAATAAAAGGAGAAAATAACTGCAAAAAATGTACATATGCCTATGAATGAATATTCCGCGCGCGATGATTTTTACTTTTTTATTCATTTCCATAAACTTAATTTGAATAAAATAATATTAAATATTTCTGTTGCTTTAAATTCTTACATGGAAACATCAGCGTTCTATTCTAAGAAATCCGTAAAACGAGAAAAATAGAAAAATAGATATTAAAGTGAAAGAATGAAAATGTGAGTTGTTAAAAGTCTGCTGTTTCAGTCTAATTTTACGCTCCAAAAATCTTATATACTTAGATTGGAGCTAGTTAAACTAAAACTAACAATTGTTTAGCGTAATATTTTACATTGTCAACATATAATCTCGATTATAATAGGACGGTCGCGATGACAACATATTCTTTATAATCATGATCATATAATCATAATTTTCATTTTTGAAGAAATGCGCATAAAGAAAATAGCGTACCGGAAGAAATTACCTAATTATAGTTGCTTGTCTGAACATGTTATTTTTGGAAAGAACATTAATTTTTTTATTATTAACTTATATAGTTAAAAAAATTAAAAATATAGATACGATATAGACGATACAAAATTAATATTATAATAAGTTCAAACTTATAAAAGACTTCATTATCATAATTATTTACTTTTTAATGCAAAGAAAGAATTTTCTAATGCCTTATTAAAATAACACTGCCCAATATCTAGTACGATAATGACATTCTGTTTTTTTAAATTTTTTTTTCTCTTAAAAGATAATTATAGCAATACTTATGTTTTTATTATATTTATTATATATAGTAAGTACAACATTTTTTCAAGCAAGTTATTTGTAGAATTAAATTAAAAACAGTAATTTAATTACCGGAAAGGATTCTATATCAGTTATTCAATAATAAGACTAAACAAATTACCTCAATTTCCGTATAGTAATAGAAATCAATATCTAGTATTGTCATTAAATATTATTAAAAAATTAAAGAATTAAATGAATTTATTTTAAATTTTTAATTTGTAATGATTTAAAGAAATGAAACAGAATTCCTTCATTTTAAATTGCATGTCACTTCAATTACCTATACAAAAACTATAGTGACATGCACGTTTTTAAAAAAATTAGGCTCACTAAAACTATGAGTCATTTATTTATCTATGTTTCCATCAAAATAAATCCAATTCATAATGAAAATTTTCTTTTTCTTTAATGCGATTTTAATGCCTCATTAAAAACTAATTTTGAACTATTTTTCTTCAAGTTCCAAAAGTGCTCCGAAATTGTTTGTGAACGAGTATTGATTAAATAATAACTGATTTAATAAAACATTTAAAAATTAGATTTAGTGTAGATTTTTAGAATTTAGATTTAATAAATATTTTCAACGATTATTTGAAAATATGTTGTCAATATTTACATAATTCTAACAAAATAAAAAATTATAAAATCTGGAAATTAATTTTAAAAATAAACATATCATTACTTAATCCTTATATTAATTGTGATATTTCTATTTTACAAATTATTAAAAAGACATTACAAGCACATCAATTATGAAGACGTATGATAAATATCTCAAAATCCTCAAAAAATAAATATTTAAATGTAATGATGATAATAAAATATCTCAAAAGAATTTTTATACAACCTTCAAAAATTTTATTATCTTGTGTAGCTATTAAAGTTTGTGTGTTCTTCGAAATTTAAGCATTCAATTTTTAAAAAGTGTTTTTCCCCTAATAAGTATGAAATATCTATCCTATGTTCATTTTATTATCATGCGGGCTTACTTAAAAATAATTTTTTTGATGTGATAAAAATGTTGATTGGTTGATCAATGGGGATGTACTGAGATACTACTATGGAGATCGCTTTTGTATTTGATCTGATGAATAGCGATTTAAGTATTAGGTTATTATTATTAGTATATTTTAATGATTTGAGAGTTAAAGTACAAATCGCTTTCAGTTTAAGTATCATTAAATATTTATTTCTAAAAAAAAACACCGAAAATATGTTATAACATGTTCATGATACACTTCAATTTTATTTAAACAATATTTTAAACTGAAAAATTCCGAGTTAAGATCAATGGTGACAGTTGGTAACTGTGAGGTTTTACGAATATCAAATACTACTTTACTATTTATATTTTATTAGTAATCTAAAATAATTAATAACATCGATAAACTCAACTTTTATATTTTTTACTGAATAATCATCACGAGTTTCATTGAATTATAGAAGATTGGCTTAACAACAGAACTAAGAGTTTTAGGCTAGAAAATTGATATCGAAGGGTTTCTGCTGAACAGTAAAGCGATGTATGCAATTTCGTTCACATCGTATCTAATAGTTCAGAATCTTCGATTTTTGTGGGTAAACAGATCACATTTTTAAAGGTAGGTTGTGATATTGGAAATAGTTTTTAGATAAAGAATTGGTGAAAAAAACTAGAAAAATATCAAAATGTATTGTAAAACTTTGATATCAGTCTGCATCTCTCGTTTCTTAAGTTAAAAACAGATGACAATTCTACTGGTAAGCGAGCAATACACCGTTGAGCATGTTCACAAAACATGTCCACAAAGTTGTAGTTGGAGATTTCAGCGATGGAGATGTGGAGAAATATGTGCTCGCAGATTTCTTGAGTGCAACATCATCACTGATACTATGCTACAGAAACGATGGAGTTTACTCTGGGGATCCAGTGCCCGAATCGAGTTTGAAAAAAAAATTTTTTACTATTATTCATATATGATATTAAAAATAGTATTATATTTAATTGCGTAATCATTTATCATGTCATCTTTTACAACTACAACGATATGGTGACGAATATGAACACGCATTTATCATGGTATAACATAATAAAAGTTTCTAAATTTGAAACATTTAAGTTTTACAATAAAAACATTGCTTATTCAAATTTCAAAAAAAATATTTTTTATAAGATTTTACGATTATTATGTTTAGTAATCATAATTTCTTAGAATCAATTTCGAATGTAATTAAATTATTTGAAAAAACGAATTTAATTATTGCCAGTTTAGCCACACTATTACCATTTAAGAACATTAATATAGAAATATAATTATTATTTATGTAACTATACTATTAAAAACATTTACTTTCAAGTTTACATAAAATATCAAAGACCGCAATTTTAAAGAAATGCTTCATGGTTATAAAAATTTCTGCAAAAGAAATAAGTTTTATTCTTTTTCTTTAATACTTTTCAAATGAATAATAAATTTTAAAGTAAATTACGTTTGAATATTTAAAAGTTTTTATTCCGATGCACGGCGATGAATTTTTAAAACATCATCACGAACTTCATTAGCTCGAATTAAAATTTAATGCTTCGCCAACAATTAGCTTCAAAACCTTCTACACGTGGAAACATTTTACAACTCCTTCGAAAATGTGCCTAAATGTGTCGCAGCACTTCCGCTGGGAGCAGGTAAGGCGGTTACTCCACGAAAACCGGGAATTTTCTTCTTAATTGACTGCACTACCTATTCTGCACATTAAGTGCTGCACCTCGCCATTATGGCTTTTCGCAAATGAAGAGTTATTGCCAACCACCTATTTGGCGGGAATTTAGTGGGGGAAAAAAAGGCGAAGCTTTTGTTTTCAGTATTGTCTGAATCATTTGTAGTAGAATTTTTTATTTCTTTTGTTGAATTAGTAAAAGATACAAATTAACAGTTGATTCAAAAGTGCTAAGCAGTTATCTTAAAATAGATTGGAAATTAAAATCATTTTTTTTTATCTTAATAATGTGAGAAATCCAATTATTTTCTACATATCTTCTTTAATAAATGAGTTTGCCTACATTAGGAATGCCATATTCACCAGTTGCATTACAAAAAAATGTGTATCGTAATTAGATTAAATTTTTAAACAATTATTCTATTAATTTTAATTTAAATTGTAGTTTATTTTCATGGAATTTCTATTCAAATAATGATTTATATATATATTTTTGAAAATAGTAACAATAGTTACATATTTCAAAAAATTAGGGCAAGAAAATTTATAAATAACAATTTACTGGCCTATTAAAGTAATAAGTACGCCATATTTTGCTAGAGTATGGCCTACAAAAGAATAACTTTGCCACATTTTTTACACTACTCTACATAAATAAGAGTAACAAAAATTGAAGTAAAGTACATAATGTTTTAATATCCAAAGGAAATACAATTTATAACAATTAATTATCATTAAAATTTTTTAATAACTGATTTTCAATGAAGGCTCTTCATTATATGACTTTTTCCTTTGCATCATAGTAAGAAATTGTTTCTTCATTATATAAAATTAAATTGTAGAACTGTTATTTAGTAAGTTGTTCTTTTATGGGTTTGTTATTTCAATTGTTATCAAAAATCTTATTATTTTTTTCTTCGAAATAATAGTAATCTTAAAATTATAAAAAAATATTTTCGTAGCATAGAATTGATAATAACACACAACTGATTTAAATACAAATAAACTTTCTAAAATATTTACTAAACTAAAAACATCATGTATATTTTTTGCTCGTAAGTTTTAAATAAAACTGGATAAAAAAAAGTGATAAATATTTATTATTCAATAATATACTTCCTTTCGGGTGAGAGTCTCGAGACCTTTCTGCTGAATGCCACAAGGGGCGCTCTTTTCAGTGTGTGCACGTCTGCATTATCTCTTTTAATTTTAGGGGTGCAGTGTGGGCGTCATTGTGTATTTTATTCTTGGCTGTTTTTGAATGTTATATATGAAGGTTCTGATATGATTTAAGGGTAGACATATTTTGAAGTTGTGTATATTCGAAAGTTACACATACAGTTCAATCCAACAGAAATATCAGATTAATATTTTTTTGAAATTTATTTTGTTCAGAATACGAACACACAGAAATAGTTTCAAACAAATCAAAACTTTGATCACATTCTTAGCACCAGAAACAACCAAGAATAAAATACGAAACAAAGTACTTCTATATGCTTTAAAAAAATTCCATCCATTACACCACGAAATTCAAAATAGATTTCAATTAAAATAGATTCAATATATTCAGAAAGATATACCCTTTTAGTTCCCCCAATAGATTCCCATTTAAAGAAATTTGACAAATCGAAATTTGGAACACCATTTTCCTGAATGCTTCAAAGGCGTCTAACGACAATCAACGTTGCACATCATCATATTCTGTATAGAAAGGCCAAAAAGCAATTTGCACTCTAACTCCTTCCATCGCTTACTAAACCTTCAATAAAATCTGCGTCACGCACTCAAACCTTCTTGTGACAAGAGAAACCCGACGAGCAGAAATCCCAGCCATTCACTGTTCGCACTCGCGATAAGTCGGTCGCAACTCCGATTCCTCAGCGCGTTCTCCAAAAGTGTCCCCCACATACTAGTTTCTGGATTATTCAGAGTCAATAGAATAAGCTTTCGGAATGATGTCCCAGTCAAAATGCGCGTGTACATTTCTCTCGACCCCCCATAATGTGTGTCATCATGGCCGTTGTCAGGCGCGCGAAGAACATTAGTTTGAAGATGGAAGGCTGAGATCAGTTTTTGGATGTTTCCAACGGGATGTTATGTCGGCCGGATGATGTACAATTGAGCGACAAAATGGGGAAAGGGATGTGTGCTTTTCCCGATCTGTAGCAGTCAATAAACTATTATTTTATACAACAATAGCATTAATGTATATCATGGCAAGAATTTGACAACAGTATTATCATTTACCATAACAATCCGGTTCGTGATAGAGTTGTAAGACATATAGGTAACAAAAAAAGGATTTTGAAACATTTATATTAAAAAAAAAGCCTCTAAATCTATTTCAATTACTGCTTACAAAGTACTTTATTTATTACTTTTGAGCACTAATTTTACTTTTTGCTGCATACGCATTTTGTATTGGCAGCAATATGTTTACCTGATTGAAACCTTGTCGTGACGGGAGCAGAAATCCCAGTAAACCACACACTGTGTCGCACTCGCAATAAGTCGGGTCGCAATTGTAATCTCCGATTCCTCCGAAGGCGTCCCACACATAGTTTCTGGATTATTCACGGTCATTAGAATGAGCTTCCCGAATGGTATCCGAGTAGAAATGTGCGTGTACATTTCTCTCGACCATCCACTAAAGAGTGTCATTATGGCCGCAGTCAGGCCCGCGAAGAACGTTAGTTGGAAACGGAAGGTTGGGATCAGTTTTTGGATGTTTCGCGTGGGCTATTTCGATGGCGGGATGACATACGAATGAGCGACAATATGGGGAAATGGATGTGGGCTTTTCCCTATCGGTAGCAGTCAATAAAATATTATTTCGTCATTCTTTCATGGTTATATAATGACAAGAATTTGACAACAACCTGCTTGTGACTGAGTTGTAATGTATATAGGGGTGAAAATAAAGATTTTAAAATATTGAAAGGAAAAAAAACTCACATCCCGTTGCAATTCCTGCTTTCAAAGTACTTTTTTATTACGTTTACTGACTAGTTTTCTTTTAGCTGTGTATGTATTTTGTATTGGCAGTATGACAATATTCGAGATTTTTTATAGCACAAAATTACGAGCTGTTTATCCTTTAAAGTAATCAATACTTAAATCCGTCTGTTCAACAAATATTATGTAATTTAAGACTGTTCGTTATTCCGCGTGGTAGGGTGGTGTGTTACTATGTACGTTATATGATCAAAAGTTCGTTGTATTTTATATATGATAATTGATCATTATATATTATGTCCAAGAACTGTTCTTTATATGCTATGAAAGTGAACAGTTCTTTATATGACATAAAAGTGCACTATTCGTTATAGGTGTTAATTCATAGCGGATGAACACAATAGATTAATTATGTGTTAATATATTGTGTTCATCCGCTTCGTAAAAGAGAGCCTTTTACACTCCCGACTCGTGGCTCAGCGATAACATGCGCCACTGGTGAGCATAGAACTGAGGGTTCAATCAGGCATTGTTGTAAACACCGCTTCAAAAGCCAGGAGACACTGATGGCATTTGTGATGGTCAGCATTTGCCTCGTTAATCAGACTACTTATCGGGAGATTTCCGGTTTTCTCCCATACTATAGGCCTAGCTGTCCCCCGTAAATGTCCTTCCGAAAAGCACTGTCCTCCTTCTTCAGCGCCTCGGAATCAAGTATGATTTCTACCTACGGTTGATCCATCACAACACAAGCTGTCCCTTTCCCCTCCATCTATTAGTCGACTACTCGTAGGGTGTCCGTACTGCGCTGCCAGATACTCAGAAATAGTTTCAACAGCAGAGCTTTTACATTGCAAATACATGTGTGGTGGTACACCTTTTATTGTATATCTCCAAAGAATGGAGTTTAAAAGGTTCGAATCCTCTATCTTATCTCCAAGTTCAACGAACTGATATTCCTACCACCTGATTTATGTGGTCCATCCCTACATAGACGTGAAATATTTTGGATCAGCTTTCCGAATCTGGAAACTAAACATGTTTTTCTCTGTGGCCACCAACACTTGACATACAGTTTAAAAAAAAACTATCCACTCGGTTTCAAAACCTAGGTTCACTTTCCCTCTTACATGAAGAGTTAAAAAGTTCTCCCCAATTAATCCACTTATCCGATACATCACGAGAGCTGCACTCTCGTCCACGCAAATCATTAAGGACAATTCCACTAAGAGCGTTTAATCGAACGGAAGAATATGTATCTGCCGATGGCAGCACCGCCGAGGGAATGTCCGAGGGGCGAAGCACTGGGCAGCACTTTCGAAACGTCGGACGCAGACGACACATAAAGCTGTCGGGATTTCCATTGCCCAATGGGGCTGATTAATGGTATCGGGTTCGCGACAACTTACTTAGTGAGCGCTCCAAATTTCACTCTAATGATAAACACGCTAGAATAATTATTAAAGAGCCCCTTGTACTCCAAGGACGGAACGGATAGAACCCGGAGAAATAGAGGATGTGTTATTGAGTGGACTCAATAGTTATTTGAAAAATAAATTTAGGTTTTCTCTTTTGTGATGTTTTCCAATGTTTTGACTATGAATGTGTGTGTGGTATTTTCTCTGTCATGAGCATTACACGTGATGTCATTAAAATTTCGATATTAATAAAAAAAAAAAAGAAAATTATTTTTAAGCTAATAAAGAACTAATATAAGAATGTAATTATATTTGGAATTATATATATGGAATTAAATATATATCCGAAGCTCTCTCTCTCTCAGATGTGTTTGTTCAAAACTGAAGAGACAAAATTTGATATAGCGGTGTCCCATGTTGCACCCTGGAACTAACGCTGGAATCGTCAAGTCCTAATCATTGCAGTAGAAGATGACTTCGATTAAAGTAACCGCGATCGAAAATAATGACATACTTGTTAAAATGTGTGGAACACTAATTAAGAAATAGACGGTATTTGATTATAAGCTGTTAGTATTTTAAAAAATTATTTTAGAAGAAAGTTGAAATTTTATTGTTAGAAAATTATTATTGTAGCGTGCCGCTTGGGCAACCAGAATTTAATGGGTATGTTTTGTTGAGATACCTGAAGCACAGCAATTAACAGCTTTAATGACAATCGTAAAAATGTCATAATATTGTAACGAATGTCAACACCTTTTTATCAGGGCATAATACAAAAGAAGTTTACAAATTTAGTACATTTAAAGTTTTACTATAAAAATATTGCTTATGCAGGTTTTTTTTAAAATACTTTTCTTAAGATTTTACGATTACTATATTTAGAAATCACAATTTCTTAGAAGCGGTTTGGATTGTAAAGAAAGTATTTGAAAAAAGACAAATTAAATTATTGTCAGTTAATCCATTATATTGCCAATTAAAAAATACTAAAACTAAAGTATAATCACTATTTATGTGAATATACTATTAAAAATTTGAAATAAAAGTAAAATACATGAAAAAAATATTAAAAAACCATAATTGTAAAGAACACTTTTATGCTTATAACAATTCCAGTAAAAAAAATACATTTTGTTCTCATTTCAAACTCTTTTCAAATGAATAATAACTTTTAAAGTAAATTAACGTTTGAATATTAAAAAGTTTTTATTCCGATGGACTAAGTATTCGAGAATGAATTTTTAAAACATCATCAAGAACTTCATTAGATCGAATTAAAATTTTAGACTTCGCAAACAATTAGTTTCAAAACCTTCTGCACGTGGAAACATTTTACAACTCCTTCGAAGCTTTCTCGCCATTTTTACGGTTAAAGTGTGTCTAAATGGGTTTGGCACTTCCGTTGAGCGGAGGTAATACGGTTACTCCGCGAAAACCTGGAATTTTCTTTCTCTTAATTGTCTGCACCACCTATTCTGCACATTAAGTGCTGCTCCTCGCCATAATGGCTTTTCGCAAATGAAGAGTTATTGCCACCCACCTCTTTGGCGGGAATTCAGTGGGAGGGGGAGAATTTCGTACCATTTTGTTTTTAGTATCGTCTGCATCAATTGTAGTAAACATTTTTTATTCTTTATGTGGATTTAGAAAAAGATTTAAATTAAACGTTGATTCAAAAGTTGTAAGCAATTATTTGAATATAGATTGGGAATTATTATACATTTTTTTTTATCTTAATAATGTGTGAAATCCAATTACTTTCAACATATTTTTTCAAAAAAATGAGTTTGCTTGCTGCATGATTGCTCTAATCACCAGTTGCATTTAAAAAATCGTGTATCGTAATTAGATTAAATTCTTCAAGAATAGCCCATACATTTTAATGTTTATTCGAATTTCTTTTAATGACATTTTTATTCAAATAATGATTTATATGGATTAATATTCAGGAGAATTACTTATTTCAATGTAGTGGTACAAGAAAATTTTCAAATAACAATTTATTGCCTTATTAAAATAATAAGTACGCCATATTTTTTATATCGCATCAGTAAATCAGAGTAACAAAAACAGAAGTAAAGATGCATAATGTCTTATCCTGCAAAGAAATTATGCAAATTATAATAATTATTTATCATTAAAAAGATTTTTTTGTGATCTATTACTTAACAAGTATTTTAACATAGATAACAATGGATATAGACTAGTACGAGGGAGAATATATACATTATTCTAAAAGTTCCCTTAATATAATGTTTTAAAAAGATTTACTTTAGAAAATATTTTGTTTCTTTGGGCAATTAAACGATTTACAAGTTTTTTTAAAACAATTCTGTAACTAACTTTTACTTTTTCCATCCATATATGAACTAGAAATAAAACAAATTATAATTTTATCATAAACACCGAAATGGATTATGATTAAAACAAATATTACTTTCTGTGTTAATCTTAATATCGCCTTTCATATTAAACTCAATAGATATAATTTCGAAAAAGCCAACCTGAAACATTCTCAATATTAGGGTAATTTATAAACTAATACCTCCAATTTATAAGAGAAATGTGATCACCATAAACTACTTGTATAACAAACTAAAAATATCAATATCAATAAATAAACGTAGTAATCAAGTATCTTGAGAGATGTTGTGTCATCACCCAACACTATCTCCAACTTATAAAGCGGAATCGAAAATCATTATTTCTCGTAAAAGACCCTAACTTAGTTTCTCAGCTTAGAATGAAAGGAAAAACAATTTTTCCTCCTGCAAACATAATTTTACGGTTTAATGCCCCTTATTTCAGCAGGAAGGTTAACGTGTAATATATACGACTCGATATTTTCCCGGAGAAATTTATGTCCGCCTTTTTAGGAAAAGTTTTAGGCCAGTTCTGCGGGAAATGTTCAGTTGGCGAGGTTCTATTTCATACTCACATCTTTCAAGCGGCACTTAATATTCTGTTGGCCCATAAATTGTGGCTCCTTTTTTACAGGCTTGGCAAGTGTTGGCCGTTTTATTATTTTTTTTTTGTCACCTAGGCTGCCACTTTTAAGTGGTGTGGAAAATTGTATCTGGAGGAGAAAGGGTAAGTGATGGGTTCGGCTCCTGGCAGTGTGAAAATGATGTCGTACGTAGCAAAATGGTTATTAAAGTTTATGTTATTCAGTATTTTAAAGTGTTTTCACACATTGTATTTATCATCTGCTCTTAAAACATTCAAGGGTGGCATTTAAAACTCGTCAATTGTTATTTTCTTATGGTTGGCTTCAAATTCATGGAATTCTTTATGATTGCTTCTTTCATATCATTATTTGTAACTCTCTTAATATGAATTGGAAATTTGATACCAGTTTGAAGTTTTTATTGTTACTTAATGTAAGCTACAGACAAATTTAATATCAATTTGAAATTTTTCGCTTAAAAAAATACATATATATTGAAATTAAAAGATTATTTCATGAACCAATAAACGGAAATTGATGACAGAAGTCGTAACTGTTGGATTTGTGACAATCAACAGCGTTGTAAAGATTCCTTTTTTTTAAAATTGCTTGAGTAATTAATGATATTTTGAAATGTATTTAAAAAACTGCTATCAGTTAATTTACATCGATTTTAAATCCAAATGTGTACTGCAAAAAAATAAACGGTTTTGATGTACAGTTATAACTCAAAGAGTATTTCTTCTTTGATACTTTTACATTTTCTCATAAAATGTGTTTAGAATTTACCAAAAAATAGGAGGGAATTTTAGGGTTTGTTTATTCCCTTCCTCCTTTTCTTATACTTAATTTATAATACATTAGTTGCACTAAATTTCGATAAAATAGCATGCTTTAATTTTATTTATGTGATTGAGATTTATGATTTGTTATCAAATTTGATTATAAAACATCACCTTCATTTGGCGAACTATTAACATGCAAACGAAATTATAGTAAAGGATACTTTGCTTTAGAAAAAATGAATTATCGGTTATTTTTAATCAAGTAACAGTTTTAGCAAACAATATATAATTTGCGTAAAGTCATAAAAAAAAATACAATTGAATCTTCGTTAAGAATTTTTTTTTATTGTTGGAAGAATCATACTTTGCTGTAAACTTTCTAACTTACCACCGAAAATAAAAATAAAAAAAAAATTGATAAATGCAAGGTTACACTTACAAATTATCGAATTTACACAAAAGTACTACTAAAAAAAAACTTCATATCATATTAAAAAATGCAGCAGATGCATTATTTAAAGAACTTCTTTAATTGACATCTAAGAAATGACGAATAATTGAATCATCTAATTTTATGAAGACGTATCAAAATACGAAAGAGAGTTCTTCAGAGCATTCTAAAAGGGAAACGAAACTGTTATTTCGCGAAACATCAACACAATTTTGTCGTGCAGTTTCATTCATTAACTGCAAAACAAATACAGCCTTCCTGTGCTGCATTCTCTAAGCATAATTGACATTTGAAATTCTCTTGCATAAAGAACTTCTATAATTGGCATCTCAGAAATAAGGAATAATTTAGCCCTCTAATTTTATGACGATAGATCGAAATACGAATGACACTTCTTCAGAGTATTCCTAAAGAGAAACGAAACGGTTATTTCGTAAAGCGACAACACAATTCGTCGTGCAGATTCATTCACTAACTGCAAAGCAAATCTCACATCCAACCTTTTCATGCTGCACTCTTCACTCGATGATTGATATTTGAATTGTAATGTTAGGGATTGATGGCTTCATTGAAGTGAAATCATTTGAATAGAGTTGAGAGGTGTCTTGAGTCTCGATTTATTATTGCTTTTGTGTTATGAACGGTGATTCAACGTATAAAATGAATAAGCGAAGAGACAGCTCTACATTTAGTAATAAAATAATTTTACTGATCAGATAAATACACCTAGATTTTCTCTTATGGATTTTATTGCATTAAAATTCTTTTTATTTTTATGTTTCTGTACATGTGTTATGTACTGAAAATTTATTTCTTGTTTTTTTAATTTAATTGTATTTCAAAGACAAAAATTAAATTCTAATATAGCAAGTAGAAATAATATTTTATGGACAGCCTCAAATCATAATTCGAATCTTAAAACTAAATTTGTAGAATCTAAATCGTTGGTTGGAGGCTGATGGCAGAGTTCATAGCGTTCTGCCGCTCTGTGCCACAAGATTCTTGTCCCTGTGGTGCCATGGATATTGATAGTAGTTCGGAATAAACTTTAAACCGTAGGTCCTGATGACTGTTATATGATTGTTGGGCATAGGGACGACAACCCTATCCAGTAAAAAAAAACATCTCCTGTTTTGGAACCTGCTAGTAGGCAGACTGTCTTAGTCGAACATGAATTGTGGTTCTGGGGAGTTTGTTAGGTAGGCTTCATAACGTTATTGACACTAATGCTGCACAGGTTCAACATTTCGTTTTGATCGTTATTATATATCTATAAGAAATATTTGTAAAATTCTTCAAATTAATAGTGATTTTTTAAAAATTCACCAGTAATCCTGTAAATTGATATTAATAACAATTATTCTTTCCAACCTGTAATATGATACTGATATCATATAAGCAATTAATAATAAAGAATACATGCCTGCAAGGGATCGATAACATGTATACAAGAGAAATTATTTATTTCATTTATTTTCAGCTTTATTTTTAGGCATTCTAAATATGTCTTGCATATATTTTAACATATTAAACATATATTTTAGGGTAGTTAATTTATATTTTTCAGAATGTCTACCTTTTGAAATCAACAGTATGATTTTCATTCCAATTGTACTTGAAAGTTAAACTAAATAAACTACGGATGAGCTCTTCTTTCTTAAATACGTATAAAACATCATACCCTGCTCTATTTTCTTTCCTTATCTCTTCTCCGATTGTGAGTCTTCTAAGATTTTGTCATCCATCAATGGATGATTACATCTATATAGAATAGAATCAGTTTTTCTATGAAAAGAGGAATCAAAGTAAGGTGTCATGATATAAAAGCTCATGGCATTATTTCATATCTTAAATTCCCTGGCCAAACCAAGGCAATTCTCCTACTGGCGCGATTCGAGGAAAGGAGATGCTCACGTTTTACGGGATAGGGTTGGTCACCCCTACATCCAAGGCTTTACTGTCTTATTAGACCGAGAATTATAGTTTAAAGTGATTCCGAACCACTACAAACACCCATAGCACTGCTAGAACAAGAACTCGAAACCTTGAAGATATATTACAAACAGGAATTATTTCAAGAATAATTCCTGTTTGTAATGAATAAAAAATCGATCAATAAATAATACATCAATAAACAACAACATCAAAATCATTAAATCAGCATCAAAATATATTACAATTTAACAATAAACGTCGATGTAATAAATTTTAATAAATTCTTCGCTAAACCATTTGGGAAGAACAAAATATTGCTCTTTAGATTTTATGTTAAATTTATGAGGTTGAAGATGTTTCAGAAAAAGACAAATAAAAACTTAGTTGAAATTATAAAATCTATAAACTACCCATTACAATTTGTTCGAGCAATAATACAAACATAAAAAATTTTTATAACAAAATATAAAAATTCCTACGTCAAAAATTTCTTCTTTTATTAAAACTATTAATAAATAAATTAAATAAACAAGTAATTTGAAGAATGTTCGATGTCGAATTCACCAAACGATCTCGCCAAATTATAAAGCGGAATTGAAAATCACTCTGTCTCCTAAAGGACTGTAATTTACTTTCGCCCGAGCAAAAAATCAAACGAAAAAAGGGGAAATACAATTTTTCCTCCGGCAATCGTAGTTTTACGGTTTAATGCCCTTTATTCCATCAGGAAGGTTAATGTGTCATATAGAATGCTCGATATTTTCCCGGGGAAATTTATGTCCGTCTTTTTAGGAAAAAGTTTTAGGCCAGTTCTCCGGGAAATGTTCAGTTGGCGAGGTCCTATTTCATACTCTCATCTTTCACGCGGCACTTGGTATATTCTATTGGCCAATAATGGCCATTTTTTCACTCAGGCTGCCACTTTCAATGGGTGTGGGAAATTGAGGAGAAAGAGTGAGTTACGGGTTTGGCTACTAGGGGTGTGAAAACGATGTAGTAAATAGCGAATAGTTATTAAAATTTATGTTAATCCGCATTTTAAAGTGTTCTCACACACTTGCATTCCTCATCACCCTTAATACATTCAATGATGGCATTTAAAACTCGCCAATTGATATTTTTTGGTGGTTGGCTACAAAATCATGAAATGTTTCATGAATGTTTCCTTCATCTCATCTTTTATAACTCTCTTAATATGAATGTGAAATTTAACGTCGAAGTTTGAACTTTTTAATGTTAATTAATTTCAGTTTAAGATGAATTTAATGACTGTCTGAAGTTTTTAATTGATGTCAATTTAGGACGCATATAAGATCAGTTTGGTGTTTTTAATTGATGTCAATTTATAACGAATATAATGCCAGTTTGAAGGTATTAAGTGCCCATTTTAAACCGTAGGTCCTGGTGTAATATAACTGGCTGTATTAAACCCAATATGAAGGATTTAATATGAATGTAGACAATTGTGCGTGGGTCTAGCAATCCTAACCCATAAAAAGAAAACATCTCCTGATTCTGCCAATAGGCAGATAGTCGTTGTCCAGCATGGACTGCGTAATGTCAGGAAGCTGGTAGTATTCATGGCGTTATTTCCATTAATGGGGCACATGTTGAACCCTTTGTTTTGCTATTAATTTGAAATTTATTATAAATTTTTATCCACTTATTTAAATTTTCTTCCACAATATTCTTCGAATAAATAGTGATTTTAAAAAACCTCAACTAGTAAATTGATATTGACAACAATTAATCCTTCCATCATGTAGTATGATACTGATAACATATAAATAATTAATAATAACAAATACTTAATGCACTTCAAATGACACTGTGCCCTTTTTCGAAACTACTACATGTTCGATCCCATCCATACATGTGAAATTATTTATTTCATTTATTTTATATTTCATTTTTTAGAAAAATTTCAAATTCTTTTATATTTAATTTTATTAAAAATTTTATTAATAAAATATATAACTACAAGCTTAATATTTGCCACATATTGTCAAAATATACTAATGAACTAACTAATTACCCGGCACTACAGCCCATCCAACTACTGGCAGATACTGAGATATAGCATGTTTTTATGATGTAGGACTGTCAGCCTTAGGCCCAATGCTCTACAGCCATGTTAGACAGGGACCTACAGCTTAAAGAGGATTCTGAACCACTACAAAGAACCATTCTTGGCTGGGACTTATATACTTCAGAAAAAAATTAATTCTAAAAAAAAATTGTTAAGAAGAGAAAAAATATATTAATAAAGCCTTATATACTTTATAATACTTAATAAAGACTACATCAATAAATAAATAAATAACAACGGCAAAATATATTAAAATTTAACAACCACCTTCAAAGCAATAAACTTTATTAAAGTCTCCGTAAAACTATTTGGGAAGAACAAAATATTGTTCTTTAGAGTTTATGTTAAATTTATGAGGTGCCATTTCGACATGGTTATAATAAATTTCATTAAAGTTTCCGTAAAACTATGTGGGAAGTACAAAATATCTCTCTTTCGAGTTTAATGCTAAATTTATGAGGTGCTATTTTAAAAAAAAAGAAAATTTAAAAACGTTATTATAAAATCTATAAACTACCCATTCCAATTTAATCGAATAACAGGGACAAACATAAACAACTTTTATAACAAAATAAAAAAAAACTTATTTCAAAAATTGCCCCCCTCCCCCACGCTTTTATTAAAACTATTAATAAATAAATGAAATAAACAAGCTCTTTGAGAAAAATGTTCAGTGTCATCACCAAACAACCACCAACTTATAAAGCGGAATTGAAAATCAGTATTTCTCACAAATGACCCTCATTTAGTCTCGCCCCGTAGTAAAACAAGAAGTGAAAAAGAGGAAAAACAATTTTTCCTCCGGCAAACATAGTTTCACGGTTTAATGCCCCTTATTCCGGCAGGAAGGTTAACGTGCCATATAGAATGCTCGATATTTTTACGGAAAGAATTTGTGTCCGCCTTTTAAGGAAAAGGTTTAGGCCAGTTCTGCGGGAAATGTTCAATTGGCGAGGTCCTATTTCATACTCTCATCTTTCACACAGCACTCAGTGTTCTATTTTCCAATAAATTCATATGGCTTCTTTTTTGCAGGCTCGTCGGGGGATGGCCGTTTAAGTACTTTTTTTTTTACCCAGGCTGCCACTTTCAATTGAGTCGGGAAGTTGTATCTGGAGGAGAAAGAGTAAGTGATGGGTTTAGTTCCTGGCAGTGCGAAAATGATGTAGCACGCAGCAAATGGTTATTAAAGTTTATGTTATTTAGCATTTTAAAGTGTTTCAGTCGACCTTAATACATTCAATGATGGCATTTAAAACTCGTTAAATAATAATTTTCTTTTTTTTTTTTGCTGTTTTCACACTGGTGTGCAAAACTTAATCAACAATGTAAAAATTTAGAAGATAGCCAAGAAATTGCAGAAAAGGAGGTCTGGAGATCTGTACAACGAACACGTAAGTCAGTAGAAACGTCATGCGTATGCAAATATCAGGAACGAAACGTCGGAGGCGACGTGATCGTACGCAAAACGCGTAATGTCGGCCCGTGCAGCTCAACAGCAGAATAAAAGGAAGGACGGAGACGCAATTCAGCATATTCGCTGCAAGTGCAAGTGAGTCAGTTCGTGAAATATGGCTAGAATAAATCACCTGGACGACTTCACACGTGGAAGAATGATCGAAATGCTGGAGGAGGGGCGTCACCAGTGTCGCTGCTGAGTTCGGAATCAACAAAAATGTCGTTTCGCGCACTTGGAAAACGCTCCAAACCACAGGTACAGTTGTTAGAAAGGTTGGTGGAGGCCGCCCGAGGAAGACAGCTGCAAGGGATGACCGATATATCGTCCTGCAAGCTAAAAGAGGCCGACAGCAGTCAGCAAGCGCCATTGCTCAGCAACTCTGTACAGCAACGGGGCGACAAGTTTCGCAGTTTACTGTGACCAGACTCCTTCACAAAGTGGGCCTATTCGCCCGCCATCCTGAACGCTGCCTCCAGTTGAAAGTTGGCCACCGTTTACAATGGTCCAGAGAGCACAAAAACTGGACAACTGATCAATGGAGTCGTGTCCTCTTTACGGATGAGAGTCGGTTCTGTACCAGAAGCGATACTCGACGCGTTTTGATTTGGAGAGATGTCGGGACCCTGTTTTATCCCAGTAACCTCAAGGAAAGACACCGTTATGGTGGTTCTGGAGTTCTTGTCTGGGGAGGCATTTTGCTGAACGGGCGAACTGGGCTCCACGTTTTCGGCAGAGGGTCTGTAACCATGGATCGCTATTGTGAGGAGGTACTCCTTCCCCATGTTCGTCTGTTCCGAGGTGCCATTGGCCCAGACTTCATTTTTATGGATGGCAATGCACAGCCACATCGGAATCTTGCTGTTGAGGAGCTACTGGAAAGATATCACTCGAATGGATTGGCCAGCGTACTCCCCAGATTTAAATCCCATCAAACATGTGTGGAATGCTTTGGGGAGACGCATAGCAACACGCTTACATCCTCCGGAGAACACCCAACAACTCAAACAGATGCTGATTGTGGAATGGGCACTCCTAAGCAACCATTGCAGTGAGCCATATTAAGGAACATCTGCTTGTTGTTCTTCCTCTTGGATAGACAATCATAAATCACGATACTATGCGTTCAATGAAGCTTGTTTTTATTTGATTCCATACCCTATGCATTGTATTCCTTTTTCAGCGCCGATGCTTTCGTCATCCTTTACGCACATAATACTCTCCCTCATTTCTGAATGTCGTGTCTTTCAGATGATTTCTCGTGGAGTTATGGCAAAAAGGTCACCTGTTTCTTAAACTTTACACACCAGTGTATATTTGCTAGTTATAATTCTCTTAATATGAATTTGGAATTAAATGTCAGTTTGTAGTTTTTAATGCTAATCATTATCAGTGTACAACGAATTTAATGTCAGTTTGACATTTTTTAATTTTGAAAAAAAAAAACCCACCTACATATTGAAATTAATTGTTTTATGAATCAGTAACTGGAAGTCAATAACAGAAATGGTAACTGATGTATTTATACGAACCATTAGCGTTGTAAAGATTATTTTTTATAAAAATTGCTTCAGTAATTATTGATATTTTAAGGCCTTCTAGTAAAATAAATGATAGCAATTTTTTATAGATTTTAAATATAAATGTGTACTGGAAAAAATAAAGAGTTTTGATGTTCAGTAATATTTCATAGAGTATTTGTTCTTTGTTAATTTTTAATTTACTCTAAAAATGTGTTTAGGATTTACCTAAAAACAGCACAGAATTTGTTTAATTTAGACTTATTCTTATCATATACTTAATTTATTTTATATTAATTGCACAAAATTTCGAATAAAATAACATGTTTTTATTGTCCTTCAGTCGAATAAGATTCATGGTTGATAATGACTGTTGATTAAATAACATTACCTTCAACAGAAAAACTATTAACATGCAAAAATTATAGTAAATTATACTATGCTTCAAAAACAAAAGAAAGAAAAATTAATTATTTGGTATTTTTGATCGATTAACAATTTTATCGAACATTGTTTTATCGGTCGGCATATTTTCAGTTTCTCGTAAATTCCTGAAAAAAAAAACCCAATTGAATCTTCATAAAGAATTTTTTTTATTAATGTTGGAAGTGTCATACTTAGCTGTAAACTTTCTTAACTTACCATTCAAATGAAAAAAAAAATTTTATCAATGCAAAATTTCACTTACAAAATATTGAATTTACATAAAAATTCCACTAAAGAAAAATTACCTTTATATTAAGTAAATATACACAGATGATGCATCATCAGGCTCTATAATTGGCATCCGAGAAATAATGAATAATTGAACCTTCAAATTTTATATCACATAGCAAAATACGAATGACATTTCTACAAAGTATTCTTAAAGGAAAACGAAACTGTTATTTTGTAAAACGTCAACACAATTTGCCATGCAGTTTCATTCATCAACTGTGAAGCAAGTCTCACCTCAGCAGCCTTTCCATGTTGTAATAATTGACATTTGAAATTCTCTTGCATTCACGACTTTATGGAAGTCAAATGAGTTCATGTTCGAGCCTCGAATTATTGCTTTTGTGTTATTAACGGTGATTCGAAGTATAAATTGAATAATCCAAAGAGATAATCTTACGTTCAACAATAAAATGCTCTTACTGATCAAATAAAAACACCTAGATTTTCACTTAAGAAAGCTTTAAAGAAGGAAAAAATATTTATATCACCGTACTATATATAGTAGTACTAATAAATACCACATCAATAAATACACAAACCCCGTTAAAATATATAAAAAATTAACAATCAACATCGATAATTACATCGATGTGATAAATTTTATTAAAGTCTCCGTAAAACCATTTGAGAAGAAAAAATACTACACTTTAGAAATTTTATGATAAATTTATGAAGTGCCAATTCAAAAAAAAAAAAAAAAAAAAATTAAAAATCTACATTAAAATTGTAAAATCTATAAACCACAATTTCCAATTTATTCGAGCATTGCGACCAACAAAAATATAAATGTGTACTGGAATACAAAAAAGAACAAACAAAATAAAAAATAAAAAAAAAAAATTTCAACAAATAAAACATTTACAACACAAATAAAAAAAAAAACAATTTCAAAAATTGCTTTACCTTTTATTAAAACTATTAATAAATAAATGAAATAAACAAGTTCTTTGAGGAATGTTCGGTGTCATCACCAAACAACATCTCCAACTTATAAAGCGGAATTGAAAATCACTCTTTCTTTTAAAAGACCGTAATTTAGTTTCGCCCCAAAGCAAAAAAGAAATGAAAAAGAGGAATTACAATTTTTCCTCCGGCAAACATAGTTTTCCGGTTTAATGCCCCTTATTCGAGCAGGAAGGTTAACGTGCAATATAGAAAGCTGGATATTTTCCCGGGGTAAATTTATGTCTTTCTTTTTAGGAAAAGTTTCAGGCCAGTTTTACGAGAAATTTTCAGTTGGCGAGGTCCTATTTCATACTCTCATCTTTCACGTAGCACTCGATATTCTGTTGGCCAATAAATTTACTTTTTTTACAGGCTTGGCGGGTGTTGGCCGTTTTATTTCGTTTTTTCACCCATGCAGCCGCTTTCAATTGAGTCGGGAAATTGTATCTGGAGGAGAAAGAGTAAGCGATGGGTTCGGCTCATAGCGCTGTGAAAACAATGTAGTACGCAGCAAATGGTTATTAAAGTTCATGTTATTCAACATTTTAAAGTGTTTTCACACGCTTGCTTTTCTCACCTCTCTTTAATACATTCAATGATGGTATTTAAAACTCGGCAAATGATATTTTTATGGTTGCCTCCAATTTCATGGAATATTTTATCATTGTTTCTTTCATGTCGTCATTTATAACTCTCTTAATATGAATTTGAAATTCTAAGACGAATTTAATGCCAGAAGTTTTTTCGTTTGAAAAAAAATCCATATAAATATTGAATTAAAAGAATATTTTTTAAACTAGTAAATAGAATTTCATAACTGAAGTCGTAAATGGTGAATATATGCTAACCATCAATGGTGTAAAGATTCTTCTTTTTTTAATTACTGTCCTTTTACTAGAATAATTATTGATATTTTAGAATATTACTCTAAACAAACTATAGCAATTTTTATAATAAATATAAATGTGTGTTTGAAAAATAATGGATGCTCAGTAATTTGCCAATGAGTATTTGTACTTTAATTTTTAATTTAGTTTTAAAATGCGTATGCGATTTACCTATTAAACATTATTGAATATTTCGTTTGTCTAATTTCTTCCTTCTTTTCCTATACTTAATTTATATTATATAAATCGCACTGAATTTCGAATATAACCTCATGTTTGAATATTCGTTAGGTGATTAAGATTCATGGTTAGTTATCAAAGTTGGTTATATAACGTTACCTTCAGCAAACAAACCTTTAACTTGCAAATAAAATTATAGTAAATGACACTCTACTTTAAAAAAATGTAAATTGTTATTTTTGATCAATTAACAATTTTATCAAACATTGTATTACTGAAATGTAATATATTCAGTTTCTCGTAAAATCTTTAAAAAAACAATGCAACTAAATCTTCGTTATGAAGTTTTTTTTCCTATGTTGGAAATATCATACGTAACTGTAAACTTTGTAAGTTATCATTGAAAATAAAAATAAAAAAAAATTTTGATAAAGGCAAGGATTCACTTACAAATTATTGCATTTACACAAAAGTATCACTAAAAAAATAATTACCTTCATGTTAAATTCAAAAACCCAGCTGATGTATCATTTAAAGAACTTCTCTAACGGACATCCAAGAAATATGAATAATTGAACCCTCTAATTTTATTACGACACATCAAAATACGACTGACACATCTTCAGAGTATTCTTAAAGGTAAATAAAACTGTTATTTCGTAAAGCCTCTACCAAATTTGCCGTGCAGATTCATTAACTGCAAAGCCAGTCTCCAATACAGCCTCTCCATGCTATAATTGACATTTGAAATTCTCCTGCATTCACAGCTTTATGGAAGTGAAATGATTTGAATAGAGTTCAGAGCTATCTTTGAGCCTCGGTTTATTATTGCTTTTGTGTTATGAACGCTGATTCAATTCTGATAAATTGAATAAGGCACAAAGAGAATTTAACAGTAAAATGCTCTTACTGATCAGACCGAATTAATAAACCTAGATTTTCACTGATGGTTTTTATTGCATTAATATTCTTTTGATTTTTATACATTGGTTTATGAACTGAAATTTTATTTCTTGTTGTTCTATGCAATTATTAATATTTTTTTGATTTAATCGTAATTCAAAGATAGAAATTAAATTCTAACAAAGCAAGTAGAAATAATATTTTGCGGCTAACTTTAAATCTTAAAACTTAATTTATAGAATCTAAATCATCTGATGCATCTGATCATCTAAATCATCTGAAAAGTGTAATTAATTTATATTTTTGTTGTTGCCTGATGGCCGAGTGACTAGTAGACAGACGAGCATGGTCCAACACTGATTGTAATGCCGTGGAGTTTGTTAGGTATACTTCATAACGTTATTGCCACTAATGGTTCACAAGTTAAATATTTTGTTTTGCTCTTCATTTTAAATTCATTAGAAATTTTGTAAAATTCTCCCACAATATTCTTGAAATAATATTGATTTTAAAAAAACTCAACAATAATCCTATAAATTGATATTGATAATAATTAATCCTCCCCTCTTATAATAGGATATTGATATCATATAAATAATTAAATAAGGAATACATGTATACTAGGGACCAATGACATGTATACAAAGGATATTAATTATTTCACTTAATTTATACTTTATTTTTAAATATTATGAATATGTTTTCCATACATTTTAACACATTAAACACATATTTTGTGTAGTTAATTTATATTTTTGTGAATGTCTATATTTTGAAATCTAGACAGTGTGATTTCCATTCCAATGGCACCGCTAGAAAGTTAAACTAAATAAACTACTTTGCACACTTCTGCCTTTCACACATATCAGAGATCTTGTCCTGCACTATTTTCTGTCCTTATTTCTTCTACAATGGTATGTCTTCTAAGATTTTATCGTCCATCAGTGTAATTCATCAATGAAAAAAATATCAAAGTAAGTAGCTGCAGATAAAGATCCAGATATAAAGCGCATGACATCACTACATATCTTAAATCTCAAAAATTAGTTTTGAAATGATGACGCTCACCATCATTAAGATTTACGCCATTTTACCACTTTTTTTTCATGTACTTTTGATTAAAAATGCCTTTACATAATGAACAGAAAATTAAGAGATATTAAAAGAATATTTGTCTACATTCTTTTATATTTAATTTCCATTATAAGATTTATTTAAAAATAAATAACTACAAGTAAATTAACATATAACTAACATATTTGGCATATATTTTAAAGATATGCTAACTAACTCCCCGGCACCGCAGCCCACGATGCCGCCCGCCTGCTGAAACGGTAGAAAAATTGGAATAACATCCGATATAAATAATATTAAACACTATTACTAATGAAAACGATAATAATCAGTGAAGAAAATCAATGGTTTCTTCTTCTTCAGTGGCGTAACAGCCTCATGGTGGGGCAAGCCGCCCGCCTAATGGCATATTTTATGACAGGAGATTTTCAGGACAGTTTCATTTTACAGCGTCAGCTCTATAGGCAACGTTCTGAAGTCTTATTCGACCAAGCCCTACAGTTTATAGCGAATTCCGAACCACTACAAACATCCGGGATAGGCATAACTATGTACTACAAACAGAATTTATTTCAAGAAAGAAGGATTTAAAGAAGAGAAAAAGCATAGTAGTAACACCGTATATTTCGTAATAATAATAGAGATTGCATCAAATCAAATAAAAAAACCAATGACGGCAAAATATATTAAAACATAACAATTAACATCGATGTCATAAATTTTAATATAGCTTCCATAAAACCATTTGGGAAGAATAAATGTTAGAGATGACTTTAGAGTTTCATGTTATAAATGTCTTTAAATTTTTATGTTAAATTTATGAGGTGCCATTTGATAAAAGGAAGACATTTAAAAACTTCATTGAAATTGTAAAATCTATAAACAACCCATTCCAAATTAATCGAGGCAAGGGACATACATAAACAACTTTTGCAACAAAATAAAAAAAGCCTATTTCAAAAATTATTTTCCCTTTTATTAAAACTATTAATAAATAAATGAAATAAGCAAGTTCTTTGAGGAATGTTCGGTGTCATCACCCAACAGCATCTCCAACTTATAAAGCGGAATTGAAAATCACCATTTCTCGTAAAAGACCCTAATTTAGTTTCACCCCAAAGCAAAAAAGAAATGAAATAGAGAAAAAACAATTTTTCCTCCGGCAAACATAGTTTTACGGTTTAATGCCCCTTATTCCAGCAGGAAGGTTAACGTGCAATATAGAATGCTCGATATTTTCCCGGGGAAATTTATGTCCGTCTTTTTAGGAAAAGTGTGAGGCCAGTTCTCCGGGAAATGTTCAGTTGGCGAGGTCCTATTTCATACTCTCGTCTTTCACACAGCACTTGGTATTTTGTTGGCCAATAAATTCCGGCTCCTTTTTTTTACAGGCCTGTCGGGTGCTGGCCATTTTATTTCGTTGTTTTTTTCACCCAGGCTGTGGAATCTTTCAATGGGTATGGAAAACTGTATCTGGAGGTGAAAGAGTAAGTGATGGGTTGGGCTCAGAGGGGTGTGAAAATGATGCTGTAAATAGCGAATGGCTATTGAAAGTTATGTTATTCAGTATTTTAAAATGTTTTCACACGTTTGCATTTCTCGTCGGTTCTTAATGCCTTCAATGTTGGCATTTAAAACTCGGCAAATTATATTGTTATGGTTATCTTCAATTTCTTGAAATGATTTGTTAGTGTTTCTTTCATGTCATCCATTATATTATCTCTTAATATGAATTTGAAATACTTAATTTTAAGTTGGTTTAAGACGAATTTAATGCCAGAAGTGTTTCCGTTTGAAAAAAAACCCTTATAAATGTTGAATTTAAAAGAACATTTCATAAACAAGTAAATAGATATTAATAACAAAAGTCGTAAATGGCGAATTTATGCTGACAATTAATGTTGTAAATATTCCTCTTTTTTTAATTACTGCCATTATACTGGAATAATTATTGATATTTTAGAATATTACTCTAAAATATCTGACAGAAATTTTTTATTGATTTTAAATATAAATATGTGCTTGAAAATTAAATTTATTTTGATGTTCAGTAATTTGTCATTGAATATTTTTCTTTGTTAATTTTTAATTTAGTCTTAAAATGTGTATAAGATTTAACTAATAAACATTATCGAATATTTTGTTTGTCTAATTTCTTTCTTTTTTTTACTATACTTAATTTATATTAAATTGCACTGAATTTCTAATATAACATCATATTTTAATATTCTGTAGGTGATTAAGATTCGTGGTTAGTTATCAAAGTTGATTCCTTAACATCACCTTCAACAAACAACCATTTACATGCAAATCAAATTATAGAAATGATACTCTGCTTTTAAAAAAATGAAAATATTAATTATTTGTTACTTTTGATCCATTAACAATTTTATCAAACGTATTATTGAATTGCAATATTTTAAGTTTCTGATAAAATAATCAAAAAGAGGACAATATAATCTGCATTACGCAGCTTTTTTTTATTATTGTTGGAAAAATATTACTTAGCTGTGAACTTTCTAACTTATCACTGAAAATAAAAATAAAGCAATTTTGATACATGCAAGTTTTCACTTACAAATTATTGAATTCACACAGAAATAAAACTAAAAAAAAAAAATTACAACCTTTATGTTAAATTCAAAAACCTTCCATCTGCATCATTTAAAGAACATCTATTATTGACTTCCAAGAAATAACGAATAATGGAACCGTCTAATTTTATGAAGACCTATCAAAATACGAATGACACTTCTACAGAGTATTCTTAAAATGAAACTAAACAGTTATTTCGTAAAGCATCAACACAATTTGCCGTACAGTTTCATTCATTAACTGTGAAGCAAGTCTCATAACCCAGCCTTTCCGTGCTGCACTCTCACCGCTATAATCGACACTTGAAGTTCTCCTGCATTCAGGGCTTTATGGAAGTGAAATGTGTTGAGAGGGATCTCGAACCTCGGTATGTCATTACTTTTGTGTTATTTAACTTTGATTTAAGAAATAAATTGAATAAGGCAAAGAGGCAATCTTACGTTTAAAAATAAATCAATTTTACTTATCAGATAATACAGCTAGAATTTCACTTATAGATTTTATTGCTTTAACAATATTTTTATTTTCATATTTTTCTACATAGGATGTGTACTGACATTTTATTTCTTGTAGTTTTATGCAGTTATTAATATTTTAACATTTTTTTAATTTAATCCCAAGTCAAAAAAAAAATAGAAAATCAATTCTAATATAGCAAATAGAAATAATATTTTATGGATAGCTTCAAATCTTAATTCTGATCTGAAAATTAAATTTTCAGAATCTAAATCTATCCTAGTGACCAGCTGTCTGGCTCTCGGGGCCACAGATTTCCGGTTTGAGTACCAGCTGCGCAATGAATGTTTGTAGTGGTTCGAAATCCACTTTCAACTCTAATGCCCGTTCTAATATAGGACTGGCCGCAGTGCTCGCAACTCTACCCAGTAAAAAGAAAGCATCTCATGTTTCGGAATCTGCCAGTAGGCAGAAGGTCTTGGCCCATCATGGGGCTGTTGCGTCAATGAAGAAAATGAAATCAATCATTTTCTTCCGCTGATAATTTATCTTTCTATTTCATAATACTGTTTGATATTAATCATACCGGATGTTATTCCATTTTTCTACCATTTCTGACCCCGATGTATTTTAATATTTTTTTTAGTTTTTTAATATTTTTTTAATGATAGATTTATTTTAAAAAATTTGGTTACAGAAATTTATTTCTAGATTTTGTACTTTTTTTTATTTTGATAGCATTAACTAAATCATAGCAAAATATTCTAAATTAGTTATTGAAACATATTCTTAAGAATTTATTTTAATCCATTATTATTTAATCAATACTCGTTTACAAAAAATTTTGGAGCGCTTTTAGAATTTGAAGAAAATTTCTTCAAAATTAGTGATAATTAAAATGACATTAAAGGAAAAGGAAATTTCCAATAATCAAGTTGAATTATTTTGATGGAATTATGTTATATATGCATAAATGGCTCATTGTACATAATTTAAAAAAAAAGTGCATGTCATTATATTTTTTGTATACACAATTAAACTATGTATAATAAATATAATAAAAACAAAAGTATTGCTATGATTATCTTAAAAAATGTATTACAAAAGAAAGTTATTATTGCAATAGATATTGGGCAGTATTATCTTAATAAGTCATTAGAAAATTGTTTCATAATATTAAAAAGCGTATTAAGATGATAATGAAATTTTTCACAATTTTGTATTTATTATTATATTAATTTTGTATCAGAATTTTCTATACTTTCAATTAACTATATAAACTTAGTAATTATTATTATATAAATTAATAATAATAATAAAATGTTCTTGACAAATATAACCTTTTTTATACAAGAAACTATAATTAAGTAGTTTCTTCAGGTATGTTATATTATTTATGTATATTTTCTTGAAGATTCAAAATTTTTGTGAATTAGTTAAGGAAATACATTATCTTCACAAAGAAGACCATTATTATGAAGAATATGTAGTCATCATGTCCGCCCTATTATAATCGAGATTATATGTTGACATATCATTATATGATGATATGTAGATATATTACGCTAAATTACTGTTTGTTTTAATCTAACTAACTATAGAAGAGTTTTGGAACATAAAATTAGAGCAAAATAGCTGACTTTTAATATTCTACATTACATGAATTCTGTAATATCCACTTTTTTATTTTCCATTTTTTATGGATTTATTAGAACATAGCACTGATGTTTTTAAAAGTGAATAAAAAAAGAATTAAAGCAGCAGAAATATTCAATATTATTTTATTTAAATTAAATTTTTGGAAATGAAAAAAAAAGTAAAAGAATTTTATTAAAACTTTGCGCGTTCATATATATATATATATGTACATTTTTTGCAACTATTTTCCCTTCCTTTTTTTCAATTCCTTCTATTAGCTCACACTCACTCTATATATATCTTGTTCAAATTTGCAATCGTTCATAAAATACTTTTTATTCATCCACTTAAGTTAAAATACATTTCTTTTTTAACTTGTAGTGGTTGACACTGGATGTTAATACAGTTTTTTCAGATATTAATGCTGTAATTAAATTTAATGAATTAATTTTAGTTCTTTTTAGATTTAAGTTGCATATATCTACCAATAGATGGCGCCAGTTAAACCTAAAAAAATGAATGAGAATGATTTATAAAGGACTTTCTGCAATATAGTGGGAAAAAAAGTAGGAATTGACTTTAAAAAAATTTTTTTTTTATATTACTTGTTTAGTCTTTAACTTACTAATTATCACCGATATTTTAATTTATTAAAAGGATAATACTCACCGAAGTTTCTACGCTTGATTAACTTTTTTATGTATTCACATTTTTGTATATTTTTTGTCAGTTGTCTTTAAAATCTCAATAAAACATAAGAAGGAAAATAAATAATAAAATATATTTGACGGTGTTGATAAACAGGTTACCCATAAAATTTAAAATTTAATATAAAAACAAACTGCATAACAGCAATCTTAAGAAAAACAACTATAGAATTCCAAACGATTTCATTTCCCGAAAAATCTCATTTTATCACTTTGAAATAAAATTTTCTTTGTTTTCACCAGATGATCTTTTAGAATAATTCTACAGTATTTAATTATGTAATTAAAAGCTCGTGGAAAAGAAATTGAAGTAAATTTTATGTATAAAATAAGCTTGTGAAAGAAATGTAAAAGAGAACAACAGATGACAGTGAAAATTTCCAAAATTTAAAATGGTTGAGGACATCAGAAACTTCTCTCCCTAAAACAGTACCCGTATATTTTTTGGGTAATAATATTTTTTTTCGGTGTCATTTTGATAATCACATAATTTGACAAATACATTTAAATGTCAAACATATAATAAATTCAATGCTATTGGACGGAGTGCTTTTCTTATTTCCAAAAAGAGAACTTTCCACCTGTTAATCGTCCTTTAAAGTTTATTGTAACTCACTTGTCATTGACTCTACCTCATATTTTTTTTTTTTTTTTTTTTTTGTGAATCGAATCATAATCCTTTTGCATCTCTATCTGAAAATCATCTAATATATTAAATTCCTATGTTCATTGTATATCTTTCTTAAGCTACGTAGATATGTATTATGAAGATATGTAGATGTAGATATGTAAAACACATTATGTAGGTAGAATAACTTAGGTTCGTACTTGATTTATTCAACTGAAAGAATTAAGAACTAGGAATTAGTTTTACTTTTAATATGAGACTGATCGAGATCATTCGTCCATGATACTGAGAATATTGTTGGAACTGTCGGCTTTATTTTTACCATGAGACTGATAGAGATCATTCGTCCGTGATACTGAGAATATTGTTGGAACTGGCGGTTTTATTTTTAACATGAGACTGATTGAGATCATTCGTCCGTGATACTGAGAATATTATTGGAACTATCAGCTTTATTTTTACCATGACATTGATCGAGATACTTCGTCCGTGATACTGAGAATATTATTGGAACTATCAGCTTTATTTTTAGCTTGAGATTAATAGCTTACTCCTCTCATATGGAGGTTTGGTTCTGGAGGAGAGACAAAAAGGAAATTACTTTTTGGAGTTAAATGATAGCAGAAATCTGCGTTTTGATATTCAGAATATTGTTGTTCGACGCTTGCAAGAAATATGGAAGGAATGCTTAGAAAAATATTATTTGAAATTCGACTTGTTAATTTTTTAGTATGAATTCGTGGATAAAAAAATAAAAATGTACATCTTTCTGAAAACATTAAATAGATTATTAATAATGTCTCTTTCGATTTTAAGTCTGTAATGTTCGGCCATATCGGCTTAACTGCTTTATAGAAGTGATTACAATAATGTGTGTTTTATTCTTTGCTATTTTTACTGTTATATATGAAGATTATGTATGGGATATAAGGTTCGTCATACTTGTAAATCTACGATCCAATCCAACAAAAATATCAGATTAATTATTTTTTTCAAAATTCGCGCACACAGAAAATTTCTGAAAGAAATTAACCTTTCCTCACATTCATAACCTTCATATCTACAGTAACAACCAAAAATAAAATACGAAATAAAGTAATAATTTTTATGATGCTTTTTAAAACAAAATGATCCATGCATTACACACCGAAATTCAAAAGAGATTTTAATTCAAATCCCTTAAATATTTTCAGAAACATCTACACTTTTAGTTCTTCCAACAGATCCCATTTAAAGAAATTCAACAAATCAAAATTTGGAACACTATTTTCTAAAATTTCATACAGAATACTTCAAAGCCGTCTAATGACAATAACATTGCACATCATCATATTCTGTATAGAAAGGCCGAAAAGCAATTTTCACTCTGACGTAATTCCTTCCATCACTTACTAAATGTTCCATAAAATCTGCGTCAAGCACTCAGACATTCTCGTGACAGGAGCAGAAATTCCAGGGATTCGCTATACCGCACACTGTTCGCACCTGAAATAAGTCGGGTCGCAACTATAATCTCCGATTTCTCCGAAGGCTTCCCACGCATACTAGTTTCTGGATTATTCAGAGTCATGAGAATAAGCTTTCGAAATGATGTCCGAGTCGGAATGCCCATGTGTATTTCTCTCGACCGCCCACTAAAGAGTGTCATTATGGACGCTGTCAGGCGCGAGAAAGAACATTAGTTTGCAAACATCTGAGATCAGTTTTTGAATGTTTCGAGTGGGTTGTTTCGTTGGCGGGAGGATATACGAATGAGAGACAGAATGGGAAAATGGATGTGTGCTTTTCCTGATCGGTATCAGTCAATAAAATACTATATTATCATTCTTTCATGGCATATCAGGGCAAGAATTTGGCAACAGTATTATCGTTTACCCTAGTAATCGGCTTGTCACTGAGTTGTATGGCATATACACTCAAGAGCCAAAACACTATGACCACCTGTTAACAACGAGTTGGCCCACCTTTGGCAAGCAACACAGCTTCAACTCGCCTTGGCATGGATGCCACAAGTTCTTGGTAGATGGCCGGAGACAGATTGTACCAGATGTTTAAGCAACGATCACGCAAATCCGAGATATTGCGAATTGGTGATCTTTGAACTCTGAGCTGCCATCCCAGGACATCGCAAATGTGTTCTATCGGATTGAGATCCCATGAGTTAGGCGGCCAGGACATTAACTGGAATTCAGTATCATGGTCATGGAACCACTCCAACACAATTTTAGCCTTGTGACAAGGAGCGTTGTCGTATTGGAACATTACATTTCCAGCTGGAAAAACAGAGGCCATGTAAGGGTGCGATTTGTCCGCAATGATGTTCAGATACCCTGTAGCATTCATGGTATGCTCTACCACATCGACGGGTCCCAGAAACGCCCAAGAGAACGTCCCCCAAAGCAAAATACCGCCACCACCAGCCTATGTATGACCTACTGTACATTGAGGGAGCAACTGTTCGCCTGGAAGACGGCGTATTCTGACACGGCCATCGGCGTGGTGAATGACAAACCGTGATTCATCTGACCAGGCAACTTTCTCGCACTGATACATGGACCAGTCACGATGTTCCCAGGCTCGGTGCGGGCGCAGTTGGCGATGACGCGTGGTCAGCAAAGGCACACGAGTGGGACGTTTGCTGCGTAGCCCTATATCCAACAGTGACCGCTGAACAGTGTGCTCCGATACTATTCTACTTGGTCCTGCATTGTATTGGGCTGTCAGCTGAGCCACTGTCTGGCTCCGGTTTTGCTTTACCATGCGAGACAGCCTCCGACCACCTTTTCCTTTGATAGCGTGTGGGCGTCCAACACCATGTCGTCTACTGCTGGTTTCAGCGTCATTCGTCCACTTTGCATAAGTACTAACAACTGTAGATCGCGAACAATCCACGAGTCGTGCAGTTTTGGAAATACTTGTTCCGAGCCTTCGAGCCATTACAATCTGCCTTCTATCAAAGTCGCTTAGATCCGCAGCCTTTCCCATCACACACAGAAGTAAGCGAAAGAATGATTCTTCAGACTCTCCAGCAGCAGTTAAATACCACTTCCACCTGATCACGTGCCTTCCATGTCATCCAGGCGAGTTCTATGCAAAATGTAGGGGTAGCCATAATGTTTTCGCTTCTGAGTGTAGGTGACAAAACAAGGATTTAAATTATAAAAAAAAACTCAAATCACGTTGCAATTCCTGTTTTCAAACTATCCTTTTTATTACTTTTAATGACTAATTTTTCTTTTGGCTATTTAAGTAATATTTTGTATAATTTCTATTTTGTATTCGCAGTATGACTATCTGATTAAGAATTTTCGAGATTTTTTATAGCATAAAAAACACGGTCAGTTTATCCTTTAAGGTAATCAATACTTATATCTTCCCAATCCATAATATACTATGTTATTATGAGGACTGTTCGTTATATGCTTTGTGATAAGACTATTATTTAAATGCCATATGATGAATGTCTGTTATATACCCTGCATACATAATACCACTATATCTTATGTGGTTGAACTGTTCGTTATATGCTATATAATAGGGCTGTTCGTTGCAGGCTACCAAATACGTTCGTAGATAGATGTATGAATGTTCGTAATAGATACATGTCAACGATCTATCTTCTATATGCTATGTGATATAATTGTTCAATATATTCTGTGTTATGTTATTTGATCAAAAGTTCGTTTTATTTTATACAGAATAACTGTTCGTTGTATGTTATGTCGCAGAACTGTTCTTCATAGGTCGACTGTTCGTTATATGTTATGTAGGTAGACTGTTCTTTATATGCTATGTAGGTGGATTGTTCTTTATAAGTTATGTGTATGTGGATTGTTCATTATATGCTATGTATGTGGACTGTTCTTTAGATGCTATTTCGCAGAACTGTTCTTCCTATGTGGCAATAAGAACTGTCCTTTTTATGCTGTAAAGAAACATAGAATGTATAGAACACTTCTTGCAATCTTTGCAAATAGTATCTGGCATACACTCCGGAAGTTTATTTATGAGAAATTAATAAAATAAGCTTATAAAATAAACCTGACATTAATTAAAATAAGCAGTAAAAAATTTTAATTAAAAAACCTTTTATATCATTTGTTATCCTTAAAAGTTTATTTATTTCCATTGATATGAAATGTCATCAGTATTTACTTTCTTTTAAAGTGCATTTGATAACATCACCGAAGAAAGTCGCCAATAATTAGGCTTATTAATAAGGAACGAGCAATAAAACGTACATTTCGAGTTACAAACTAAGGTACCGATGAAAGTAATGATGTAAAAATTAATAAGACGGGCGAGTTGCTTGTTTGGGAAATTATTTTTTCAAAATTTCAGGAATGATGTTCGAAATACGCCAGCAAAGAAAACGTTTGAAACATTTTCAATCAATGTTTCTTCACATCCATAACCTTCATATCACCAGAAACAACTGAGAAAACATACGAAATGAAGTACTTTCTTCTAGGTTGCATTTTAAAATAAAATGGCCCGTGCATTACACACCGAAATTCAAAAGAGATTTCAATTCAAATCCATTCAATATTTTCAGAAAGATCTATACTTTAAGTTCATCCAAGACAATCATCCTCTATTTAAGAAAATCTCCTCTATTTAAAGAAATTTGACAAATTAAAAATTTGGAACAATATTATTTCAGAAGGCTCCAAAGACTTCTGACGACAATAACGTTGCACATCATCACGTTCTGTATAGAATCCTCCGAAAAGCAATTTGCACCCTAACGTAACTCCTTCCACCACTTACTAAACCTTCAATGAAATCTGCGTCGAGAACTCAAACCTTCTCGTGACAGGAGCAGAAATCCCAGCCATTCACTGTTCACACACGGTCCGCACTCGCAATAAGTCGGGTCGCAATTATGATCTCCGATTCCTGCACTTCACTTTCTCCGAAGGCTTCCAGCACACAGTTTCTGGGATTATTCAGAGTCATTAAAATAAGATTCCGGAAGGATGTTCGAGTCGGAATGTAAATTTCTGGTTACTGAATGCCCACTAAAGAGTGTCTCGGATTCATTATGGCCGCTGTCAGGCGCGCGAAGAAAATTAGCTGGAAAACGGAAGGCTGAGATCAGTTTTGGGATGTCTCGAGTGGAATATATCTTTGTGCGGGATGACATACGAATGGGCGACAAAACGTGGAAATGGGTGTGACTTTTCCCGGCCGGTATCAGTCAATAAAACACTATTCTATCATTCTTTCATGGTATATGATGGTAAGAATTTGACAACAGTATTATCATTTGCCATAGCTGCCCAGTTTATGACTAAGTTGTATGGCCTATAGGGAGAAAATAAAGATTTTAAAATATTAAAAGAAAAAAATTCAAATACCGTTGCAATTCCTGCTTTCAAAGTACTTTTTTTCATTACGTTTACTGACTAATTTTCTTTTTGCTGTATAAGTATTTTGTATTGACAGTATGGCAGTATTCGAGATTTTGTATAGCACAAAAATACGAGCTGTTAATTCTTTAAAGTAATAAATACTTATAGCCGTCAATTCAACAAATATTATGTAATTTAAGACTGTTCGTTATTCTGTATGGTAGGATGGTGTGTTACTATATACGTTATATGATCAAAAGTTCGTTGTATTTTATATACGATAATTGATCATTATATATTATCTCGAAGAACTGTTCTTTATATGCTATGAAGATGAACTGTTCTTTATATGACATAAAAGTGGACTATTCGTTATAAGTGTTAATTCGTTATACAAATTTATTGTATTCATCCGCTTCGTAAAAGAGAGCCTTTTACACTCCCGACTAGTGGCTCAGTGATAACGTGCGCCACTGGTGAGCATATGACTGAGGGTTCAATCAGGCATTGTTGTAAACACTGCTTCAAAAAGCCAGGAGACACGATGGCATTTGCCATGGTCAGCATTTGCCTCGTTAGTCAGATTACTTAGCGGGAGATTTCCAGTTTTCTCCCATGTTATACCCCCAGCAGCTCCCCATAAATGACCTTCCGAAAAGCACTGTCCTCCTTCTTCAGCGACTCGGAATCAAGTCAGACTTCTGCCTTACGGGTGCTCCATCACAACACAAGCTGTCCCTTTCCCCTCCATCTATTAGTCGACTACTCGTAGGGTGTCCGTACTGCGCTGCCAGATACTCAGAAATAGTTTCAACAGCAGAGCTTTTACATTGCAAATACATGTGTGGTGGTACACCTTTTATTGTATATCTCCAAAGAATGGAGTTTAAAAGGTTCGAATCCTCTATTTTTTCTCCAAGTTCAACGAGCTTATATTCCAACCACCACATTTATGTGGTTCATCCTTACATAGACGTGAAATATTTCGGATCAGCTTTCCGAATCTGGAAACTAAACATGTTTTTCTCTGTGGCCACCAATACTTGATATACAGTTTAAAAAAAACTATGCATTCGATTTCATTGCCCATTGCCCAAACTATCCATCCGAAACCTCAGTTCATTTTCCCTCTTACATGGAGAGTTAACAATTCCCTCCCAATTAATCTACTTATCCGAAACATCACGAGAGCTGCACCCCTGTCCACGCACATCGTTGAGGACAATTCCACTAAGGGTGTTTAATCGAACGGAAGAATATGTATCTGTCGGTGGCAAACGATGGCAGCACCACCGGGGGGATGTCCGAGGGGCATTCCACTGGACAGCACTTTCGAAACGTCGGACGCAGACGACACATGAAACTGTCGGGATTTCCATTGTCCAATGGGGCTGACTAATGTCATCGGGTCGAGTTCGCATATTCGCGACAACTTACTTAGTTAGCGCTCTAATGACAAACATGCTGGAATAATTATTAAAGAGCCTTCTCGTACTCCGAGGACGGAATGGATAGTACCCGGAGAAATAGAGGATGCGTTATTGAGTGGGATCAATAGTTATTTGAAAAATAATTTAAAATTTTCTCTTTTGTAGTGGAATTTTCAATGTTTTGAATATGAATGTGTGTGGTATTTTCTCTGTCATGAGCATTACATGGGATGTCGTTAAAATTTCGATATTAATTTAAAAAAAAATAAAATTATTTTTAAGATAAGAAAGAAGTAATATAAGAATTTAATTATGTATGGCATCATATTTATATGGGGAATGGGGGGTTCATTCCTCGGTCTCGGAGATAAAGGGGGGTGGAAGGTGATGTCTCCGAAGCTCTCTCTCAGATGTGCTTGTTCAAAAATGAAGTGACAAAATTTGGGTATGATATAGCAGGTGTCCCATGGTGCCCCCTGGAACTGATGCTGGAATTCGTTAAGTCCTGATCATTGGAGTCGAGGAAGAATTTGATCAAAGCAACCGCGATTCAAAAATAAGGACATACTTGTTGATGTTATTTGATTATAGGCTGTAAAAAAAATATTTTAGAAGAAAGTTGTAATTTTATTGTTAGAAAATTATTATTGTAGCGAGCCGTTTGGGCAACCAGAATTTAATGGGTATGTTTTGTTGAGATACCTGAAGCACAGAAACTCACAGCTGTATTGATAATCGCAAAAACGCCATAATATTGTAACGAATATGAACACCTTTTTATCAGGGCATGATACAAAAGAAGTTTGTAAATTTAGTACATTTAAGTTTTACTATAAAAATATTGCTTATTCAGGTTTTTTTAAAAATACTTTTCATGAGATTTTACGATTACTATATTTAGAAATCACAATTTCTTATAAGCATTTTGGAATGTAAAGAAAGTATTTGAAAAAAGACAAATTAAATTATTGCCAGTTAATCCGTTATATTGCCAATTAAAAAACGCCAAAACTGAAGTACAATCATTAATTATGTGAATATACTATTAAAAATTTTAAATAAAAGTAAAATACTTGAAAGACCACAATTGTAAAGAAATCCTTTATAGTTCTAAAAATTCCAGTAAAAGAAATAAATTTTGTTCTCATTTCAAATTCTTTTCAAATGAATAATAAATTTTTCAATAAATTAAAGTTTGAATATTTAAAAGTTTTTATTCCGATGCACTAAGTGTTTGGTGATGAATTTTTAAAACATCATCAATAACTTCCTTAGCTCGAATTAAAATTTAGGGCTTCGCAAACAATTAGCTTCAAACCCTTGTGCACGTGGAAACATTTTACAACTCCTTCGAAAATTTTTCGCCATTTTTACAGTTAAAGTGTGCCTAAATGTGCCCTGGCACTTCCGTTGAGCGGAGGTAATGTGGTTACTCCACAAAAACCGGGTCTTTTCTTCATCTTAATTTACTGCACTACCTATTCTGCACGTTAAGTGCTGCTCCACGCCATAATGGCTTTTCTGAAATAAAAGTTACTGCCACCCATCTCTTTGGCGGGAATTTAGTGGCGAAAAAAAATGGGGAGCTGTTGTTTTCAGTATCGTCTGCATCATTTGTAGTGGAATTTTTTATAATGTGGAATTAGAAAAGGACGTAAATTAAACGTTGATTCAAAAGTTTTAAGCAATTATTTGAATACAGATTGGGAATTATTATCATTTTTAATCTGAATAATGTGTAAAATCCAATTATTTGCAACTTATTTTCTTCAAAACTGAGTTTGCCTACTGAATGATTGCCGTAATCACCAGTTGCGTTTAAAAAAAAACGTGTATCATCATTAGATTTAATTCTTCAAAAAATAGTCTATACATTTTAATTTATATTGGAGTTTCATTTAATGGAATTTTCATTCGAATAATGATTTATATGGATTAAAAGATCAATATAAAGAAGAATTATTATTTATCTCAAAAAAATTAGGGATACATAATTTTCAAATAACAGTTTTTTTTACCTTATCAGAATAATAAATAAATCACATTTTTTTACACTATATTCAATAAATCAGAATAACAAAAACAGAAGTAAAAATGCATAATGTTTCACCGTCAAAATAAATTATACGAATTATAATAATTATTTATCATTAAAAATTATGAATAACTTATTATCAATCAATGATCTTTCATTAAAGACTGCATCATTAAATATATAAACAATTGCAAAATATATTAAAATTTAACAATCAACATCAAAAATTAATTTTACTAAAGTCGCCGTAAACCCATTTAGGAAGAGCAAATATCTCCCTTTAGAGTTTTATGTTAAGTTTATGAGAAGCCATTTCAAAAAAAGAAGACTTTCTAAACTTCGTTTGAAATTATAAAATTTATGAACAACCCATTCCAATTTATTTAAGCAATGGGACAAACATAAAAAACATAAAAAAACAATTTCAAAAATTGTTTCCCTTTTTATTAAACTATTTAATAAATAAATGAAATAAACAAGTTCCTTGAGGAATAATCGTTGCCCTCACCATACACTATCTCCAACTTCTAAAGCGGAATTGAAAATCATTCTTTCTCGTAAAAGACCCTAATTTAGTTTCGCCCCAACGCAAAAAAGAAATGTAAAATAAGAAATACAATTTTTCCTCCGGCAAAGATAGCTTTACGGTTTAATGCCTCTTATTCCAGCAGGGAGGTTAACGTATAATATATAACGCTCGATATTTTCCGGGGGAAGTTTATGTCCGCCTTTTTAGGAAAAATTTTCGGCCAGTTCTCCGGGAAATGTTCCGTTGGCAAGGTTCTAATTCATGCTCTCATCTTTCACGGGCACTCGGTATTCTGTTGATCCTAAAGTGTTTTCACACGCTTTCATTTATCAGAGGTCCTTAAATGATGGCATTTAAAACTGGTCAGTTGATTTTTTATTTATCGTTGTCTTCAAATTCGTGCTATATTTTTTTTATTAGTCTCTTTCATGTCATCATTTATAACTCTCTTAATATGAATTTGAAATTTAATCTCTGTTTGAAGTTTTAAATGTTAATTAATGCTCGTTTAAGACGAATTTAATGTCGGTTTGAAGTTTTTTCATTTGAAAATTAAACCCACATATATATTGAAATTAAAAATTATTTCATGTACCAATAAATAGAAATTGTAATGAATTCCTTTAATTAAGACGTAAATGGTGAATGCAATGATAATGTAATGTTTTAATTAATGTTATATTAAGAAGAATTTAATGTTAGGTTGAAGTTTTTAATTTTTAATTTAAGATGAATTTAATGTCAGTTTGAAGTTTTTAATTGATGTCAAATTAAGATGAATTTAACTTCAGTTTGAAGTTTTTAATTGATTTAATTTTAAGTTTTTAATTTAAGACAAATTTTAAGGCAGTTTGTAGTTTTTAATTGATGTCAATTTATGACGAATTTAATGGGAGTTTGAAGTTTTTTCATTTGGAAAAAATAGCTACATATATATTGAAATTAGAAGATAATTTGTAGAACCAATAAATGGGAATCAAGAACAAAATTCGTAAATGGTGAATTTATGCTAATCATCAGCATTGTAATGATTAATTTTTAAAATATATTTGAGATATTTTAAAATATTTTTGTAAGAAAACTTATGGCAATTTTTTATTAATTTTCAATATAAATGTGCACTGGAAAAAAATAAATGGTTTTGATGCTCAGTAATACACCATAGTATTTATCCTTTGTTAATTTTTAATTTACTTTTAAAATGTGTTAAGGATTTACCTTAAAACAGTAGCGAATTATTTGTTTGTTCATTCCTTTTCTTCTTTTCATATACTTAATTTACACTATGTTAATTGCACTAAACTTTGAATAAAATAACATGTCTTAATAGTCCTTTACCTGAATCAGATTTATGGTAAGGTATCAATGTTAATTAAATAACGTCATCTTCAACAGACAGTGTTAACATGCAAACGAAATTATAGTAAATGGCACTTTGCTTCAAAAAAAAATGAATTATTGGTTATTCTTAATCAAGTAAGAATTTTATCAAACAATGTATTATTGAATCGTAATAATATCAGATTCTCGTAAAATCATAAAAAATAATGCAATTGAATCTTCGTCAAAATTTTTTTATTATTAAAAAATGTTGGAAATACCCTACTTAGCTATATGCTTTCTGACTTATCATTCGAATAAAAATAAAATAATCTTGATAAACGGAAGGATTCACTTACCAAATATTGAACTTAAATCAAAGTACTACTACAATATTAGATTCAAAAATCCAATTGATGCAACCTTTAAATAGCTTCTATAATTGTCATCTAAGAAATAAAGAATAATTGAACCCTCCAATATTAACTCGACACATCACAATACGAAAGACTATTCTTCAAGCATTCTTAAAGGGAAATTAAAATGTTATTCCGTAAAGCGTCAACAACAATTGGGGGCCTGCAGATTCATTCATTAACTGCAAAGCAAGTCTCACATCCAGTCTTGCCGAACTGTACTCTGCACGCTATAATTGACATTGGAAATTCTCCAGCATTAATGACTTTATTGCAATGAAATGAGTTGAGAGGTGTCTCGTGCCTCGGTTTGTTATTGCTTTTGTGTTATGAACGGTCATTTAACGTATAAACTGAATAAGGCAAAGAGACAATTCTACGTTTAATACTAAATTAATCTTAATGATCAGATAATACAGGTAGATTTTCGCTGATGGATTTTACTGCTTTAACATTGCTATTATTTTTGTACAGTAAATCCGTATTTAAGTTTTATTTCTACTCGTTTTATACCGTTATTATTATTTTAAAATTAAATTCGTACACAGCAAGTAGGAATAATATTTTATTAATAGTTTAAAATCTTATTTCGAATCTTAAAACTGAATCTGCAGAATCTAAATCATTGATTGGGGGATAATGGCAGACTGACTAGTTGTCTGCCATTCTGTGCCACATACTTCGGGTTCGAGTATGAGCTGTACCATCGATGTTTGTACTGGTACGGATTCTGCTTGAAACCGTAGGTTTGGACTAATACGAGACATGACTCGTATATGACTTTTGGACATAATGCTGACAACTCTATCCTGTAAAAAGAAAACTTCTCCTGTTTCAAAATCAGCCTGTAGTCAGACGTCCGTGGCCGACCATGGTGGTGCTGCACCTTTGAAAAAGAAGAAATCCATCATTTCCTTCCACTGGTTATTTATCGTTCTCTTTACTAATGCTGTTTTATATGATTCATATCGGATGCTATTCCAATTTTTGTATCATTTCTGACTCGGGTCTCGGTTATTATTGCTTTTGTGTTATGAACGGTGATTCAACTTACAGGTTGAATAAGGCAAAGAGACAATTCCACGTTCAACAATAAAATAATATTACTGGTCAGATAATACTAGGTTTTCGCTTATTGATTTTATTGCATTAACATTTCTTTTTATTTTTATGTTTTTGTTCAGGAGTTATATACCGAAATTTTATTTCTTGATGTTTTAAACAATTATTAATATTTTTAAATATTTAATTTAATCCTTGGTGAAAAAATAGAAATTAATTCTAACATAAGAAGTAGAAATAATATTTTATGGATAGTTTCAAATCTTAATTCGCTCTGAAGCTCGGTGCCACAGGGATCGAGTCCTAGTGGTGCCATGGTTGTGGTTCGGAATCCACTTTAAACAGTAGGTTCTGGGCTAATATATGAGTGTTGGACGTAGGGCTGAAGAAAAAGAAAAATTCTCATGTTTCGGAACCTGTCAGTAGGCAGTCGGCCTTGGCCCACCATGGGGCGGTTGCACCAATGAAGTAGAATAAACCTTTGATTTTCCTGTACTGATTATTTATCATTCTCTTTAGTAATGTTGTTTGACATTATTCATATCGGATGTTATTTCGCTTTGTCTACCATTTCTGACGCCAACTATTATAATAATATTTCTTTCTAAAAACTTCAACACTTAATTTGCTTTTGTTTTATTTTTTACTTTCAATGATCAAAACTTTCTATCTTATCTTACATTCGAAGGATCAATCGTTAAAACGTATGAGTAAATTCACCTTTTGAAAATCGGGGTTTTTTCTTATGTTTTAAAAATACTTTTTTTTGTAGTAAAATTGTTATAATAAATTGTTAATGTGGTACATTTTGTTTCAAAAATTTCTATGACTGCGATTAAAAATATATTGTCTTCATTTGCAGTTTTAGAATTGGTGTTCTTCTTACTTTAAATTCCAAATTTTATGGGTAACCTATATATCGACCAGGTCGATTATATATTACTATTTTTTATCTTATATTTTCGTGAATTCCTAAAAACAGCTGACAAAAAACATTTAACAAATTAGAACATTAAAGATTAAAAACAAGAGGTTAAAAGTAGCTGCAAAAAATGTGCAGATATACATATGAATGACTATTGCGCTCGTGATGTTTTTAACTTTTTTTATTCATTTCCATAAACTTAATTTGAACAAAATAATCTTGAATATTTCGTTTGCTTTAAATCTTTTTTATTCTTATATAAAAACATCAGCGATCTATTCTAATAAATCCGTAAAAAACAAGAAAAAAAAGTAGATATTACAGTGAACTAATATAAATGTAGGTTATTAAAAGTCTGCTATTTCACTTTAATTTTATGCTCCAAAAATCTTATATACTAAGATTGCTGTAAGAATAAAACAAACAAAAGTTTAACGTAATATTTTACATTGTCAACATATAATCTCGGTTATAATAGGATGGTCGTGATGATTATATATACTCATAACGACTTTATAATAATCATCTTTGTGAAGAGAATGCATTTCCTTAAATTATTCACAAAAATTTTCATTCCTGAAGAAATATACAGAAAGAAAATAGCATACCTGAAGAAACTACCTAATTATAGTTTCTTGTCTGAACATGTTATTTTTGGAAAGAACATTACATTTTTTATTATTATATAGTTAAAAAAATTAAAAATATAGATACGATACTGAATAGATACGATATAGACGACACAAAATTAATATTATAATAAGTGCAAATTTGTAAAAGATTTCATTATCATAATGATTTACTTTTTAATGCAAAGAAAGAATTTTCTAATGTCTTATTAAAATAACACTGCCCAATATCTATTACGATAATGACATTCTGTTGTATTACAGTTTTTTTTCTTTTAAAAGATAATTATAGCAATACTTTTATTTTTATTATATTTACCTTTATGTATTAGTTAGAACCTTATTTTTGAAGCAAATTATTTAGAGAATTGAATTAAATTTATTGAAATTAAATTACTATTAAGAAATTATTGAAATTATTTATTTGAAAGAATTCTATATTAATTCTTAAATAAGGAAACCACACAAATTACCTCAATTTACGTATAATTGTTGAAAAAATTGTCTAGCAATATGTCTAGTATTATCATTTAATATTATTTAAAAAAAATAAAGATTTAAATGTATTTAATTAAAGATTTAAAATTTTAATAATTTAAAGTAATGAAAAGTTTCACCATTTTAAAGTGCATGTCACTTTAATTATTTATAGAAAAACAATAATGACATGTACTTCTTTTAAAATTATGTTCAAATCATTTATTTGTATATGTTTCTGTCATTTATCTGTATATGATTCTAAAATCAATCAACTTGAAAATGAAAATTTTCTTTTTCTTTAATGTGATTTTAATGCCTCATTAAAAACTAATTTTGAAGAATTTTTCTTCAAGTTCCAAAAGTGCTCCGAAATGGTCTGTAAACAAGTATTGATTAAATAATAAATGATTAAATTAAATTCTTAAGAATAATTTTCAATGATTATTTTAAAATATTTTGTTAATACTTATTTAATTCTAGCAAAATAAAAAAGTACACAACTCAGAATGGATTTATTTCATAAATTTCTATAACAAAATTTCTTTAAATAACTCCATCTTTACGTAATTCTTATGAATATTGTGATATATCGATTTTAAAAATAGCTAAACAGATAATAAATGTGCATCAATTAAGAAGACGTATGATAAATGTCTTAAAGTCATTTGAAAATAAATATTATAATAGGTAATAGGTAACTTTTAATAGGTACTAACGATAATAAAATATTTAAAAAGAAATTTTAATCAACATTTAAAAGTTTTATTCTGGTGATCATGAGGGCTGAGGTTCAATCTGCCGGCGGCATAGTTGTAGACCAGGGATGGGCGAACTTTTTCGGTCGCGGGCCAAAAATCGGAAAAAAAAAGGTTTGGCGGGCCAAGATAAATTTTTCTAAAATTTTAGAAACAATATACAAGTATTATAATTTAAATATGTTAATGAGAGGAATGAAATTGCTATTTCAATTTTAAAAGCAAGATGTACTGATTCTAAGGAACGTGGCTAAATGCTCATCTGTCACTCTACTTCTGAAATAATTCTTTCTAAGGTTCATATATATGTGAGCAAGTGTTTACAACTAAGATGAAGCAAACATAGCACTGATTTTCTGGACGTGAGATATTAAATTTGGGAAACTTACTTTCGATAATGATTTGTAAAACTCTAACTTTGGCATATTTAGAAACATCTGCTTGAGATGATTGTTAGATTGCAAAAAGGAAGAAAAAAATAATATTTAATGAAAGTAGAAAAGGGGATGGATTTATAATGTATAAATATACATTTGTTTTAATTTGCCTCAGACCGGCAAATTAAAGTTCTATTCGCGGGCCGGATAGAACCTTCCGGCGGGCCGGAGTTGCCCCGCGAGCCGTAGTTTGCCCATCCCTGCTGTAGACACTAATTCAAATATGAGGAGACTCAATGGTGTTTGTGATGGTCAGCCTCTTGCTTCGTTAGTCGGATAAACTTGGGGGAGTTTTCTGCATTTTTTCCCATTCATCTCTTTGTCTTATTATTCAATTTATACCTTGAATCCCCGTTCATAACACAAAAGCAATAATAAACCGAGGCTGGAGACACCTCTTAACTCAATTCATTTCCATAAAGCCATGAATGCTTTACTTGCTTAATGAATGTCTTGCTTTACAGTTAATGAATGAATCTGCATGGCAAATTGTGTTGACGCTTTACGAAATAACAGCCTGGTTTAATTTTGCGAATACTTTGAAGTAGTGTCATTCGTATTTTGATGGGCCGTAATAAAATTAGGGGGTTCCCTTATTCATTATTTCTCGGATGTCAATTATAGAAGCTCATAAAAAGATGCCTCAGCTCTGTTTTTGGATTTAATATAAGGGTTATTATTTTTTTAGTAGTAATGTGTAAATTCGATCATTTTTAAGTGAAACCTTGCATTTATTGAAGTTGTTTTATTTTTATTTCCAGTTGGAAGTTTACAGCTAAGTAAGATATTTCCAATATTAATAAAAAAGACTGCTTAACGAAGATTCAATTGTGTTTTTTTTTTTTTTTTTTTTTCACTTTTTATGTTTTTACGAGAAAATGAAGATAGTTCAATATTGCTAAAAGTGTTATTTGATTAAAAATAACCAAGAATTCGTTTTTTTTTAATTTTTTCCAAAGGAAAGTATCATTTACTGTAATTTCCTTTACACGACAAAGTTCATGTGTTGAAGGTGATATTATATTATCGACTTAGATATCTAAACGTAAATATTAATCAGCTAAAGGACTAATGAAACATGCTAAATTATATGAAACTTAGTGCAATTATTATAGTGTAAATTAAGTAAGAAGGAAGGGAATAAACAAACAAAGAATTTCCTACTTTTTTAAGGTAAATTCTAAACACATTTTAAATCTAAATAAAAAAATTAACAAAGTACAAACACTCTATGACATGTAAATGAACATCAAAACTATTCGATTTTCCAGTACATAATCATATTTAAAATCCATAAAAAATTGTTATAAGTTATTTTACGAGAATATTTTAAAATGTCAATAATTACTCAAATATATTTTTTTTCGTTCTAATGCAGCTGGCAAACACTTAGACACTTTTTTTTGATGCCTTAAGGCAAGCGCTGCATAGACGTTACTCACTTTGCATTACCCAGGGGGCGCGTGTAACTTGAAGATACGGACGCGGAGTAACAATGCGTGTACGATCGTGTTAGACCGGGACCTACGATTTAAAGTGGATTCCGAACAACTACACACATCCATGGCACCGCCGGGACTCCGACCCGAAGCCTTTGGTACCGAGCGCTAGTCACTCGGCCAGTCAGGCCCATTACACAAATATAATGGCAGCAATTTTAAAAAAAGGAAACTGTGCAACGCTGACGATTTGCATAAATTCGCCAGTTACAATATTATTAATTCCCATTTACTGGTTCATCAAATTATCTTTTAATTTCCATATATATATGTGGATTTTTTTTAAACGAAACCTCTTCAAACTGACATTAATCAGCATTAAAAAATGCTAATTATCTTCAAACTATACGGGTTACTATAGTTAGATATGAAAATTTCAAATTAATAAAAGGAGAGTTGTAAATGAAGGCATGAAATAAATGCTAATAAAACATTCCATGAATTTTGAAGCGAAACAAGTAATATATAAAAAAAAAAATTTTTAAGTCAATTCCTACTTTATTTTCACTCTATTGCAGAAATTCCTTTATAAATAATTTTCATTCATTTTTTTAAGTTTACCTGGCGCCATCTATTGGTAGATATATGCAACTTATATCTAAAAAAAACTAAAATTAATTAATTTAATTTAATTACTGATTTAATATTTGAAAAGACTGTATCAACATCCAGTGTCATCCACTACAAGTTCAAAAAAATGTATTTGAACTGGAGTGGATGAATAAAAAGTATTTTATGAACGATTGAAAATATGAACAAGATATATATATAGGGAGAGTGTGAGCTAATAGAAGGAATTGAAAAAATATCAATTGACGAGTTTTAAATGCCCTCATTGAATGTATTAAGGACGCTGAGAAAAGTACTTGAAAGCGTGTGAAAACACGTTAAAATGCTGAGTAACAAACTTTAATAACCATTTGCTACTTGCTACATCATTTTCACACCGCTAGAAGCCAAACCCATCACCTACTCTTTCTCCTCCAGATACAATTTCCCACACCCTGTTGAAAGTGGCAGATTGGGTGAAAAAACGAACTAAAACGGCCGACACCCGACGAGCCTGTAAAAAAAGGAGCCGGAATTTATTGGCCAATAGAATACCGAGTGCAGCGTGAAGGATGAGAGTATGAAATAGGACCTCGCCAACTGAAAATTGGCCTAAACCTTTTCCTAAAAAGACAGACATAAATTTCTTCCGGAAAAATATCGAGCATTCTATATGACACCTTAATCTTCCCGCTGGGAATAAGGGGCATTAAACCGTTAAACTATGTTTGCAGGCGGAAAAATTCTATTTCCTTTTTTTTTCATTTCTTTTTTGCTTTCGGGCGAAACTAAATTACGGTCTTTTACGAGAAAGATTTTCAATTCCGCTTTAGAAGTTGGGGAGATTGTTTGGTGATGACACCGAACATTCCTCAAAGAACTTGTTTATTTCATTTATTTATTAATAGTTTTAATAAAAGAGAAAACAATTTTTGAAATATATATATTTCAAAAATAATATATTGTAAACGTTGTATTGTTGTAAACGTTGTTCATGTTTGTCCCGTTGATCAAATAAATTGGAATGGGTTGTTTATAGATTTTACAATTTCAAACAAAGTTTTTAAATTGTTTTCTTTTTGGAAATGTACGCCTCATAAATTTAACATAAAACTCAAAAGAGCAATATTTTGCTTTTTCCCAAATAGTTTTAAGGAGTCTTTAATAAAATTTATTTTATCGATGTCGATTGTAAATTTTTATATATATTTGGAGTTGTTTCTTTATTTATAGATGGTCTTTATTTGTATTACGCAATATACGGAATTATCTGTTACTAGTATTACGAAATATGCGGTATTATAAATATATTTTCTTTTTCAATTCTTTAAATCCCTCTTCCTTGAAATAATTTCGGTCGATCTCGGTTCCCTGGTTGTTGTTCCCGGTCTGATATGACTGTAGAGCGTTGGGAGTAGGTCTGAAATCCCAACCCCTCAAAAAGAAAGTCCTACCGTAAGAAAAAGAAAACGTCTCATGTCTCCCAATCTGCCAGTAATTAGACGGCCTTGCCCACCATGGGCTGTAGTGCCAAGTAATCAGTTAATTAGTCTATTTTCAAAATATATCGCAAAAGTTAAACTTGTAATTACTTTTTTTAATAACTTTTTGAATATAGATTATGTATAAAATAATATAGATAAATATTATTTTATTATCTTTTATTTACATGCTCGTATCAGTACTTAAATTCATCTTTTATTAAAAGTACAGGAAAAAAAATGGCAAAAATAGCGTAAATCTTAATGATGCCAATCTTCATCATTTAAAACTTAATTTTTTAAATTTAAGGTATAAAATGGTAGTATGCGCTGTACATTTTGATCTTTATCTATGGATACTTACTTTTTTTTTGTAGATAAATTATATTGATGGGGGATCAAATGTTAGGAAACATATGATTGGAGAAGAGATAAGAGAAGAAAAAAGGGCAGGGCGAGAACACCTCTGGTATACATAGAAGACAGAAACAAGCAAAAGTAGTTTATTTACTATAAATTTCAAACACTACAATTGGAATGAAAATCCCACTGTTGACATCTGAAGATAGACATCTTAAAAGATATAAATTAATTACTAAAATATATGCTTAATATGTTAAATATACGTAAGATATATTTACAACGTCTAAAAAATAAAATATAAAATAAATGAAATAAATAATTTCACTCGTATGCATGTGATCGAATATTTAATTTTTTCAAAAGAGTGCACAATGTCATTTAAAGTTCATTAAGTATTTGTTATTACTAATTATTTATATTTCATCAGTATCACATTACAAGATGGAAGGACTAATTGTTATCAACATGAATTTGCTGAATTATTGTTAAGTTGTTTGAAGTCACTACTAATTTGAAGAAAATTGTGGAAGAATTGGACAAATATTTTGTAATAAATTTAAAATGAAAAGGATAATAAAATGTTCACCATGTGCACCATTAGTTGAAATAACATTATGAAACCTATCTAACTGCCTCTCTCGCATTACAGACCATACATTCTCGTTGAATCATGCCCCATCTGCCTCCTGGCAGTTTCCAGAACAGGAAATGTTTTCTTTTTAAGGGGTGCGGTTATTAACCCTAAGCCCTACAGTCATACTAGACTGTGAGCTGCGGTTTAAAGCGAATTCTGAACCACTACAAATATTCATGGCACCGCCAAGACTGGAACCTGAAACCTGTCACACAGCACACCAGGGATCTAGTCACTCGGCCATCAGGCCCCTGCCAATGATTTAGATTCTGAAAATTTAGTTTTAAGATTCGAAGATTTGAAATTATCAACACAATTATATTTCTACTCGTTATATTAAAATTTAATTTCTATCTTTGACTTAGGATTAAATTTAAAAAATTAAAATATTTATAACTGTATAAAACAACAAGAAATAAAATTTCAGTGCATGAACCATGTACAAAATTGTAAAAAGAATAAGAATGTTAATGCAGTGAAATTCATAAGAGAAAATCTAGTATTATCTGATCAGTAAGAGAGTTTTATTGCTCATCGTAGAATCGTCTCTTTTGCCTTATTCAATTCATACCTTGAGTTACCATTTATAACGCAAAAGCAATAATAAACCCAGGCTCGAGACTAGAGAGTTTTTGCATACCGTACGTTAGTTACCGTAGGACGTCCGTTAGCTTTTTCTCCCTACCGCGCATGCTCATAGGAAACTGAGCGTGATCGCTAGGGAGAAAAAACTAACGGACGTCCTACGGTAACTAACGTACGGTATGCAAAAACTCTCTACTATCTCCACTCATTTCTCTTCAATCTTCTCTTCTGCGTGCATCTTCACTCAATAGAGAGTTTTTGCATACCGTATTTTGGACGTCCGTTAGCTTTTTCTCCCTAGCGCGCATGTTCATAGGAAATTACGCATGCGTATCTGTAATAATTTTTCCTATGAGCATGCGCGTTAGGGAGAAAAAGCTAGCTAACGGACGTCCGAAATACGGTATGCAAAAACTCTCTAATATTAGAGTGTTCAATAAAGCCATGAATGCACGAGAATTTCAGATGTCAATTATAGCGTGGAGAGTACAGCATGGAAAGGCAGGATTTGAGTCTTGCTTTACAGTTAATGAATGAATCTTTTTGGCAAAACGGCAAAATGTGCTGACGCTTTACGAAGTAACAGTTTGATTTCCATTTCAGAATGCTTTGAAGTGTTGCATTTTGATGTGTCGGAATAATATTAGAGGGTTCAATTATTCATTATTTCTCGGATGTCAATTATATGATGATCTTTATATGAAGAATCGGCTCTGTTTTTGAATTTAATATAAAGATAATATTTTTAGTAGTTCTTATTTGTAAATTCAATAATTCGTAAGTTTGGTTGTGAGATTGACAATCATATACCTTAAAGTTTCTCATGTTTCGGAGACGATTTGTGAAACATTTTAAGGATATGCCTTTTAGGAATTACTAACTGAAAAACAGTAGAAAAACTGTTTAATTAGATGGATTTAATATAGAGTTAATTATATTTTTAGTAGGGCTTTTGTGTGAATTCAATAACGTGCAAGTGAAACCTTGCATTTATCAAATTTATTTTATTTTTATTTTCAAAGGGGAGTTACAAAGTTTACAGCTAAGAGAGATATTTCCAAAATTAATAAAAAAGACTGCTTAACGAAGAGTAAATTGTGTTTTTTGCTTTTTATGTTTTTACGAGAAATTGAAGATATTTCAATTGAATAATACATTGTTTACTAAAATTGTAACTTGATTAAAAATAACAAATAATTCATTTTTCCTAAAGCATAGTGTCCTTTTCTATAATTTCTTTTGCAAGTTATTAGTTTGTAAGTTGAAAGTGATGTTATATACACTGAAGTGACAAAAGTCATGGGATACCTCTTAATATCGTATCGGCCCTCCTTCCGCCGGGCGAAGTGCAGCAACTCGACGTGCCATGGACTCAACAAGTCGTTGGAAGTCTTCTGCAGGAATATTGAGCCATGCTGTCTCGATAGACGTCCATAACTGTGAATGCGTTGATGGTGCAGGATTTTGGGCACGAACAGACCTCTCGATGATGTCCCATAAATGCTCGATGGGATTCATGTCGGGCTATCTAAGTGGCCAAATCATTCGTTGTAATTGTCCTGAATGTTCTTCATACCAATCGCGAACAGCTGTGGGCCGGTGACATGGCGCATTGTCATCCATAAAAATCCCATCGTTGTTTGGGTACATGAAGTCCATGAATGGCTGCAAGTGATCTCCAAGTAGCTGAACATAAGCATTTCCAGTCAATGTTCGGTCCAGTCGCGCCAGAGAACCAAGTCCATGCCATGAAAAAGCAGCCCACACCATTACGGAGCCACCACCAGCTTGAACAGTGCCTTGCTGACAGTTTGGGTCCATGTCTTCGTGGGGTCTGCGCCACACTCGAACCCTACCATCAGCTCTTACCAACTGAAATCGTGACTCATCGGACCAGGCCACGGTTTTCCATTCATCTAGGGACCAACCGATATGCTCACGTGCCCACGAGAGTCGCTGCAAGCGATGTCGTTCTGTCAGTAAAGGCACTCGAGTCGGTCTTCTGCTGGAATAGCCCAAGAAAGCCAAATTTCTCCGCACAGTTCTAACAGACAAGTCCCTTGTACGTCCCACATTGATTTCTGCGGTTATTTGACGCAGTGTTGCTTGTCTGTTAGAATTTACGACTCTTTGCAGACTTCGCCGGTCTCGGTCGTTAAGTGCAGGCGGTCGACCACTGCGCTGTCCATGGTGGGATGTTATGCCTGAAATTTCATACTCTCGGCACACTCTTGACACAGTGGATCTGAGAATGTTGAATTCCCTAATGATTTCCGAAAAGGCATGACCCATGCGTCAAGCTCCAACTAACATTCCGTGTTCAAAGTCTGTTAATTCCCGTCGCGCGGTCATCATCACGTCAAAACCTCTTCACATGAATAACTTGAACAGAAATGAAAGCTCTGCGAAAGCACTGCGCATTTATACCTGTTCTACGCGATGCTACTGCCATCTGAAAATTTGCATATTGCTATCCCATGATTTTTGTCACTTCAGTGTAATCAACTTCGATATCTAACCATGAATCTTATTCAGCTAAAGGACTATTGAAACATTATTTTATTATAAATTTAGTGCAATTAGTATAATATAAATTAAATATATGAAAAGGAGGGAATAAAGAGTAAAAAAAAAATTCTCTACTAATTTAGGGCAAATCCTAAAAATTTTTTTTAAGTAAATTAAAAAATTAGCAAAGAACAAATAATCTGCGACATAGTACTGAACATCAAAAACAATTTCTTTTTTTCCAGTGCGTATTTATATTAAAATCAATAAGAAATTGCTATCAGTCATTTTACAATAATATTTTAAAATATTAATAATTACTCAAGTGTAATAGAAGCAATTTAAGAAAAGGAATCTACATCATTGATGATTCGCATAAATTCACCATTTATGGATTCTGTCATTAATTTCCATCTACTGGTTATTAAAATAATCTTTTAAATTCAATATATATATATATATATTTCAAATTGACATTAAATTTCAATTTCATGTTAAGTGAGTTAGAAATGGTGATATGAAAGAAATACTCATAAAGCATTCCATGAATATAAAGCCAACCGTACAAAAAAATCAATTGACTAGTTTTAAAAGCCATCATTTAAAGACCTCTGAGAACAATTTAAAATTCCGAATAATATAAAATATGTATAACTATTTTCTACGTGTTATAACATTTTCACACTGCTACCAGCCAAACCCGTAGCTCACTCTTTCCTGTAGATACAATTTCCCACACCAATTCAAAGATGCAGCCTGGGTGAAAAAAAAAAAAGGAAATAAAACGGCCAACACCCGCCAAGCCTGTAAATAAGGAACGAAAAGGCGTGAAAGATGAGAGTATGAAATAGGACTTCGCCAACTGAAAATTTCCCGCAGAACTGGCCTAAAACTTTTCATAAAAAGACGAACATAAATTTTCCGGGGAAAATATCGAGTATTCTATATTACGCGTCAACCTTCCGACTGGAATAAGGGGCATTAAACCGTAAAACTACGTTTGGCGGAGGAAAAATTGTTTTTTCCCTTTTTTTCATATGATGTGGATAAAATTAAATTACGGTCTTTTACGAGAAAGTGATTTTCAATTCCCCTTTATAAATTGGAGATATTATTTGGTGATGACACAACATCTCTCAAGGAGCTTGTTTATTACGTTTATTTATTAATATTTCTATTTTTAGTTTGTTATAAGAGTTGTTTATGAGGATCGCATTGCTCGTATAAATGAGAGGTATTAGTTTATGAATTACCCTGATGTTGACAGTGTTTCAGACCGGCTTTTTCGAAATTATATATATTGAAATATGAAAGGCGATATTAAGATAATATTGAAAGCGATATTTGTTTTAATCATAATCCATTTCGGGGTTTATGATAAAATTGTAATTTGTTTTATTTCTAGTTCATTTATTGATGGGAAAATTAAGAGTTAGTTACATAATTTTAAAAAGACATGTAACTCCTTTAATTGCACAAAAAAAACAAAATATTTTCTAAAATAATTCTTTGTAAGAATAGATTAAAGGCACATTTAACATAATACTTATATTCTCACTCGTCCTATTCTATATCTATTGTTATCTATGTTAAAATGTTAAGTAATAGATCAGAAAAGTAAGCTCATATTGTTCAATTACTTTCTACATAGATCGTTCCGCTGTATTAGATCATTGCACAGAAAGTACCTAGCTACACGTAAAATTCTGTCATAGAAATAATATTATTGGATTAATTCAAGAAATAATAATAATAATAATAGTTCTAATACATTTTTACCAGAAATATGTCTTGTCGACATGCATTTAAAAATATTTTAAATGTGGAGTATAAAATTATTAGTAATTTTTATAGATTTCGTGTTGCTTTAGTGATATTTAATTTGACTTGTTTGTGCCTGAAAATTTCTAGCTACCCTTCGAATTTAAATCACTTATGTCATTATTCTATGGTAAAAAAATATATTTTAAAATTTTAGGATTATAACAATATCGAAAAAATATTTATTACTTTAAAATTTTTATATTAATTACCTCGGTACAAAAACCAATTATTTAAATAATAATTCTACAATTTAATTTTTTATATTGAAGACACAATTTCTTACTATAATTGGAAAAAAAGTCACATAATGATTCAATGACGATCAGGTATTCATAATTTTAAATGATACATAATTATTAAAATTTGCGTAATTTCCATATAGGATAAAACATTATGTATCTTTACTTCTGTTTGCTGTTTTCATTGAATGTGATGTAAAAAATATGGCGTACATATTATTTGTATAAGCCAATAGATTGCTATTTGAAAATTGTCTTACACCAATATGTTGAAATGTCATACTTCTTAATATTAATCCATATAAATCATTATTTGAATAAAAATTTCATTAAAAGAAACTCCAATATTAATTCAAATTTATAGAATACTTCTTGAAGAATTAAATCTAATTATGATACACAGTATTTTAAATGCAAAGGTGATTATAGCAATCATAGAGTAGGCAAACTCGTTTTTGAAGAATGTATGTTGAGAATAATTGAATTTCACATATTATTAAGATAAAAAAAAGGATAATAATTTCCAATCAATATTCAGATAATTGCTTAAAACTTTTGAATCAACGTTTAATTTACGTCTTTTTCTAATTCCACAAAAAGAAAAAAAAATTCTACTACAAATGATGCAGACGATACTGAAAACAAAAGCTTCGCCATTTTTTTTCCCGCCAAAGAGATGGGTGGCAGTAACTCCTCATTTGCGAAAAGCCATTACGGCGTGGAGCAGCACTTAATGCGCAGAATAGGTGGTGCAGTAAATTAAGAAGAAAAGTCCCGGTTTTCGTGGAGGAACCGCATTACCTCCTCTCAACGGAAGTGCCAGAGCACATTCAGGCACACTTTAACCGTAAAAATGGCGAGACATTTTATGAAGGAGTTGCAAAATGTTTCCACGTGCAGAAGGTTTCGAAGCTATATTGTTGGCGAAGCCTTAAATTTTAATTCGAGCTAATGAATTTCGTGATGATGTTTTAAAAATTCATCACCATTCACTTAGTGCATCGGAATAGAAACTCTTAGATATTCAAACGTTAATTTACTTTAAAATTTATTTTCACTTGAAAAGTATTAAAAAAATGTTCAAAATTTATTTCTTTTGCAGAAATTTTTATAACCACTAAGTATTTCTTTAAAATTAGGGTATTTATTATTTTATTTCCTGTTTTACTTTAAAGTTTTTAATTGCATATTAACAAAAATGATAATTATACTTTAGTATTAATCTTTTTAATTGATAATATTGTAGTTAAAATGGCAATGATTAACTTGGTTTTTTTCAAATAATTTAATTTCATTTTAAACTGCTTCTATGAAATAGTGATTACTAACTCTTTGTACTTTGCATGTTATTTTGTACTTTGCATGTACAGGAAAAAGATCAGTTGACCTATAGACTTTCACCCTGAGAGGAAGTATAATTCTGCATTCTGAGCGTAGTCGAGTCTCTGATTATCGGTTTAGAAGCGGATTCCTTCCATGAAGTTATAATTATTTTAATTATCTATCTCTAAATATGTTAATTATTGTATGTCTCTAATTGGATGTGAGTGGTATTTGTGCGAGCGTAAATAAAGTTGTGAACTCTCAAACCTTTGCTTCAAGTATCTCAACCCAGCCAAACCCAATTACAATCTGGTTACCGAACCTGCACGCTACAATAATAAAATTTTTATAATTAGAAATTTAATTTCTTCTAAAATAATTTTAAAAAAATATTTTTTATTAAATTATTATTTTTTTTTTATTTATTATTTAAATTATTTTTTATTAAAAAATTATTATTTAAATTATTTTTTATTAAAAAATTATTTTTTAAATTATTTAAACAGCACATAATCACGTCAATTTCTTAGTTAGAGTTCCCCATGTTTTAACAAATATGTCATTATTTTAGAATAGTGGTTGCTTTGGCCAAAGTTATTCTCTACTCCAATGATTAGGACCTAACGATTTCAGCGTTAATCTTAGGGTGCACCACGGGGGGATCTGTAACATTACACCCAAACTTTGTCACTTCAATTTTGAACAAATACCCCTGAGAGAGAGCTTCGGAGAGATCATCTTCTACCTCCCTTTATCTCCAAGACCAAAGAATGAATATTTCACCCGACAGATTTAATCTGCCCGCACTCCATATAAATATGACTCCATATGTAATGAGATTCGTATATTACTTCTCGTTAACATCTTACATGATTTTGTATTTTTACTAATATCCAATTTTCAAGGACACCACATGTAATAATCATGGTAAAGAAAATACCCAACTCGTTCATACTCAAAACATTGAAAATCAATCACGAAAAGGGAAACTTAAATTTATTTTTAAAAATTTTAAATTTATTAAACATTTAAATTTATTTATTTACACAGATGTCAAGAACAGTGTCAGCAACTTAAAAAGAGAAAAAAAATTTAAATTCCATTATTCCCGAGAATTTTAAATTGAAAATTCGTCTTACCTTTTGGACACAGTAGAATTTTATTATTAATAAATTTTTAAAGACATCACATGCAATTATTACGACAGAGAAAGGACTCAACACAGCCATATAACATCAAAAATATATCACGAATTGACCACACTCAATAACACATTCTCTGTTTCTCCAGGCTCTATCCATTCCGTCTTTAGAGTACAAGAGGCTCTTTAATAATTATTCAAGCGTGTTTGTCACTAGAGCGAAATTTGGAACGCTCACTAAGTAAGTTGTCGCGAACCCGATAACATTAATCAGCCCCATTGGGCAATGGAAATCACGACAGATTCATGTGTAGTCTGCGTCCGACGTTTCGAAAGTGCTGTCCAGTGGAATGCCCCTCGGACATCCCCCCGGCGGTGTTGTCATCGTTTGCCGCCGACAGATGCATATTCTTCCGTTCGATTAAACACTCTTAGTGGAATTGTCCTTCATGATGAGCGTGGACAAGGGTGCAGCTCTCGTGATGTTTCGGATGAGTAGATTAAAGGGGGGGATTGTTAACTCGAATGTAAGAGGGAAAATGAACTGAGATTTTAAAATTGGGGATATTTTTTAAAACTGTGTATCCCGGACAGAGAGAAAAAGCTTTTCTTTTCCAGATACGAAACACCGAAATCAAAAAAATAGCTCTAAAAGATAACTTCGAGTTCTTTTCCAGGGATGGATGTTATAAATCCGTCGGTGAGAATGTCATTTCTTTGGTCTTGGAGGTGGAATAGAGAATTCGAACATTCTAACCTCTATTATTTGGGGATATAAAATAATAATTGGACCGACACATATGTGATTGCAGTGTAAAAGGGTCTGTTGTTGTGACTCTTCCTCAGTGTCCGGCGGCGCGGAACTGGTACCCCGTGAGTAATCTGCTCATGGATGGAGAGAAATGGAACAATTTCAGATGTGATGGACCATCCGTAGGTAGAAGTCTGAGTTTTCTCCAAGTCGTTGAAGAAGGGGGACGCTCTCCTACGGGTGGTCTTTTACAGAAATGGTAACATATTGAAGAAACCCAGGAAAAATCCTACCAGGTAGTTTGACTCACGAATAAAAAACCTGAACATCCCAAACGCCCTCGAATCTCTTCATTTTTTAAAACATTTTCTACAACAATGTCTCCAATAGATTGAACTTCAACCCTAATGCTCACCATCGGAGCACTGTACCATTGAGCCACGGGGTCGGGCGTGTAAAAGGCTCTCTTCCAGAAGTTGATGAATACAATAAATTCGTAGGTTGGAATGTTCTTCCGAATGAACTCAAAAAGGATAAGAGGAAGGTGCAGAGGAAAGTTTTGGATACCACTGTCATTCTATTTCTGAATCTTTGAAATGCTCTGAATTAGAGAAATGCATTGAATCATTATTTTTCCAATGCAATTATGTAATGTATCTGCTACATCACATTAAATGATAAATTTGATGAGGTTGTAGACCGAATTTCAGGTGGACAAACACTCCTATAGTCTGTATACGAAATACATGTAAAACGAACTATGAAATGTTTTCTTGCCTATAGGTATAATATTCTATCATATGGAAACTGCTCGATTGCACGTTACAGAGTTGCCACCAGGCCCTCTTGTTTTTTCAATAGCTTTTCAATACGATTAAATTAAAGATTTATTACTTCGATTATATTTAGAGAAATTTTAGATATGCATATCAGTAGTGATAGTTCGAAAGCTACATGTCTCATGTTGTTTGCTATAGAATTATTATGCATTGAAAAATGTAATAGTTCATTTTCATAGCACATAAAGAACAGCGACATTGCATATAATGTTGCGTATAATAGTTCTGCGACATTGCATATTGAACAGTCCACCTAAATAGCATATAATGAACAGTTTTCCTATATAAAATACAATGACGTTTTGATCATATAACCAATAACACACAATCCTACCTCACAAAATATATCGAACAGTTGGACGACATAGCTGATAGCTATGGCCACATCAACTACATAGCATTTAACGAACAATCTCTGCCATACATCCTTTAACGAATAATCTCTGCCATGCAGCATTTAACGAACAATCTTGTCATACAGCATTTAACGAACAATCTTGTCATATAGCATATAACGAACAGTTTTTATAATTACATAGTATTTGTTGAACAGATGGATATAAGTATTGATTATTTATGACTTAGTTGTAAGGTTGTTGGTTTTTTTTTTGCAATTAAAAAATGCGTATGCAACAAAAAGAAAAAATAGTCAGTAAGAATATTTAAAAAAAATAATTTGAAAGCAGTAATTGTAAAAGTATTTTAGTTTTTTTAACATTCTAAAATCCTTATTTTATAACCTATATGCCTTACAACTCCACCACAAACCGGGCTGTTGTGTTAAATGATAATACTGTTTTCCGAACTCTTGTCATGATATACCATGAAAGAATCATATTGTTAAATAAAATAATATTTTATTGACTTGTACCTGGAAAAGCGCACATCCATTTCCCCATTCTGCCGCTCATCTGTATGTCCTCCCGCCAACTAAACATCCAACTCGAAGCCTCCAAAAGCTAGTCTCAACCTTCCGTTTTCAAACTAATGTTATGACAGCGGTCATAATGATTCCGCGACACTCTTTAGTGGGCGGTCGAAAGTTCAGTAACCAGAAATTTACATTCCGACTCGGACATCATTCCGGGAGCTTTATTGTAATGACTCTGAATAATCCCAGAGAACTATGTGCGGGATGCCTTCTCAGAAAACGCAAGAGGAATCGGAGATCATAATTACGACCGACTTATTGCAAGTGCGAATAATGTGCGGTTTGGCGATTCGCTGGGATTTCTGCTCGGCAGTTCTCTCCTACCACGAGAAGGTCTGAGTGCTTGACGCAGATTTTATTGAAGGTTTAGCAAGTGATGGAAGGAATTACGTAAGGGTGCAAATTGCTTTTTGGCCTCTCTATACAGAATGTGAAGATGTGCAGCGTTATTGTCGTTAGACGCCCTTGAAGCATTCTGAAAAATAGTGTTCCAAATTTTGATTTGATATTATCTTTAAATGGGCCTGACTGGTCGAGTGGCTAGCGCTCTGGTGCTCGGTACCACAGGTTTCGGGTTCGAGTCCCAGCGGTGCCATGGATGTTTGTAGTGGTTCGGAATCCACTTTAAACTGTAGGTCCCTGTTTAATCGGATCGTAGAGCGTTGCGGGGGCATTGTTACTCCGCGTCCGTGGCCTATCTTCAAGTTACACGCGCCCCCTGAGTAATGCAAAGTGAGTACGCCTGTGCAGCGCTTGCCTTAAGGCATCCAAGACCAAGCTGTCTAAGTGTTTGGCAGCTGCATTAGAAAGGAAAAAAAATATTATCTTTAAATTGATTTCTAAAAGTGCAGATCACTCTGAAAATATTCAATGGATTTGAATTGATATCTCTTTCGAATATCGGTGTGTAAAGTGTGGACCACTTTGTTTTAAAATACATCATAGAAAGAATTACTTTGTTTCGTATTTTGTTCTTGACTGTTTCTGGCGATATGAAGATTATGGATCTGAAGAAAGAATAATTTGTTTTCAAACATTTTCTGCGTGGACATATTCTGAACAAAATTAGTTCGAAAAAAATGATCTGATAGTTCGTTTAATCTGATAGTTTTGTTGGATTGAATCATATTAAAAGTTTTCAAAATATGCCTAACCTTATATCCCATGTATAATCTTCATATATATCATTAAAAAAAATCCAAGAATAAAATACACAATAACGTAATCCCTTCCATGATGCAAATAAAACAACATGACCAAACATTTCACACCTAAAATCAAAACAATCTATATATTATAATAATTATTAGAATATAATAATAATATAATATTATATAATGATTATATCTATAATGATCTATATATTTACATAATGTACAAAAGATATAAAAGCATAGGAATTTAACCCATTAGGTGATTCTGAGGTACAGAAGCAAAATGATTATGATTCGATTCTCGCTGAGAACATGAGCTGCAGTTAATAAAATGTGAATTACAGTAAACTGTAAAGGATGATCAATAGATAGAAGGTTTTTTTTTTTTTTTTTTAGTAAGATAAGAAAAGCTCTTCCTTCAACAGCATTGAATTTCCTCACGTTCACGAGTTAAATTTATTGGTCAAATTATTTGATTATCAAAGTAACATTGAATAAATAAGGCATTATTACCCATAAAATAAATGAGCTTTATTTTTGGGAGAAGAGTTTTAGATGTTCTTGACCACTTCAAATTTTGGAAATTTTCACTACCGTCTGTAATTTTTAAAAAAAATTTTTCCCTAGTTTTTTTTTACATAATATTTACTTAAATTTCTTTCATGAACTAATAATTATATAATTAAATAATGTCAAATTTTTCAAAAAGATCGTTTGGTGAAAGCAAAAATAATTTTATTTCAAAGTGGCAAAATGGGGTTTTTCAAGAAATGAAAACTTTTGGAATTCTGTGTTTTATTCATTTATTTTTAAGATGTTTGTGATACGTTTTGTTCTTACATTAAATTCTAAATTTTATGGGTTACCTGTTTATCGACCCGGCCGATTAAATTTTAATATTTATTTATTTTTTTTCAATGTTTTACTGAGTTTCTAAAGATATCTGATAATAAAATATACCGAAGATTAATCAAATGCAAAAACTTCTGAAAGTATGATCTTGCTAAAAAATTAAAATATCAGAGATAATTAGAAAGTTGGAGACTAAAAAAAGAGAGGGAAATAGCTCCAAAAAATGTACACATATATACATATATGAATGAATATTCCAGACGTTTCCATTTCCTTAAACTTAATTTAAATACAATAAAATTGAATATTTCTGTTGCTGTAAATCTTTTTATATTTTTATATAAAACCATCACTATTATAATCTTATAAATCCATAAAAAAAACGAAAATAGAAAAATTGGTATTATAGTGAACTTATGTAATGTGGATTATTAAAGTTCAGCTATTTTACTCTAATTTTATGCTCCAAAAGTCTTATATAGTATGATTGGGGCTAGTTAGATTAAAACTAACAAAACTTTAATGTAATATTTTATATTGTCAACATATAATCTCGGTTATAACAGTTGCGGTCGTGATTAATACATATTCATTATAATAATGATTTTCTTTGCGAAGATGATGCATTTCTTTAAATTATTAACAAAGTTTTGAATCTGGAAGAAAATATGCAGAAAGTAAACAACATACCTGAATAAACTACATAATTATAATTTCTTGTATGAAAATGTTATTTTTGTAAAGAACATTTTTTTTATTGTCATTAATTTATATGGTTAACAAACAATAAAAATATAGAAAATTCCGATACAAAATTAATATAATAATAAATACAAAATTTTGAAAAATTTCATCATCTTGTTAATATGCTTTTTAATACTATGAAGCAATTTGGGTATTATTGTCTTATTAAGATAATAATGCCCAATGTCTATTACGATAATAACATTTTTTTTTCTTTTAACAGATAATTATAGCAATACTTTTGTTTTTTCTCTTTATTATATTTGTCACATGTACTGAGAACCAAAATTTTCTAAGCAAGTTATTTATAGAATTAAATTAAAAACAATAACTTAACTATTCGAAAGAATTCTATATCTGTTATCCAATAATGAGACTAAACAAATTACCTCAATTTACGTATAGTAATAGAAAGTAATTCTCTAGTGATTGCAGACTAATTAGTATGAAAAATTAAAGATTTAAATGAATTTAATTAAAGATTTAAATTTTAATGATTTAATGAAAGAAAAAGTTTCGCCATTTTAAAGTGCCTGCTACTTTAATTATGTATACAAAACTATAATGACATGCATGTTTTCTAAAATTATGTTCAAATCATTCATTTGTAAATGTTTCCATCAAAATAAATCAACTTGATGATGGATATTTTTTTTCTTTAATGTGATTTTAATGCCTCATTAAAAACTAATTTTGTAGAATTTTTCTTCGAGTTCCAAAAGAGCTCCAAAATTGTTTGTAAGCGACTATTGATTAAATAATAACTGATTAAATTAAATTTTTAAGAATAATCTTCAATGATTATTTTAAAATATTTTGTTAATATTTATTTAATTCTAGCAAAATAAAAAAGTACAAAATTTAGAATGGATTTATTTAATATATTTTTATCACAAAATATTTTAAATAGCTCCAGCATTACGTAATTCTTATGAATAGTGTGATAGATCGATTTAAAAAAATAGCTAAAAAGATAATATATGTGCATCAATTAAGCAGACGTGTGATAAATGTCGCACAATCATTTGAAAAAAAATATTATGGAACATAAAATTTAAAAAACAACAACTTTGAATAGGTACTAAGGCTAATAATATATTTAAAAAGCAATTTTAATCAAGATTGAAAAGTTTTATTTTATGTGTACCTATTACAGTTTTTGTGCCGACTCGTGGCTCAGTGGCAACGTGCGCCGCTGTTGAACATGAAGGCGGAGGTTCAAACCATCGGTTGTTGACACTGATTCAAATATGAGGAAACTCAATGGCGTTTGCAATGTTCAGCCTCTTGAATTATGAGTCTCACTACATGGTAGGAGTTTTCTTGTTTTTTCCCCATGCGATACGCAAATGCGGTGTAATTTCCCCCAATTCCGGAAGACACTTCCCTCTTTCTTCAGCGATATGAAAATAAGAACAAATATAAAAATAAAAAAATGTTAATACAATAAAAATAATGGTGTATTATCTGTTATGTGAGGAGCATTTTATTGTTAAAAATGGGATTGTCTGTTTGCCTTATTCAATTAATACCTTTGCCACTAATAACACAAAATCAGTAACAAACCGAGACAATAACATATAAATGGGCTCGAGACACATCTTAACTCCACTCAACTCATTTCACTTCCATACAGCCATGAATGCAGTGGAACTTCAAATGTCAATTATAACACGGGAAGGCTGGATTTGGGACTTGCTTTAAGGCTCGTTCCCACAGAGGCGAGAAGATGCAAGCAAAAAAATTTGGCCAATCACTAGCCTCACCACGTTCGCCTGAAACCGGTTTGCTATGCACCGCTCCGAGTTGGCCAACTTTCAACCCGTAGCGGAACTTCACTAGGCGTAATGCTATTTCTGGCGTTTCGCTGTGAAGGGGTCGAAAAATTTTCTCGCTTGAATCTTCACGTATCTCGCCTCGGTGGGAACGAACCTTTACAGTTAATGAATGAATCTGCGCGGCAAAATTTTGTTCACGCTTTACGAAATAATATTTTCGTTTCCCTTTAAGAATCTGAAGAAGTGTCATTCGTAATTTCATATGTCGTCATAAAAATAGAGGGTTCAATTATCCATTATTTCTTAGATGTCAATTATAAAAGCTCTTTAAGTGATGCATCAGCACAGTTTTTAATTTAATATAATCGTAACTTTTTTTAGTAGTTCTTTCGTGTAGATTCAATAATTTGTAAGTGAAACCTTGAATTTATCAAAAAAAAAAATAAATAAATAAAATTATTGTCAATGGGAATTTTGCAAATAAGTTTTTTTTTTGTTCTAATGCAGCTGGCAAACACTTAGACAGCTTGGTCTTGGATGCCTTAAGGCAAGCGCTTCACAGATGTTACTCACTTTGCATTACCCAGGGAGCGCATGTAACTTGAAGATAAGCCACCGGAGTAACAATGTCCCCGTAACGCTATACGATCCTATTAGACTGGGACCTATGGTTTAAAGTGAATTCCGAACCACTACAAGCATCCATGGCACCGCCGGGACTCGAACCCGAAACCTGTGGTAGCGAGCGCCAGAGTTTACAAAAGTAAGTATACATTTTCAACATTAATTAAAAAGACTGCGAAAGAAGATTCAATTGTGTTTTTTACTTTTCATGTTTTTACGAGAAGATATTTCAATTCAATAATATATTGTTTGCTAAAAGTGTTATTTGATTAAAAATAACAAATAATTCTTTTTTTTTTCATTTTTTCTAAAGTATAGTATTATTTACTATAATTTCGTTTGTAAGCTGAAGGTGATGCTATATAATCAACTTCGATACCTAAACATAAATCTTAGTCAGCTAAAGAACTATTGAAACATTATTTTATTAAAAATTAAGTGCAATTAAAAAATATAAATTAAGTATATGAAAAGGAAGGGAATAAACAGTAAAAAGAAATACTTCTGATTTAAGGCAAATCCTAAACAGATTTCAAATGTAAATTAAAAATTTAGCAAAAAGCAAATATATTGACATATTACATATTAATCTGTGACATATTACTGAACAGCAAAAACATTTTTTTCCGGTACACATTTATATTGAAAATCAATAAACATTTGCTATCACTTACAACAATATTTAAAATATCAATTATTCCTCCAGCAATTTTTTAAAAAAGGAATCTTTACAACACTGATCATTCACATAAATTTCCCTTCACGACGTCTGTTAAGAATTTATATTTACTGGTTCATTAAATTGTCTTTTAATTTCAATGTGCATGTGGTTTTTTTTATTTTCAAAGAAAAAAACTTCAAACTCGCATTAAATTCGTCTAAAACTGGCATAAATAACTATTAAAAACTTCAAACTGGCATTCCATTTCAAATTCATATTACGAGAGTTAAAAAGAAAGTCACGAAAGAAACCATAATAAAACACTCCATGAAACTAAAGCCAACCATTAAAAAAATATCAATTGACGAGTTTTAAATGCCCTCATTGAATTTATTAAGAACAGATGATAAATGCAAGCTTCTAAAACACTTAATGCTAACTAACTACTTTAAAATGCTGGATAACACAAATTTTAATAACCATTTGCTACGTACTACATCATTTCCACATCACTAGGAGCCAAACACATCACTCCACTTTCACCTCCAGATACAATTTCCCACACCCATTGAAAGTGGACGCCTGGGTGAAATAAAACGGCCAACACCCGACGAGCCTGTAAAAAAGGAGCCGGAATTTATTGGCCAATAGAATACCCAGTGCTGCGTGAAAGATGAGAGCATGAAATAGGACCTCGCCAACTGAACATTTCTCGGAGAACTGGCCTAAATTTTTCCTAAAAAGACGGACATAAATTTCTCCGGGAAAATACCGAGCATTATATATTACTCGTGGGGCCTGAATGGCCGAGTGGCTATCGCTCTGGCACTCGATACCACAAGTTTCGGGTTCGAGTTCCCGGCGGTGCCATGAATGTTTGTAGTGGTTCGGAATCCATTTTAAACCGTAGGTCCCGGTCTAACAGGATCGTTGCGGGGGCAGTGTTATTCCGCGTCCGGGGCTTAGCTTCAAGTTACACGCGCCCTCTGGGTAATGCAAAGTGAGTAACGTCTGTGCAGCGCTTGCCTTAAGGCATCCAAGACCAAGCTGTTTAAGTGTTTGCCAGCTGCATTAGAAAGAAAATATATATATATATATCACTCGTTAACCTTCCTGCTGGTGTAAGGTGCAATAAACCGTAAAACTATGATTGCCGGAGGAAAGAGTTGTTTTTCCTCTTTTTTATTTATTTATTTTTTTTTTTTTTGCTTTGGGGCGAAACTAAATTAGCGTCTTTTACGAGAAAGAGTTTTTCAATTCCGCTTTATAAGTTCGAGATGTTGTTGGGTGATGACATCGAACATTCCTCAAAGAAGTTGTTTATTTCATTTATTTATTAATAGTTTTAATTAAATAGGAAGCAATTTTTTACGTTTTTTTTTATTTTGTTACAAAAGCTGTTTACGTTTGTCCCATTACTCCAATAAATAAGAGTCGTTAGCTTATAGATTTTACAATTTCAATGAAGTTATTAAATTGTCTCCTTTTCGAATTGGCACCTCGTAAATTTAACATATAGATATTTGGTTCTTCCCAAATTGTTTTAATATGACTGTAGTAAAATTTATTTTATCGATGTTTATTGTTAAACTTTAATACAATTTGTCGTTGTTTGGTAATTTATTGAGGCAGTCTTTATTAGTATTAAGAAGTATGCGGCTTTATTAATATACACTTCTACTTTTTTCACTTCTTTAAATCCTACTTACTTGAAAATTAAATTTACAGAATCTAAATCATGTATTATGGCTTGACGGCAGAGTGACTACCATTCAGGTGCTGGACTGAATGATCGACTGAATGTTCGAACCACACTGATTCACATGGGTGCTTATAGTGGTTCGGAACTCACTTTAAACAGTATTTCCCAGTCTAATATATAACTGTAGGGGGCAAGGGTGACAGCCTTACCTCGTAAAAAGAAAACCTTTCATGTTTCAGTATATGGCAGTAGGCAGACAGGCTTGGCCCACCATTGGGCTGTTGTGCATTGAAGAAGTAGAAATCATTGATTTCCTTCCACAGATAATTTATCGTTCTCCTTAATAATGCTGTTTCATGTTATTCATATTGGATGTTATTCCAATTTTTCCACCATTTCAGTAGGTGGACAATCTTGGCCCACACCGTGATGTGTAGTGCCAGGGAGTTAGTATATTTCTTAAATATGTGGCAAATATTAAGCTCGTAGTCATGTTATTTTCAAATAAATTTTTTAATGCAAATTAATATAAAAGAATATAAAGAAGTATTCTTTTATTATCTCTGAATTTTCTGTTCATTACGTATTTTTCGTTTAAAGTACATGAAAAAAAAAAAAAAAAAAAAAAACGGTAAAAGGGCACAAATCGTAATGATGGTAAGCTTCATCATTCCAAAGATAATTTTTGAAATTTAAGGTATGAAGTGATGTCATGCGCTTCATAGCTTGATCTTTATCTACAGCTGTAGGAGAGATAAGGAAAGAAAATAGTGCAGGTAAGTCCTTTTATATGTGGGAAAGTCAGAAGCGCTTTGTAAGTTTAATCATTAAGCGTAAGTTTTAATCATTGAAAATAACAAGTAAAAAAAAATTAAGTGTTAATGTTTTTAGAAAGAAAAAATATTATAATTCACCGGAGTCAGAAATGGTAGAAAAATGGGAATAACATCCGATATGAATAATATTAAACAGAATTACTAAAGAGAATAATAAATAGTCATTGGAAGAAAATCAATGATTTCTTCTTCTTCTTCATCGACGCAACAGCCCATTATTAGACAAGGCGATCTGTCTACTGCCAGATTCAGAAGAAATGAGAGGTTTTCTTTTTACGAGGTAGGGTATGTACCCTATAGTATGTACTCCCTTACACCCTATAGTTGTATATTAGACTGGGAAATACTATTTAAAAGGAATTCCGAATCACTGCAAGCACCCATAGTACCTCTCGGACACAATCCTTGTGGCACCAGAGTGATAGTCACTGTGTCATCAGGCCCCAATCCATGATTTTGATTCTGCAAATTTAGTTTTAAGATTCCAATTCAGATTTGACGGTTATCCGTAAAATATTATTACTACTTGTTACGTTAGAATTTAATTTTTACCTTTTGACTTAGGATTAAATTAAAAAATTTATAATATTAATTATAGTATAAAACAACAAGAAATAAAATGTCAATACATATCCTATGTAAAAAATATAAAAAAACAAAAGAATATTAATGGAATAAAATCCATTAGGGAAACTCTTGCTGTATTATCTGATCAGTAAGAGCATTTTATTATTCAACGCAATTTCTGCCTTGAATCACCGTTAATAACACAAAAACAATAACAAACCGAGGCTCGAAACACCGCTTAACTCCACTCAGCTCATTTCACTTCTATAAAGCCTTAATGCAAATGTCAATTATAGCACGGAAAGGCTGGATTTGGGACTTACTTTACAGTTAATGAATGAATCTGCATGACAAATTTTGTTGGCGCTTTACGAAATATTAGTTTCGTTTCCCTTTAAAAATCTGAAGAAGTGTCATTCGTAATTTCATATGTCGTCATAAAATTAGAGGGTTCAATTATTCATTATTTCCTAGATGCCAATTATAAAAGCTCTTTAAATGATGCATCAGATAAATTGTTTTTGAATTTAGTATAAAGGTTATTATATTTAGTAGTTCTTTTTGTATAAGTTCAATCATTTTTAAGTGAAAACTTGCATGTATCAACATTGATTTATTTTTATTTTTGATGGGAAGTTAGAAAGTTTACAGCTAAGTAAGATATTTTCAATATTAATTAAAAAGACTGATTAACGAAGATTCAATTGTGCTTTTTACTTTTTCTGTTTTTACGTGAAACTGAGAATATTTCAATTCAATAATACATTGTTTGCTAAAATTGTTACTTGATTAAAAATGACAATTTTTTTTTCATTTTTTTCTAAGTATTTTCTAAGTATATTTCATTCGTTTGCAATTTAATAGTTTGTAAGTCGAAGGTGATGTTATTCAATCAACTTTTATACTGATTATAAATAATATTCATCTAAAGGACTATCAAAACATGATATTTTATTAGAAATTTAGTGCAATTAATAAAATATGTGAATTAAATATATGGAAAGGAAAGGAATAAATACTAAAAAAAATTCCCTGCTGATTTAAGGTAAATCCTAAATCCATTTTAAAAGTAAATTAAGTAATTTAGCAAAGAACAAATACTCTGTGACATATACTGAACTTCAAAAACAATTTATTTTCCCAGTGCACATTTGTATTTAAAATCAATATGCAATTGCTATCAATCATTTTACATTATTACTTTAAAATATTAAGAATTGCTCAAATATAATAGAAGCAATTTTAAAAAAGGAATATTTACAACATTGATGATTTGCATAAATTCACCATTTACGATTTCTGTTATTAATTTCCATTTATTGGTCCCTCAAATTATCTTCTCTTCTTCAATATAT
>BPLQ01005276.1:0-167227 GCA_021605075.1 Caerostris darwini | reverse complement strand
TGAAAATCAATAAAAATAGTTTACTTTTAGGACAAATACATTTACAACAAATTCAAATAACATTCCTTAGAGTTATGTAAGAAACATTTGCAAGTATTATGTGCAGAAAGGAAAAAAATTCAACTGCTTCTTCGTTCCTCGTAAAACCGCTTCTGCGAAACTGGGCACGTCTGCTAATTTCTCCAACCTTTGGTCTACATCCCGCCAGCATTATTCCTCCGTCGCGTATATGTTTACCGCCGAACAGCCACAAATGATGCTCTACGGTTTATTGAGTTTCCCTGTTAAAAGCCCATTAATGTTCCATTAGCTTTCTGAATGACCATCCTAACTAACAGCTGTACCTGTGGTTTGAAACGCTTTCCAAGCGCGCGAAACGACACTTTTGTTGATTCCGAATTCTACAGCTCCACTGGTGACAGCTCCACTCCTCCAGCTTTCCGATCATTCTTCCACGTGTGAAGTCGGCCAGGTGGTTTCTTCTAGCCATATTTCACGAACTGACGCACTGGTACTTGCAGCGAATATGTTGAATTATTCTACTGTCGAGCTGCGCGCGCCGACATCACGCGTTTTGCGTACGCTCACGTCGCCTCCGACGATTTGTTTCTGATATTTGCATACGCATGACGCTTCTACTGACTTACGTGTTCATTGTACTGATCTCCAGACCTCCTTTTCTGCAATTTCATGGCTAGCTGCTAAATTTTAACATTGTTGCTTAAGTTTTGTACCCCAGTGTATTAAGTAATTTTTAATATTTAACTAGATAAGAGACATATTAGTTTGTTAATTCAATTTAGGTATTCAACTACATTGAAAAGGTTGATTATTTTTTATTATCTGTGACTTTAATTATTTATTAACATTGTTATTAAAACATTCTTGCTTTCTCAACCATTCTCTTTTTTTTCCTTCATTTTTCGTCAATTAAAAAAAAGTTATACGAATTTTAAATAAAGCGAAAGTATCAATGAAAAAAATATTTTTTTGCATGAAAATCATTTGTTTTTTTCTTAAAACTTGACAATTGGCATAAATTCAACGTAACTAACAAAAGATCAAACTACGTAAGAGAAGCCTTCTGCTTTTAGGACCGTGCAACTAGCATTCTGACGCTTGGTACTACAGGTTTCGGTTTCGAGTCCTAGCGGTGCGATGTATGTTTGTAGTGCTTCGGAATCCACTTTAAACTGTACGGCCTGGTCTCACATGATCATAGAGCGTTGCGGGAGTATTTTTACTCGGCGTCCGTAGCTTATCGTCAAGCTACACGCATCTCCTGGTTGTTAGTGCTAAGTGAGTAGCGTCGGTGCAGCGCTTGCCTTAAAGCATAAAAGACAATTGTCTAAGTATTTGCCATCTGCATTAGAACAAAAAAAAATTTGATAAAAATCAACAAAAAAATTTTCATTAAAACCTTTTTTTTAGAACAATTACATTTACAAGAAATTCGAATAGCATTTCATAGTTGAGTAAGAAATGAAAATTAATAAAGAATTAGTTTGATGAAAATCAATAAAAATAGTTTACTGAAACCTTGCTTATAGAACAAATACATTTACAATATGCTATCTTTCACTTTTCTTATTGATATATAGCATGAAATAGTGATACAAATTAATAAGAAAGGTTGTTGTAATGTAGCTGGCAATACAGGGACAATTAATCTTTATCCATAATTTAGGGAGAATACCGGATAGTTAATAATATAATATGAGAGAAAACTCGGACATGCCCCTCTACTCAGGTTGATTGTTGATGCGAGGCGCTTTACAATATGATATCACAATTACTATTGTATCTTATCATTTTGCAAACATAGACTTGCATGTATGCCATCAGCGATTCAACCTAGGTCCTCCTGCACATATTACCACAAGATGGGCCTCGAATATAGGCAAATGTTTTCCTCAGATACCCCAAATTCCTTCATAAGGCCAGCATGATAATTATGCTTTAATTATGCTTTGTATCATTTGCTAATAATTTGTGTCTTGTAGAATTTCGGCTTGTAAAATTTTTTATTTAAAATTTGGTACATTCGGATTTTTGACACTTTGCCTAAACCAGTTGCTGTTCTAATGCAGCTGGCAATACGGAGACAGTTAATCTTTATACCATGAGCAAGGGCTGCACTTGTGTTACTTATTTAGCACTACGCAAGGGGCACTTGTACATAAATAAGGGTAAGAAATGAAAATTAAGAAAGAATGAAGTTGTTGAAAATCAATAAAATAGTTTACTGAAACCTTCCTTGTAGAACAATTCCATTTACAACAAACTCAAATAACATTTTCATAGTTATGTAAGAAACATTTGCAAGTATTATGTAAAGAGAAGACAAAATTCAATTGCTTCTTCGTTTCTCGTAAAACCGCCTCTACGAAACAGGGCACGTCTGTTTGTTTGGCCTATATCCCGCCAGCATTATTCCTCCATCGCTGATATTTTTATTGCCGAACAGCCAAAAATGAAGCTTTACGGTTCATTGGGTTTCCCGAACGGGATGTTAAAAGCCCATTAATGTTCCAGTAGCTTTCAGGATGACCATCCACCCTGGAGACGTAAAATGCTCCGTTTCGAATTAATGGGCAATATTCGATGCACTTTGTTTGCCCTACACATCAGGGTTAACCAATAGTAGTGCTTTTAGAACTCGGTATGCTATTAGTTAATAACGTGATCCAGTTGCATTTTGTGAAAACAATGCTTTAACAATTAATTCGTAATGATGATTAAAATGCCGTGCACACGCGAAGGCTATTTCTAAAGTTAAGATAGCAATAACCATCCCATGTTAATATTAAATAATTTTTAATATTTAATTAGATGAGGGCCATATTGTTTTGTTAATTTAATTGTATCCAACTATCTTGAAGAGGTTGATTTTTTTTACTATTCGTGACTTTTATTATTCATTAATTTTACATTTAAAACATTGTTGCTTTTGTAATCATTTTCTTTTTTTTTTCATTTTTCGTCAATTAAAGAAAAAGTTATACGCATTCGAATATAATTGTTCCATGAAAAATAATTTTTTTTTTGATTTTCCAATAAAAAATTATGGTATTTTTCATAAATCTTGATCTTTTGCATAAATTCAACGTGATAACTAAAAAAAAAAAAAAAAAAAAAAGTTATTTCTGTGAAGCTTTCTGTATTTGTTTTAGATGTTATTGACAATTAAATTTTTTAAACTGATGGTTCCCATACTTATTTGTTCTATTATCTTCTCTTCAGAGGAAAAAACATTCAATGCCCCCTGATAGATGCATGAGAAATTTTTTTTATTCTTTTATGCCTCCATATATCTATCTGTCGAGGTCTTCATATTAAAAAAAGATATTTTAAAAAATAACCTTTTGAAGCTTGAAATTATGAAACTATTAATCACAATCAATCATAATAATAACATTCGCCTGATACACAAAAATTTAGGGAGCATACCTGACATTTAGTATAATATAAGAGAAAACTCGGACAAGTCCTTCTACGCAGGTTGATTGTTGATGCGAGGAACTTCACCGTACAAAATCACAATAAAATGAGGAGCACACGCGGAGACTGTTTCTAAAGTTAGAGATAACAATAACCATCCCAAGTTAATATGAAGTAATTTTTAATATTTAACTAGATAAGAGGCATAATGTTTCCTGAATTTATTTAGGTATCGAACCAACTTTCAGATATCCATGAAAAGTTGATATTTTTTATTATTCATTAATATTGTTATTAAAATAATCTTGTTTTCGTCAAAATCATTTTCTTTTCTTTTTCATTTTTTGTCTGTTAAAAAACGTTATACGAATTTGAATAGGATTATTCTGTGAAATTAATTTTTACATTGAAATTTTTTTTTCTCAAAACTTGACCTTTCGCATAAATTAAATATGACAACTCAAAAAAAAAAAAAAAAAAAAAAAAAAAGATTAACTTATTACTGAGACTATTTCTGATTTTGCTTTAAATGCTATATCCAACTAAATTATCTAAGCTGGTGGTTCTCCACGTCTGATGGTCGAGTGACTAACGCTTTGACAATTGGTGCACAGGCTTCGGGTTTGAGTCCTGCAATGCCATTGGTGTTTGTAGTAATCCGGAATCCATTTTCAGTCGTAGGTTCTGGTGTAACATGATCGTAGAGCGCTGCGGAGGTAGTGTTTTTCCGCGTCCGTAGCTTATCGTCAAGTTAGATGCATCTTTTGGGTGGTGCTAAGTGAGTAACGACGGTGCAGCACTTGCCTTAAGGCATAAAAGACAACTGTCTAAGTGTGTTTGCCAGTTGAATTAGAACAAAAAAAGTTTAGTAAAACCTTTTTTAGAACAAATACATTTGCAAGAAATTCGAATAGCATTTCATTAGTTGAGTATGAAATGAAAATTAATAAAGAATTAGTTTGATGAAAATCAATAAAAATAGTTTAATAAAACTTTTATTGTAGAAGAAATACATTTACAACAAAATTCAGATAACATTTCTATAGTTATGCAAGAAACATTTGCAAGTATTATGTAAGTACAGAAAGAAAAAAAAATCAATTGCTTCTTCATTCCTCATAAAACCGCCTCTACGAAAGCGGGCACGTCTGCTTATTTCCCCAACTTTTGGCCTACATCCCGCCCAGCAATATTCCTCCATCGTGGATATTTTTATTGCCGAACAGTCACAAATGATGCTTTACGGTTCATTGGGTTTCCCGAAGGGGATGTTAAAAGACCATTAATGTTCCAGGCCATTAATGTTCTTTCAGGATGACCGTCCACCCCTAGACACGTGGAATGCTCCGTTTCAAATTAATGGGCAATATTTGATGCACTTTGTTTGCCCTGCCTTTGTTTTTTTGCCCAATAGTAATGCCTTTTAGATCTCAGTATGCTATTAGTTAATAATGAGATTCACTTGCATTTCGGGGAAACAATGCTTTAACGATTAATTCGTAATGATGATTAAAACGCGGAGCACACGCGAAGGCTATTTCTAAACTTAGAGAAAACAATAACCATCACAAGTTAATATTAAATAATTTTTATCATTTAACTAGATGAGAGACATGTTGTTTTGTTAATTTAGTTAGGTATCGAACCAACTTTCAGCTATCCATGAATTTCCTAATAAACATTTTCTTTTTTTTTCTTTTTTTTTTTTTTTCATTTTTTGTCTGTTAAAAAACGTTATACAAATTTGAATAGTATTGTTCTATGAAAAAGAATAATTTTTTTTCCCAAAACTTGACCTTTCGCATAAATTTAATATGACAACTTAAAAAAAAAAGATTAAGTTATTTCTGTGTTTGCTTTAAATGCTATTGGCAACTAAATTATCTAAGCTGGTGGTTCTCCTGGCAAATAAAGAATTAATTTTAAATTAATAAGGAATTAGTTTGATGAAAATCAATAAAGATATTTTACTGAAATTTTGATTACAGACAAAATAAATTTACAGCAAATTCAAGAACATTTCTTAGAGTTATGTAAGAAATATTTGCAAGTATTATATGCAGAAAAGAAAAACTTTAATTGTTTCTCCGTTCCTCATAAAACTGCTTATGGTGAATCCTGGGTAACGCTAAAGTTTCATGCAATCTATCATTTTTCTTATTGATAGATAGCACGAAATAGTGATGAAAATTAATAGGAATTGTTGTTCTAATGTAGCTGGCAATACAGGGACAATTAATCTTTATCCATAAGCAAGGGCTGCACCTCTGTTACTCATTTAGCACTACCCAGGGGTCACGTGTAAATTAATAAGAGTAGAGAAATGGAACTTAATAAAGAATTAGTTTGATGAAAGTCAATAGAAATAGTTTACTGAAACCTTTCTTATAGAACAAATACATTTACAACAAATACAAATAACATTATCTTTATGGCATAAGCAAGTGCTGCACCGCTGTTACTCATTTAGTACTACCCAGGGGGGCATATGTTAATAAATAAGAGTAAGAAATTAAAATTAATAAAGACTTAGTTTGGTGAAAGTCAATAAAAATAGTTTACTGAAACCTTTCTTATAGAACAAATACATTTACAACAAACTCAAATAGCATTAAAACGGGGGACAGGGATAAAAACAGGAATGTTAAAAGCCCATTAATGTTCCAGTAGCTGTCAGGATGACCATCCACCCTGGACACGTGGAATGCTCCGTTTCCAATTAATGGGCAATATTCGATGTACTTTGTTTGCCCTGCAGATCAGGGTTAATCAATAGTAATGCTTTTAGAACTCGGTATGCTATTAGTTAATAACGTGATCCAGTTGCATTTTGAGAAAACAATGCTTTAACAAATAATTCGTAATGATGATTAAAACGTGGAGTACACGCGAAGGTTATTTCTAAAGTTGAGATAACAATAACCATCACAAGTTAATATTAAGTCATTTTTAATATTTAACTAGATGTGTTTAATATTCAATTGTATCATATTATTTTGTTAATATAATATCATATTGTTTTGTTAATATAATATCATATTGTTTTGTTAATATAATATCATATTGTTTTTTAATATAATATCATATTGTTTTGTTAATTCAATTTAGGTATCCAATTACCTTTAAAAGGCTGAATTTTTTTACTATTTGGGAAAAACGCATATTTTATTATTATTTGGATTTAAAACGCAGGGTATACACGAAATCTATTTCTAAAACCCGAATTAGAATAGATGTATCTCGAATTCGATTGCTCTACGGCTGGAATGGACTTGTTAAATATATAGGTCGGAATGTTCTTCCATCGGTTTCGAGGAGGAAGCTGGAAACCCAAATATCTGCTGTCCGTTCAAAATTGCAATAGCAAAATGTGAATGCAGTGTAGTAATTCATGGTGAATCCTGCGTAACACTGACATTTCATGCTATCTATCATTTTTCTTATTGATAGATAGCATGAAATAGTGACGAAAGGTAATAAGAACTGAAGTTCTAATACAGCTGGCAATACAGAGACGGTTAATATTTACGCCATAAGCAAGGGCTGCCCCTCTATTACTCATTTAGTGCTACCCAGGGGGCACGTGTAAATAAATAATAGTAAGAAATGAAAATTAATAAAGAATGAGTGTGAAGAAAATCAATAAAAATATTTACTAAAACATACATGACTATCACATAGCATGAAATAGTGATGAAAATTAATAAAAATTGTTGTTATAATACACAATACACAGACAGTTAATATTTATGTCAGGAGCAAGGTCTGCACCGCTGTTACTCATTTAACACTACCGTGCAAAAAAAAAAAAGAGTAAGAAATGAATAATAAAGAATGAGGGTGATGAAAATCAATAAAAATAGCTTACTGGAACCTTTCTTGTAGAAAAAAACATTTACTACAACAAATTCAAATAACATTTCTTAGAGTTATGTAAGAAACATTTACATGTATTACGTACAGAAAAGAAAAAATTTAATTGCTTCTTGGTTCCTCATAAAACCGCCTCTACGAAACCGGGCACGTCTGCTTATTTCCCCAACTTCTGGCCTACATCCCGCCAGCATTATTCCTCCGTCGCGGATATTTTCATTGCCAAACAGCCACAAATGATGCGTTAAGGTTTATTGAGTTTCCCGAAGGGGATGTTAAAAGCCCATTAATGTTCCAGTAGCTTTCAGGATGACCATCCAGCCTGGACACGTGGAATGCCCCGTTCCGAATTAATGGGCAATATTCGATGCACTTTGTTTGCCCTACGCATCAGGGTTAACCAATAGTAATGCTTTTAGAACTCAGTATGCTATTAGTTAATAACGTGATCCAGTTGCATTTCGGGGAAACAATGCTTTAACGATTAATACATAATGAAGATTAAAGCGCAGAGCACACGCAAGGTTATTTCTAAAGTTCAGATAACAATAACTATCAGAAGTTAATATTAAATAATTTTTAATATTTAACTAGATGAGGGCCATATTGTTTTGTTAATTTAATTGTTAATTTAATTTTTAATTAATTGTTAAGTTAATTGTTAATTTAATTAATGTTTTTTTTTACTGTCTGTGACTTTTATTCAATTCCTTCTATTAGCTCACACTCTTCCTATATATATCTTATTAAAATTTCTAATCGTTAATAAAATACTTTTTATTCATCCAATCAAGTTCAAATACAAATTTCTGAACTTGTAGTGGTTGACACTTGATGTTAATGCAGTTTTTTCAAATATTAATTCAGTAATTAAATTTAATTAATTAATTAAAAAAATTTTTGATTTAAGTTGCATATATCTACCAATAGATGGCGCCAGATAAACATAAAAAAGTGAATGAAAGTTATTTATAAGGGAATTTTCTGCAATATAGTGAAAAAAAGTAGGAATTGAGTTAAAAAGAAATTTTTTTTTTATGTTACTTGTTTTCTCAAAACTGGACCTTTCGCATCAGTTCAACATGACAACTAAAAAAAAAAAAAAAAAAAGATAAGTTATTTTATTCTTTAAAAATATTCTGTTCAGCAAATATTGCAATTAAAATTTTATAGTTTGGCAACTATTTTTAACAGAAAAACTTCTCTTAAAAGTTTCTGATATATCTAAATACTTTTTTAGCACGATTAGAAAAAAATTAAATTAATTCTTTGTTAGAAATAAAATAATGAGCATTTATCCAGACTCAATCATCATGCGTCCAAGTAATTAAAATATTATGAATTTTAAATTTTTTTATATTATAATACTTATTCGGGGAATTTTATATTATAATAGAAGCTTTGCATGATACCACCATACTTTACATGGTATAAAAAATATTAACAAAATTATGAACATACTATATATTTGTTATGCATTAAGCATTCAAGCCTTGATGGCCGAGTGACTAGCGCTCTGGTGCTCTTTGCCATGGATGTTCCTTGTAGTTCGGAATCCACTTTAAATCGTAGGTTCGAGTCCAATAGACTGTTAGGCATAGGGCTGACAATCCTACACCGCAAAAAAGAAAAACATCTCCTGTCTCGAAATTTGCAATAAGCAGACGGCCTTGGCCCACCATGAGGCTGTTGTGCCAATGATGAATGGTTAGACATTCAATAAAATAAAAGACGCCTACTAACTTAGGTTTAATCAAGAATAAAACTATTGACTTATTCTATTATTACTACATTTCTTCTTTATTATACTCTCACAGAAAAATATAATTTTTTTTTATTAAAAAAATTACTTTTGATAATTCTTTTGGAAAACATATAATCAAAAAATAAATTGAAGAAAAAAAAAATTCTGACAGATAATATCAGGAAAGCTACAATAATATTTTTTAATGCAATATTAAAAAAAAAAAAAAAAAAAAAAAAAAAAAAAAAAAAACAGCACGGAACAGAGAGAGAAAACGAAATATCAAAACACTCATATAAATATGAAATATGTGAATTAGTGTTTAATGGATGCGTTGGATAAGAAGTAAGTCTATTAATACTTTTTTATGCTAAAAAAATGAAAATATTCTTAAAGCACAAATCCCTTGCTAAAATTTCAATGCCATATTTGATGAAAATCACTTACTTAATTAGGTTCTCAACGGTAAAATCTATTTAAAAATCGACTGATGATGGCCACTTTATGACCATAATGGTTGACACTTTCTTTCATTACAAAAATTCCTCGACATTGATTGACATATTTTTTGTAACCTAATACAAAATAAAATAAAGTTTCAACACAATTTCAATTTAACATTGTGCAAACTCGAATAGTGGTAAGATTTATTGGTTAAGCAAAGTAAAGTAGGCATTTTTTGAAAAAATAACTATAAATATATATATATATATATATATAAATATTTTTATAAAAATTTAAAAAAAGGGACTGGATTTTTAGAAATGCAAACAAAAAAATGTATTTTTGAAAAAAAAAAAAAAAAAAAAAAGAATTCAAAAATGTAAGAATGGATTTTTTAATACAGTAAAAATTACTTATAAACAATGTCTCGTATTATAAATTTTATTAAGATTTTTTTAGCATGTTTAAATAAATTATTCGGGGTGGAGGGGGGGGTATTATCTTATATTTTATTATTATTATTATTATTATTATTAATAATAATTTTATTATTGATAATGTTATTATTGTGGGCAACTTTCATCAAGGTTTGCTTTGTTTTAATTCATTTCATATGCTTAATAACATAGCAGCCTGAACTCATATCCCCATGGTAATATACATAACTAGAATGAAGGAGATCTCAGGTTTGAATCTACTGTAGTTTCAGTCTGTGCTTTAAGGACTTGATAGCTATTATCTACACGAATAAAAATCTTGAATCAGAATAAACTGCTTTATGTTTCAATGTTTCACTTTATTATGCATTGTTGAAATGTCCGTGATACACATAAGTTGTACATGAGTCCCACTGATGTACAAAAAACATTACACCAAGAATGCATGATAAAAGGGCAATTTCCAATGATGAATGAATCATATATATTTGTATATCTCTCAAAATTCTAAAATGCGTTTTCCGGAAGACAATGACCCCTTTATCACTCATCGTTGAGTTCATAATGCACATTAGTAGTACGGGAGTTCTACTGACGTAAAAAAAGGATACCAAGAACGCCTAATAAAATGTAATCATGAATCAATGAATCATATATATTTATATATCTACACTTTAAAATGCGTTATCTTCATTTAATTTACATTAGAAGTGCAAATAAGACTTCGTATAATTTTTGAAATCTGAATTTTTCAGTCTGTGCTTTAAGAAATGGCAGACTTGATAGCCATTATGTACACCAATAAAAATCTCGAATCAAAATAAGCTGCTTGGTGGGATTTCAATTATTTTATTTCCCATGACAGGCAAATTCGAGGCAATTATTCCTAAAAGTCTACCCTGAAGACAATGTCTCACTTTATTACTCATCGTGGAAATATTTTTGATAAACGTAAGTGGTACCTGAATCCCACTGATGTACAAAAAAATAGGACACCAAGAACGCATAATAAAATGGCAACTTAAAAAAAATCAATCATATATATTTACGTATTCCTCAAATTTTTAAAATCCTTTTTCTTCTTCATTTAATTTCCATTTGAAATATATTTAAAACTTCGTATAATTTTTGAGATCTGAATTTTTCAGTCTGTGCTTAAGGAAATGGTGGACTTGATGGCCATTATGTACATGAGTAAAATCTTGAAACAGAATAAGCTGCTTGAAGGGAATTTCAGTGTCTTCTGTCACTTGACAGGCAAATACCAGACATTTATTCCTAAAAGTCTTCCCGGAAGACGATGCCCCACTTTATTGTGGTTAAAAAGTTCGTGATACACTAAAGTGGTACATGAGTCCCACTAATGCATAAAAGAAAAAATACACTAAGAACACGTAATGAAATGGCAACTTCATTGATAAATGAAGCTTATATATTAAGTATCTCAAAATTTTAAAATGAGTTTTTCTTCTTTTAATTTACATTTGGAATAATACTTCGCATGATTTTTGAAAACTGAATTTTGTTTGTGAGTAAGTTTAAATTTAATATGGGAAGAAACAAGTGTATAAAATAGTTACAACAACAATTCAATGCATCTGAAATATTTTTAATAAGATTACTTATAAAAATTTATTTATTTATAGTCCCAGTAAAAATTAACAAAAGAATGAATTAATCTGGTTTTAAAATAAATGTTTAATACTAAATTTTTAACAAATTTGACGATAAATTATCCTTGAAATCTTTTAAATTTAAATTGAGACAAACTTTTAAATTATTTTTGAAATAAATGTTAAAAATATTGTTTTTTTCAAAATTTATTGTAATCATGTCATTAAATCATATTTAAAGAGAAAAATAATAGTAAATCAACACGAATAAAAGCAACATATTTTGTGATTTAGTGGTTTAAAGTAATATTGGCGGCTTAAACGATGTCTTATAGTGCGAGTATATTCCTGTACTCATATGGCAAATGCGTGTCTGATAGCTTACTTGGGCCAAACCACACGAGGATTCCATTTTAAGATTAAAGTAATTGGGCTGAAATGAGAGTGCTCCATGCATTTCCTTAAATTTCTGTTAAGGGATTAATGACGCTCATACTATTAGTATTCATCCACTGCAGAGCAGTAATAGGTATGAAATTGCTATTTTTTCGAGTGTTAGATATTTTTTGAGTATTAGTTACAAAATGGAATATTTTGTGCTGATTTGTTAGATGTATTCTTTTTGCGTAGTGTACGTAATGAAGAACTTATCGACAGACTTTATAACTCATCAACGGGCGGAGGAGCTTTAGGGGTAACTGCCGCACATTTGTAGCGGAAGAAAAGATTTTAAAAACTCTCAACCGCACATCAGAAGCTTCATTCCAGATGTGAGATTCTTACACACGTAGGCATCATCATCATTGATTTTTGTCGTTTCTGAGAACAGTGACTTCAGTACCCGACTCGTGGCTCAGTGGCGACGTGGGCTGCTGGTTAGCATTAGGTCTGAGATTCAATCCGCTGGCAGTATTGTTGTAGACACTGTTTCAAAAATGGGGAGCTTCGATCCCGTTTGTGATGTTCAGTCTCTTGCCTCGTCAGGCGGACTATCTGCTGAGAGTTTTCCTGGTTTTCTCCCATTCTACCAAATGCAGGGTAGTTCCCCCTAAAAGTCCTCTCAGAAGGCATTGCACTACTTCTTCAACGACACGGAACCAAGTCAGACTTCTACCTAAGGGGGCTCCATCACAACAGAATTTTCCTCCATTTATGAGTAGATAATCATGGGAGGCCGATCTCGCAGTACAGGACACTGAGGATTAGACAAAACAAAACAACGGTGACTTCAATAGCGGATTCGAATTTGATTAATGCAGTACGCTAGCTGTGCTCGTTACAACTTCTTCTTGAATGTCTTTTGTTCAATGCATTAATTCATTTTCATATGATTTCCTCATATGTTGTAGATCAGCAAAAATGTATTTTTTTATTATTAAAGTAAAAACTATTGCAGTTTGTTTTTAAACAAGTTTGAATTTTGCGTTGACTTTTTGCAAAAGGGATTTTAACTAGGGAAGCTTGAAATATTAAACTTCATTGCTTTGGAAAGATAATAAATCTTAAAAGATATTGCACCCCTTAAGTCAATTCGTTTGTAAGCATGCTTTTAATATGACCTTACAATTTTATTTTGCAAAAACTAATATTCTCCAAATTGGTTTGCGTGTTTACATATTGTTAAATTAGTCTCTGTAGAATATTCTTTTATGCATATTTATTTTAAAATTTTTGTTTGTGTGGTATCTATTAAAAACGATTAATTTAATTAAGCAATAAGAAATAATTATGCTTTTTATTCATTAGATGAAATTAAAGACATTAACCTAATAATTAATGTTTCGTTAATTGTGGTGTATCCTCGCTATTTAAATAATTTATTCGTATTCATAATATAAATTAGGAAAAATTTCTTATATAACTGGAATTAATATAATTAAAAAAGAAATAAATGTCGTTGTAAAATAAGATTAAATTAATTATTCTCCCCCTAAATGTGTTATCAAATTAGTTACTACATATCATAAAAATGTGCAAGTTTTGTGCAGAATTATGAGATGATTATCATTATGTATGTTAATGTGGAAACTACTGTAGATGCTAGAGTGGTGTGAGGATTTTTCTTACGATTTGTTTTAAATGTAAAGTTAGATTAATGGAAAGAAAAATTCGAGCCTATTAATTTTTCTTATTAATTTTGGATGAATTTAATCAAAATTTATTTCTTGTTGTAGGTAACGGTTATTTGAGGCAGTTGATCATTGCCAAAATAAAATTCTACGTATTTAATAAGTTTTAATGAAAAATGGGCAAATTCTCGCATATATTTAATTCATTTGTAACTACATTTATGAACATAATTCATATTTCTTTTTCTACTAAGTAATGAATTTTTTATGTATTTTGCAAATTTATAATTTTACTCACAATCACTCGATTTTAATTTCATACTGGCTTATAACTATTAGGATGTTGCATATGGAATGAATTTCTTAGTATTTGCTGACAATCTATAAAATATACAGCCACCAGTATTTTGTTAAATAACAGAGTTATATATATATAATTATCTTTATTCTGTGATCTGTCTTTCTTGACATATAGTTGTTCTAGTTTCTGAAGTTTGGTGACACAGGTTTCGGGATTGACACCCGGCGGTGCCATGGATGTTTGTTAGTGGTTTGGAATCCACTTTAAACCGTAGGTCCCGGTCTTATATGACTGTCAGAGCGGCACAGAGTCCAGTCAGACTTGTTTCACCCATCATCCTTTACGAACTACAATGGGTCAACTCAGCTCTAGGCACAGTGATGTGGTGTGGTATGGTGTAGTAATAGTAGGAATGCATTTTAAACCGTAGGTCCCTGTCTAATATGACGGCAGAGCATTGAGTGTAAGGCTAACAACCCTACCTTGTAAAAGTATAACATCTCCTTTCTAGAATTATGTCAGCAAAGAGACGACTTTGGCCCACCTTGGGACTGTTGGGTAAATGAAGAAGAAGAATATAGGTGTCCTAATATTTAGGAAATCTTAAACAATTGGAAGCATTGAATCCTACAAAATACGAATCCATTTTCTGCAAGATTATAAAAATTGACTTTATACCAGTCAAGCACTACGAAACATTAATGATGTATTAAATGATATACCTAATGTGTCTACCGTGAGATGATGGTTTAAAACAGTAGATGTGAAAGCGTCTTTTGTAACGATGTTTTGAAGACGAAAAGGTGAATTTTACTCTGTAATAATTGGTAGAGAACATCTTATTGACCTTGGAGTAGGCATAGCAACATTTCGAGGCATTGCAATGTTTGGAAACGTGAAGTCAACTATTGCAGATTTGCACAACATTGAGTATTTAATAAATTGTTCCCTTTTAAACATACTACATTACTTGTCAGGTGCAATTACTGTGTGATGTTCATAAATCCTTAGTAAAATAGTACCTGTATACAGATGAAAATCCTAAACACGCACCCCAAAAAAAAAAAAAATCAATGTTGACGTTTTCGTGGAATCAAGTTCATAACAACTTCCTAGTAATAGGCTAAATAATTAATTCACAGTATTAAAGTTAATAAATTTATATCGTGTATTAGAAATTGTTATCATCAGAAGCAAATTTAGTGTATCAAAAAGGGGTTATTCTCCATTAAAACACAGGACTTCATCCTTTCGCAGTCGAATCCCCAAAATTGAACGAGTTAAAATTTGAAGTTCTGTTTCATCCATCCTATTCACTAGACTTGTTTCCTACTGAATACTAGTTCTTTAAACATTTGGAATCGCATCTAACGAATAAACGCTTTATCAACCACAAAGCTGGCAAAGCAGCCCTTACTGAATTTATTCACTCTAAATCAATGGTGTTCTTTGAAACTGATGCTGAACTGATTTGACAGAATGCTTTTTAATCGATAGCAGAAGTGCATTGATGTAGATGGATCATACTTTGATAAAATTTATTAAAACAATTTATGTTTGGGACCGTTTAAAAACTATATACTCAAAAGTGCAATTCCTATGGATTAACTCAATACTTCACTTCTATTGACACCAGCTTTTATTATAATATCCTTACTTGACAATTATGCTTGTAATAAATTTGGATAAATCATAAATCTGACACCATTAAAAGATTTAAATTTTCTCTATATTTTTTAATAATCCTTATACATTTTTATATTAGTTTTCTTTTAGACTTTATGATGGAAAAATAAATTGCTTATCTCAGAACTAATACATAATGCATTGTAAGGTCTCTTTTAATGTGTTTATACCTTCTACCGTAAAGTATGTCTAAAATTATTGCTTGAAAAAACACTTTTATTGTAAATTATTAGATAATCACCTTTAAACCACGTAAACGTTTGCAGAAGTCAAAACATGCAGGTTGTTATTAAATACCATCAAAAGTATCAAATAAATTTATATTCCAAACTAATTAAATTTATATTAGTAAAAAGTAATATAGTTTCACTTTTAGGAGAAATTACTGCTATATGATAATATTATGCTATCAACATTGACTGGATCATTTGCTAATTGGTTAAAATCACTTTCATCTTCAAAAAAAAAGCTGTTTTTGCATTAAATGTAAAGGTGATGGATTTCACAAACTTTTTCTCACTATTTTCTTTTCTGACATTGTAGTTACTAAATAAACTTTGCAAAAATGATTTTCTAAATTTTTATATTGCTCATGTTAATAAAAAAAAGGAATTTCTAATTTATTGGAAAGTTGAAGTCGTTCTCGAATGCAGTGATGAAGGATGGTATTTCTTGGCATCATTATTTAATTCTGAACCAGAAATGACAATTAGTTCATTAATATCTTTATACTCATGTATACACATACACATGCAAATGCACGTACCAATACATACAAATGTATATGCATGCATATGTACATACATACATACATATGCAGATGCACATACATACACATGCATTATTATCTTTATTAATTTTTTTTGGTAATTTTCTTCTACACTTTCTGACTGAAAAATAAATTGCACATTTCAGAACTAATATATAATGTTCTGTAAGGTCTCTTTTGATGTGCTTATACATCCTACAAAAAAGTGAATATAAAAAAAATCGATTGAAAAAATACAGTTTGGTTAAAATTTGATAATCACCTTAACGTTCTTATCTAATTTTAACTATTCCACCTGCCCACGTAATTATCTAAAGTTAGATAATCCCTGTAGGGACTTGAACTCGAAACCTGGGGCACCGAGTGCCAGTCAAGAATTTCATTAGTGGATAAAAAATTAACCTAAATATTTATTCAAAATATATAAAAACAGGGTGCGATAAACCTTGTCCAGGAAGTCAGTAAATCCCTAATGAAGTTAATAAAACCAAAAAGAAATACTTATAATTATTTTTTTGGGAGTGAGGATGTTATAGCATATAATATATTACATATTGTATAAAAATGAAGTTCATTATGTTTTGCCATTTGGTTGAATTTAATATACATGCCGAGTTAAATAAGAATGAAATATTTTCGTGGTAAAGGTTGTATCTGAAATCTTAGTTTGAATATCAAAATCAAAATACATTTTATCAAATATTTGTATCAATCATTTTTTTCACTAATGATAATGAGCTTAACTGATAATTAAAAAATTAAATGAAATTTTTTTTATATTTCTTTATTAGTGCTAAGGAAAAATATCCTTGTTAAAAACATGATTATTATGTCCTTTAATGTTATGCGAGATAAACAAATGACATACGAATGTTATTACGATATAAGAAGGAATTTAATGATAAGATTAGAAAAGAAAATAAGATATTCATAACAATGTATCTTTTTTTAAAGATATATTGAAATAGTTTTTTTGTTGAGATACTTTAATTTTAATGATCTTTCTTCAGAGAAGAAACTCGAAATACTTTGTTCATTGTTAGCAGCAACAGAGGATCATATTACTTCTTTAGATGAGACAACAGTATTTTTGCCACTCTGATTTTCTGATATATTCTTTATTTCCTTCATTTTATTCATATTTCATTCATTTCTTCGAAAGTCTATGAAAAGGTTTCACTTAAACACTCAAACACGAACAAAATTTTGAAGATGATAAAATGTTTTGTCTAGCAAAGAATTTCGAAAAGTAAAGTTCTCGTTACACTTCTTGCATATCTTTAGGATGATTTTCGGATGTAATAAAAGGATGTATTTCTACTTTTACCCTCTTCAGCAATTGTTCGTTGGATTTCATCATAATACTGTTTTTTAGTGGTATTTGTGGCTAGTATTGAATATAACATAAAAGTTTTTCAGTAGGTTGAATTCTTTTTATAGTATAGCTCCAGGCAGTTTTACTTTCTTTACTTTTAATTTGCAAGATAGCTTAGAATTAAACGAGGAATTAAAAATTCCAATAAAGATTTTATTTAAAAATTTGGTTTTATTGTGTAGATTTAAATTTAATAAAATATTTTTACCTGTACATAATTCATGGTTAAAATTACCTTCATTTTGGTGCCTGAATGACCAAGTGTCTGGAGCTCGGGGCATAGATACTCCTGTACCCTCGTTCTGGAGTTCGGTGCCACAGATTTCGGGTTCGAATCCCAGAGTTGCCATGGATGTTTGTAGTGGTTCGGAATCCACTTTAAGACGTAGGTTCCGGTCTCATATTACTGTAGAGCGTTACGGAGTCAAGTCAGACTTCTATCTATGGTGCTCCACCACAACAGATGATGCACTCTTTCTCTTCAACCATGAGTCCATATATGTTCGTGAGCTTGTTCTAGAAATTTATCAAGTGGGATAAGAAACAACAGCACCTTTATTTTGAACAAAAAATATCTTTTACTGTAAAAGGAATTTATTATTAAGAACCCGTTTTCTGATTTACTTAAGATTTACTGGTAAGTCCACTTAATGTAATATTTTCTTAAAGTTGCAGTTAGGATCTAATGGGTGAAAACGGCTTGTTATATGGCAGAAGAAATAAAATAATACCTCATTTGTCAAATCGATGAACTCCATAAAACAAAAAAAGTTGTGAAAAATGATAAAACAGTATACATTTAAAAAAAAAAATTACTCTTAAATTATAAATTCAATTAAACGATATACACTGTATTACTACAGATGTACCTTTTATCTAACGATCTATAGTAGATTTAAGATCCTTGGAGTACAGTAATACAGGTTACGGGTTCGGGTCCGGCACCATGGATGCTTGTAGTGGTTCGGAGTCCACTTTAAACAGGTGGTTAACAACAACAATAACAACAACAAACCACTTTAGACAGGTCCTATATATTTGTCTAATATAACTGTACAGCGTTGGGCGTAGAGCTGACAACCCTTCCCTGTAAAAAGAAGACACCTTCTGTCTTGAAATCTGTTATCATCATAGGTCTGTTGAGACAATGAAGAAGATATATATTATATTAAAAATTAAAATGTACAGCTATTTAAATTCAATTATTATACATATGTATGTATAATAGTTGAATTTAAATAACTATGCATTGTAATTTTTAATTATTTGAAAAATAATTCAATTTTAGCGGAAACTATCTGAAATGATGCAGTTTAATTTTAGATTCATCTATTATAAAAATTTTCCACATTAAAATTAAATAAGGTTAATATAAAATAAATAAATAAGTAGAAAGATAAGAGAACAAATTCTGTGTTATATTGAGAAATTAAAACAAACTGCTTGAATATAAATTCATACATATATGGTACGTCTATTAAAAAGACATGTAAAGTCTTATAATAAATAGAAAATAATGGGAAGTATTTAAAAAAAAAAAGAAGAAAATTTTCGTTTGTTTAGTTAAAAAAAGGATTAGGCAACAACTAAGCAAAGGATTCAGAATTCTGTTTCTGAAACTTAAGTCTTTTTTCCATTTTAATTTCTAAACACAAACCTCTAGTAGGTCATTAAAGAAAGATAGACCGAAATAAGCTTGTTTTGACTACGTTTTTCTTTTTCTTTTTTTTTTTTATTTTCTACATAGTCGTACTTACTCAAAAGTTCTTTCTAAAGCTCGCTCTTAAAAAACGCAAGTTATTTTTTTCCTAGAGTTTTCGTCCGAACATTTTGTTCTTTAATCCTTCGAATCATCATCATTTCCTTCCTAATAGTATTCTTCCTACTAAAATAAACGACGGAGATTTATTTGTACTCTGGATATTTGTGGATATTTTTTAGTTACAGATTTTTATCCAGGTTTTTTTTTTAATTCTATATCGAGATACTATAACAAAAGACATTTATTTTTTTATATCGTGATTTTCTGTTCATTATAAACTAAAGTTATAACTAAAAGGTTTTTAATAATAAACTTTTAACAAATGAGGAAAGAAACAATAATATACAATATTCCTACATAAAATCCAGTACTAAAAACTGTTCAATATATTATTTACGTAGTAGCACAACGTTGAAGAATGAGAAGGTTTGAATTCATTGCTTGCATGAAAACCAATCATTAGTTTAAAAAACGAAGAGATCCGAAGACAATTATAACAGTAGAAATTGTATCATTTTTTTTCTCATGGGAAGAGTTTTGACATTTCATTCCCAGGAGAGAGGACCAGGATCGGTCAATTCCATTTTGGGCCTCAAACGCGTCAACTCTCGATTGGTATCAAAAACACCGAATGCCCCAGCTCATACTGCATTGATTCTTCGTGACTTTTTCGCCAAAAATGAAACCCATATCGTTCCACAACAATCGTATTTACCTAATTAAGCATCCTGCTACTACTTCCATCGATTCCTTAAACTCAAAAGACCACTCCGGGGGCACCGTTTTGAGTCGGTTGAAGAGATTCAGCGCGAAATGGCGAGCGCTTTGAAGGCCATCCCTGCCGATAACTTTTTAGCATGCTTTGAGGATTGGAAAAAAGTCCGGAGGGGAATTTGGATAATAATTAATTTAGATAGAATAAATATGGAAGGATAGAATAAATTTGGAAGAATAAATACAGAGTTTTTTAAAAATAATAATAATTAGTCTTACTATATATATATATATATATATATATTTTTGAGCAGTTACGGAGACGAGATATCTCCCTAATTTGTGCTTATCAATAAAGATTAAAAAACAACTCTAGTGTTCGCATGAATCTGAAAGTGGCCCTTTTTTATATATATATATATATATATATATATATATATATAGTGCAACCGTTATAGGTATAATATAAGCAGAGACATTATAGAATGCATGATGGTAGTTTTTCAAGTTTTTTATATGTCTCGTTAATTTGGATTAGTTTCCTTCCTCTTCATCTATTTGGAATTTTTTGTGGTATAAAATGTGGAATCGGAATAATAATATCAAATATAATTCATGATAGCAAATTAATATGATAGTTATATTAATTTAGTGTAAAATAACATAAAATGTAATTATTAATTGATTGTTAATTCTTAAATTGCAATAAAATTTTAACAGCCCATTGTAATAAAAATTAAATTTTTTTAAATTAACAAATACATGTAACTTTAGTTCATAAAAATGAATAATAGTAATAAGTATTTTATGAAAAATAATAAATAATAATAATATATATTATATATAAATAATAAATATTTTAGGAACATAAAGAATCTTTAAAATGCAAGCGTTACAGAAGAGTTCATACACTTTGTAGGATTCAATTCATTAAATTAAATAGTAGTTTCATGATAGTTGTCTCATATTAAATTAATTTATTTTGCAGAATACACTTAAATATGCCAAATAAATATTCTTAAAATTGAAGTAATTCAAAATGATGACCAAAAGTAGTCTAATAACAATTCATAAAACCGGTTTAAAATGATTAATCGAGTTTGAATGTTTTTGGAGGTTTGCCTATTTGAAAGTATTCCAACTCTTAGAATATTGTCATGTAAATAGAGTACTTGAAAACAATGCGAAAATACTCTGTTTAATGTTCAACATCGAGTTCTAAAAATGATAGTTTATAAAATGTTTATTCAAATTTTTCTTGCTCCAAATGTTAATAATAATAATAATAATAGTGGTTTCAATGCACTCGTTTTTGAAAGTTGTACTAGAATGATTCCTTAAATCTCGTTATAGTAAATATGACAAAGATTGGAAAGAAAGGAATTTCAGGAAGTATCTGATAAAATGAAAAATCTTAAAACAGCTAAAACAATTTATCTTGCTTTTATCATGACATACCTTCTAATAATTATGCTAAAAGGTTTCTGGAGGTGTGTTTAGAAACTATTTACGGCTTCAAACATCTCGTTATTATCTGTTTATATGTTGCTAGAATTAGAGAAAAATACACTTTTTTTTTTTTTAAAGAGAATAAAGGAAAGAATATTTAATCGAAGCAGTCATATATAAGGGGCCTGGTGGCCAAGTGAATAGTGCTCTGGAGTTCGGTGCCGCAGGTTTTGGGTTGGAGTGGATGTTTGTAGTGGTTTCTGAATCCGCTTTAAACTATAGGCTGCCGCCTAATATGACAGTAGGGCGCAGGGTTGACAACCTTAACCCGTAAAAAAAATCATCTACTGTCTCGAATTCTGCCAGTAGGCAGACGGCATTGGCCCACCATGGGCTGTTGAGCCAATGAAGAAGTCATATGTAAAGAAAGATATTAAGTATTTTATTTGTCCTTTGACAGAAGTAAGTACATTCTTGTGCTTACTTCTATCAAAGTTATGACACTATAAATTTCACATAAATTGTTTGATATAGGATCCATGGCTTCAATTGTTTTTCATACAGAAAATTATTATCTAATTTGCTTTCATAGATAGTTAGGTGTTGTTTTGCCTTATAAAAGCTAGCTTAAAATGGCGCAATGTAAGTTATGAAGGCTAAAAGACTTGTTAACTATTTTAAAAATAAGTGCTCATGAAACAACAGTTAAAAATTATTTATTACTTATGTTTTGTTTGATGATCTATTTAAAAAGAGAATAATCATTTTAAATTCCCCTAATTTTTGCTTCCATATTACATAAATTCATTACTAATATTAATTGGTTAAGACTATTTGGTGTTTCACCTGGATGTTTGTAACTCAATATCATATAGTAGGATAGGTAATCGTTAGAGATTTAAACAAATAAATTTTCATTTTTGATTAAAAATTATATGAGAAAATATGCAAAATAGTACAACAGTTTTGGCAATCTTGTATATGAAAGATCAATGCTGTGAGAATGGAGCTGCAAATGTAATTAAAAACATTACAACCATTGAAAGTAAATGGCGGTTTGTAGACGCATAGTCAATGTTAATTGTGTAATAAATTTGTAGCATATTTTTATTAGAGGAATATCGATAATTCTTCTTTAAAATATCTTCTTAGTTACTTAATATTTTAATAAATTTATTTGAAAGAAAATACACATAAAATATAAATGCAATACACTAAACTGTTTAAAAATAAATATCTGTTAATATGTAATTAGAAATTTAAAAAAAATACAACGTTTAGTTATTTATGGTTAAGCAAAATCCACTTAAATGATAAAATATTATTTTTGGCCCATAAACAGTAATTTATTACTAATTCTTGCAAATTTACAAAATTTATGATATTTATATGATTTTATACGAAAAATTAAAAAAAGAGAACTTCTTTTGAAACTGAAGATGTGCAGACTTCCCAATTATTCAAAATATCTAAAAACTAGGTTTATATCTAAATATCATTAAATCTATACTGATATTTCAGAAATCTAAATAATAAAATGCTAGTAGACTAGTACATTCTTGTGCTTACTTTTATCAAAGTTATGACACTATAAATTTCACATAAATTGTTTGATATAGGATCCATGGCTTTAATTTAACAGTTAACAGTTAATTGTTTTTCATTAAAAATTTCAATATATTCTGATTTTTCCTTCGTTCCATATAATTCTTATAAACAATGATTTTCTGGTTAACTTATTGAATGATATTTTTCAAGATACATGTAATTTGATGCCATCTGGTTGTATAAATAATCGGTATAGATTTAGATATTGGAATTCTCATTCAATTTGAAAATTAACGTATATGTTCTCGGTGGTTTTCAAATTATGAAACACCAACTACTATATATATTTTTTACAAATAGGAAGTAAGTTGTCCTAAATAAGTTAGAGATATAATGGGGAAAATATTTTTAATTCGCTCATGCCTTAATTATAATCATTTTCAAATTATTGAAAAGTTACTTGTATTACTTGGCTACAAAAAAAATTAGCATTTTAAGTTGCAAATAATTTTATCAAAAAAAAAAAAAAAAAAAAATTCTGCACAGAATTAAAGATAAGAAATTTTAAAATTGTTTTAAAATAATAGTAATTGTTAAATAAAGCAAACATTCTTATCTAAAAATTATTATACATTTTTTTTCTCTCATTTTATGTGTTAGCGTTTTTTCTAATGGTATGACAATGTGTAAGAAATCGAAAATTAATACAGTAAAAGCAGTTAAGATTTTTCCTTGTTATTGTACGTTAGTTTAACTAATAACTTATCAAGTGGCGCCAGTCATTTTCTTTTAATGGCTGGCGCCATAATATCGCAGCTTGAAATTATCTTGGTAGTAAAAAATGGTTTTTATTTAATTAAAAATAACTAATAAGATTTTTCCGTAAATCTTGGGTACACAACAGATAAAAAAAATAATAAACTCAAAGAAAAGAACTAGACTTTTAAGTACTACAACTCTTTCAGAAAATACAGACAAACAGTCTATTATTTTACATTTTGAGAGAGAATTTCCTTTTTCTAGCTTTAAAAGGATAAAACCAGAGATTGCATAGATTATATGGTAACAGCAATATATATATTACATATGTATATAGGCAGTTTAATAGTAACAGCCACATGTGAACATTACTGTCTATAAGACAGTAATGTCCAAATATTGTCTATTGTGTTTGGACATTACTGTCTGTAAGACAGCAATGTCCAAATATAGGCTATTGTGTTTGGACATTACTGTCTATAAGACAGCAATGTCCAAATACGCTTATAACAATCCCAATGCTTTAAAATATATTTGGACATTACTGTCTTATATATATATAGTATTATATAGTTTAAAGCATTTATCTCGGAACAGTTGCTGTTTTTATATAGTTATGATATAAGTTTTAAAGAGTACTCTCGATTAAATATTTTTTTATTATTTGGAAATTAATTCTTGATTTTATGCTGCAATGCATTCAAAATGCACGCAAAAAAACTTTTTTTTTAAAAACTATGAATTTGTTTTTTGTTGTGATTTTAATACAAAAATAAATATTTAAAAAATTTGCATTTACATTTTTTTATTTACTATTAAAACATCCATCTATTTTTCTGTATTTTATACACATCAAAAGTATTTAATAAATTAATTACTAAAAACAAAAACGTGCTTTAAATTCTTGAATTTTAGAGAAACACACGAACGACAAATTGAAATTTTAATTCCCATTATAAAATTTTTTAATATCCTTAAAAAATTATTCAAAATCAAAACGTCTAAACGTGTACCTTTCAAAAGAATTTAACCGAACTGTTTTCAAAAGATGACAAAATGATTTACAATTAACCTAATAAACTTTGGATGCTGTCCAACCACAAAACGCCGCAGTATGTCTTTCATTCAAAACTTTTAAATGGATTGATTCCCTTGCGAAGATGGATGAGTGGTAATTTACTCTAAATTTTCGAATTCTCTGCAGTCCTCCCGCTTGAATTACAAGAATTTAAGGAGAAATTAGTTGCAGTCAAGAAGACTAATTCATTTAAAATTACGGTACAAGTTGTGGGAGATTAAATGAATTAAATTAACGAGATGGAAAAGAGGAATCTAAAGCATTTCGGTCTCAGTTTTCAACACAAAATGTTTTATTTCCATAATTGAAGTAAAGCTTTTCAGGAAATATTTTGTGGTTATGGATTAAATTATCCACTTTCTAATTAAATCTATGAGAAGATAAATGATGCTTTTATTAATAAATTCTCTCGTTGGATTTCACGTGCAAGTGTTTTCCATTTCAAAAATGTAAATAAACCTTTCATTTCTATATTTATTATTTTGTCTAAAGGCTTGCAAATTTATTTATTTTGGTATCAGTTCATCATTTAACACACTTAAAGTTTATTGAAAGCTAGCTTTATTAAAAAGCATCGATAAATCCTTTTTATAGATATTATTATATTATAGTAACGTCTCGGCCTATACTAAACTTATAACGGCTACAAGAAGAGGGTCACTTTCAGGTTGATGGGAAACCTTTAATTTTTTTTACAAGCCTTGTGTATACACCTATATACAGAACTCTAGTTAATACAAATTATTATTTATAAAAAAAGGAAAAATAATGAATTCAAATTTGATTCGCAAGCGCCGTTCATTCCAAAGTTCAGAGTTTTCGAGTCTACGACGAATATAATTTGCCTGTCTTAATTATCACTCGGCGTGATACACGAAATAACAAAGGTGCTCACTGTGGAAACAGGCGGAAACTTCGGCTTATTCAGTCACTTCAGAGAAAGAGAAAAACAACACTCCTTGACGACTTATCGCAGAACTCAGTCCTTCTCTAAAAAGGCTCCCTTTAAGATAATCCGCCAAGTCCAGTTTCCCTCACTTCTCATTGGAGTAGACATTTTCTAAGCCCATGGTCTATTACAAATCACGGTGATACACAATGGTAATAATGGTCTCATGATTATGATAGTCAACTCATGATGTACTCATGAATTTCTCACTTTTCGAATTCTCTGCAGTCCTCCTGGTTTGCTCGCTTGAATTACAAGGATTTCCAGAGTTGGGAAAACCCCATGAGTTGTGCTCGATGGTTCACAACTACTGATGGTGTTGTCCATATTCCATCTGTAATTGTTTCGACCTGTAAAGGTCACACAGACATTCACTAAATTCATGAGGTCCCATTATCCATGACAGAGAATATCTGCTATCAGATTTGAGTGACAGGTTGTTCTCATTAGTACAAAACACTAATTGCATGTAATATGACTATCCACAACACTGCTTATCTGCTATCAAATTTGTGTGATAGGTTGTTATTATGTACTTGTTAAAGAATATTATGTTATTCCTGTCTCCTGGGAACGAAATGCTTTGTAGAAGAAGATTTTAAATATTTTGCATTATTTTTATCTTTTACCACAGCCCTTTTTATGTTTGTTATAAAATGTCAAAATAATCAATAAATATCCTTGCCGAATACTGACAGATTTCCTGCTTAGATTTAATATTTTATTTTATTAACAAATTACTTAATAGTTTCAAAATGAATTATTAGAATTAATAACTTGAAATTTATAGAATTAATATCCTTCTGTGATATTATTCATAGAAAGTTTAAACTAAAAAACTTCAATTTAAAAAAAATGCAATGTTTCGTTGTTCAATATTTAATGCATAAACTTTTTAATTATATTTATAGTTTATAAAAGTATGAAAATATCATGTTATATAAAGAAAGATCAATGTAAATATTGGAGAAGCTATTTTTTAAGAGTATCATTTAAATATTTTGTCCTTCGCTTAAATATAATATTAATAAGTAAGTTATAATTTAAAATTATGTATATCTCTGAACTGCAGCTCCTATCTACAATCTATTGAGAAGTTATATTCCTTTTATCCCCATTTTCATCCTTTTATTTATTTACATTATTAAAAGCCCATTTATTTTTGTTTTTTTATAAATTATTAACGTTATTTTATAATTTTATTATATGATATTATCGTTTTCTGATAATTTTGTTATTATTATTATCGATATTTTACAAGAATCAATATTTTATCATGAAAAATTTCATTTGTTAAATGATATATATAACTTTATGCTATTTTATATATTTTTCTAAATATTATTTCTAAATATAACTTTATTATCAGGTGAGTCTTGATTTTGTATGATGTATGAGGTTCGTTACGTCACCAAAACATATCATATTAACAAATAAAAATACAGAAAAATGTGATAAAAATCTGTTTTTAAGAGCCTAAGAAATCCTAAAATCATAAAAAGACATTAATTTATGAAAGTGTAATTCCACAAAAACAAACATGAAAGAAATATTAACAGATCAATCAATATTGATGGTTAGTATAAACTAGAATATCGTAAATGCTGTAGATGAGAGCTTATTTAATAGAAAATATTGCAGGTTTTTTTTTGCTGATTCTTATATTCCCCTGGCTACTTGGTTGATGTTCTTGCAATATCATGACTAACTTCTGCTTCATGAATTCGCCGAGGCTATTGCAATGTGAACGCGCACTCAACCATCATCTTTTATATATTATTTCAATAGAATAGAAAGCCCATGTTTGTATCCCATGAAAGCCCATGTTTCTATCTTTTATATTTTATTTCAATAGAATAGAAAGCCCATGTTTGTATCCCATGAAAGCCCATGTTTCTATCTTTTATATTTTATTTCAATACAATAGAAAGCCCATGTTTCTATCTTTTATATTTTATTTCAATAGAATAGAAAGCCCATGTTTGTATCCCATTTCAATAGAAAGCCCATGTTTCTATCTTTTATATTTTATTTCAATAGAATAGAAAGCCCATGTTTGTATCCCATGAAAGCCCATGTTTCTATCTTTTATATTTTATTTCAATAGAATAGAAAGCCCATGTTTGTATCCCATGAAAGCCCATGTTTCTATCTTTTTTTCATATTTTATTTCAATAGAATAGAAAGCCCATGTTTGTATCCCATGAAAGCCCATGTTTCTATCTTTTATATTTTATTTCAATAGAATAGAAAGCCCATGTTTGTATCCCATGAAAGCCCATGTTTCTATCTTTTATATTTTATTTCAATAGAATAGAAAGCCCATGTTTGTATCCCATGAAAGCCCATGTTTCTATCTTTTATATTTTATTTCAATAGAATAGAAAGCCCATGTTTGTATCCCATGAAAGCCCATGTTTCTATCTTTTATATTTTATTTCAATAGAATAGAAAGCCCATGTTTGTATCCCATGAAAGCCCATGTTTGTATCCCATGAAAGCCCATGTTTCTATCTTTTATATTTTATTTCAATAGAATAGAAAGCCCATGTTTGTATCCCATGAAAGCCCATGTTTCTATCTTTTATATTTTATTTCAATAGAATAGAAAGCCCATGTTTGTATCCCATGAAAGCCCATGTTTCTATCTTTTATATTTTATTTCAATAGAATAGAAAGCCCATGTTTGTATCCCATGAAAGCCCATGTTTCTATCTTTTATATTTTATTTCAATAGAATAGAAAGCCCATGTTTATATCCCATGGAAGCCCATGTTTCAATCTTTTATATTTTATTTCAATAGAATAGAAAGCCCATGTTTATATCCCATGAAAGCCCATGTTTCTATCTTTTATATTTTATTTCAATAGAATAGAAAGCCCATGTTTATATCCCATAGAATAGCCCATGTTTCTATCTTTTATATTTTATTTCAATAGAATAGAAAGCCCATGTTTATATCCCATGAAAGCCCATGTTTCTATCTTTTATATTTTATTTCAATAGAATAGAAAGCCCATGTTTATATCCCATGAAAGCCCATGTTTCTATCTTTTATATTTTATTTCAATAGAATAGAAAGCCCATGTTTATATCCATGAAAGCCCATGTTTCTATCTTTTATATTTTATTTCAATAGAATAGAAAGCCCATGTTTATATCCCATGAAAGCCCATGTTTCTATCTTTTATATTTTATTTCAATAGAATAGAAAGCCCATGTTTATATCCCATGAAAGCCCATGTTTCTATCTTTTATATTTTATTTCAATAGAATAGAAAGCCCATGTTTATATCCCATGAAAGCCCATGTTTCTATCTTTTATATTTTATTTCAATAGAATAGAAAGCCCATGTTTCTATCTTTTATATTTTATTTCAATAGAATAGAAAGCCCATGTTTATATCACATGAAAGCCCATGTTTCTATCTTTTATATTTTATTTCAATAGAATAGAAAGCCCATGTTTATATCCCATGAAAGCCCATGTTTCTATCTTTTATATTTTATTTCAATAGAATAGAAAGCCCATGTTTATATCCCATGAAAGCCCATGTTTCTATCTTTTATATTTTATTTCAATAGAATAGAAAGCCCATGTTTATATCCCATGAAAGCCCATGTTTCTATCTTTTATATTTTATTTCAATAGAATAGAAAGCCCATGTTTGTATCCCATGAAAGCCCATGTTTCTATCTTTTATATTTTATTTCAATAGAATAGAAAGCTCATGTTTGTATCCCATGAAAGCCCATGTTTCTATCTTTTATATTTTATTTCAATAGAATAGAAAGCCCATGTTTGTATCCCATGAAAGCCCATGTTTCTATCTTTTATATTTTATTTCAATAGAATAGAAAGCCCATGTTTGTATCCCATGAAAGCCCATGTTTCTATCTTTTATATTTTATTTCAATAGAATAGAAAGCCCATATTTATATCCCATGAAAGCCCATGTTTCTATCTTTTATATTTTATTTCAATAGAATAGAAAGCCCATGTTTTTTTAATATATCTATAATGTGCCCATACATGATATATATATTTAACCCTTTAACGGGCACAAGCCGTTTTCTTTCAAAATTTATATTTTACGCTCTAATTAGAGAAAAGCAGCTCATTTATGATCAAAAAAAGTATTTTTTTAATGTTGTTGTTGTGGCTGTTATTTATAAGAGGGGTGGTAATATATTTACCACCGCACTATACAAGCAATGACATTTTACTGATTTATTCAATAGAAAAAATATGAAATATAAATAATTTCACAAATAAATATGCATTTTGTAAAACTATTTATTACTAATTATTTCTAAACTAAAAATATATTAATTACACATGAAATAAGTGGTAGAAAAACCCAATACGATGTAAATTACCAAATTTAGATTTAGATTACCAACGTTAGATTTTTTTTTTTTTCGATGCGTCTATCTAAAATAGTATTCAATACATTGAGTTACTTTCTTTTTTTAAAATCAGTTGAAAAATATTATAAAAATATTACTTTTATTACATTCCATTTCGAATTATTAGTTCTAAATAACTAAATATTCACGTAATCCAAAAAAAAAATCGCTAAACTCAATATTCAATAATATTAGTAATAATAATATTAGTAAAAATAAATTTTATAAATAAATGGTGTAATATATATATATAAACATATAAATCATGTACTAAGCCAAGCGAAATGCATTCCTGAAAACGAATAAATCAGTTGCAAACGGGCGGTGGTAAATTATTTACCACCTCTAAAATCGCTAAGCAGGCAGTGGTAAATATGTTACCACCAATTATAAATGCGTACAAATAAAAATATTTAGCATTATTTTTCAAAATACATAATGAAATCTAGCTATTATATCTTCAAGATACACAAAATACCATTACAAAACTTCTAACGTATTTTTATTCATAATTATACTGGCAGATAGAAAAAAAACACGTGCATATCTCCGCCATTTTGCTCGAAAACTGACAAAAAGAGGAAATTTAGCAGTTTACGAGGGCCCCAACTGCGATTTACCGGTTGAAACGTGAAACGCTGATTCCGAAGGTCGGTTTCTACTAAGGGGCGATAGTTAATAATTTACCCTCTGGTGCTGGGAATCAAATCGCGTGGTGGTAATATATTTACCACCGCCTTATAAAGGGTTAAGTTCGTAACTAAATGCTTGGAAAAATTATGGTATTATTAAGAAATCATCTTTTGCATTTATTTTAGGTTTGAAATCATGTTTTCATTATAGATGATCAAAGTTATTCTTACGCTCATTAACTAACGGTGAAAAATATAAAAAGATTGCACAATGTTCTCATATTAGGAAAACATGAAATTTTGTTTCCTTTAATTACAATTTGTTTTTCTGTGGAAACCATGTTTTATTTTCTTGGTCTAAGAAGAAAAACTATTAATCTCTATAGAATTTTTAATTCAAAATTATAGTTTAGCGTCTTTAAATTCGTTTCAGTATTATTAATTTAATTTTAAATTTATATAGTCCCCAAATCTGAAGAAATGAGTTAAGAATTTCATAAATATAGAATTTCATAGAATCTTTTGTTTTCATCTAGCTCTTATGCAAAATAATTTATTTTTAGTTAAATAAATTATTTGATTTAAGACGTTTCATACTTAAAAAAAAAAGTATAAATTTTTTATATTACGACTTATAAAAACAAGCAAGAAATTCGACATTTTCTTCTGAAGTTAAATTAACCACAGTATGATTTATTTGTTTATTCTAGATTTTTATTTATTTATTTATTTTTTTTTTTTTAGGAGAATTATGGTTGGATATTTCTAATTTACATATTAATAAATAAAAGACAAAAAACTATTCTAATCCGATAGATAATCTTTTTTATATTTTTTTGTAAATTTATAATATGTTATTGCATAATTGAAACATTTTTATATGGTATTTTGAACTTAATATGAAGAGCTAATTTTTTTTTGTTCAAGCAATATTTTAATCGTCGGGGCCTAATGGCCGAATGACTAGCGCTCTGGCGTTCGGTACCACAGGTATCGGGTTGAAATCCCGGCTTTGCCCACGAGTGTTTGTAGTGGTTCGGAATCCACTTTAAGCCGTAGGTCCCGGTCCTAATAGGATCGTAGAGCGCTGCGGGAGCATTGTTACTCAGCGCCCGTGATTTATCTTTAAGTTACACGTGCCCCCTGAGTCATGTAAAGTGAGTACGTCTGTGCAGCGCTTGCCTTAAGGCATCCAAGACGTCCATGTCTAAGTGTTTGCCAGCTGCATTAGAAAGAAAAAAATATTTTAATCGTCTAAATATCTCTAAATCTCCTTTTGGATTTAAAATAAAAATAATCATACATTTATATTTAAAAGTGATATTAGATACACTTAATTTAAGATTAATATTCTTTATTGCATTCATTAAGCTAATATTTAATATTTTTTTGCACGTTGCTGTTTTTATATGCTTGAAAATTTGCTGATTTTGTGTAACTTATTTAATTTTAAGACAATGTAGAGACAATTTATTCTACTATGCCTTTTTTTACAAAATAATTACTTGATGATAAGAATTATCTATCATCTCATATACATTGTTTATAAGCTCAAATTTTGAAACGTTAAAAAGAATTAATCGATGAAGCTGATAATAAAACGAAATTTTTTCAACCATGCCTCAGTGGATAATTTTATTAGAAGTTGTTTTAATTCCATTTGAGTTAATGAGATAAGAAACATGATACACTGATATAAAAGAAGTTCATCTAGATTATTTTATGTACTTAATCTAAAGCAAATTAACTTTTTTTTTTCTCTTATAAAACAAACAGTTTTTATATCGACTTTCTCAAATTAACTAATAAGGAATTATTGATGCAAAATCGCTTTGCTTGCAAGAAATTCCTTATGGTTTAAAAATAAACATGCATGCTTTTATTTTTTGTTTTTTAAAAGATTACAATAAAAAAATAATCTTTTACACATTTGTTTTCCTGAGAAATTAAAGATAATAATGATTATTAGGTAAGATATAATGTTTACGTAATTAACAATAGAGAGTTTTTGCATACCGTACGTTAGTTACCGTAGGACGTCCGTTACCTTTTTCTCCCTAGCGCGCATGCTCAAAGGAAACATAATTTCCTATGAGCATGCGCGTTAGGGAGAAAAAACTAACGGACGTCCTACGGTAACTAACGTACAGTATGCAAAAACTCTCTAATGTGTTCCTTAAAGAATATTAAATTTCTTTTACATGCAAGAAAAAAAAACCGCTTCTTTAACATTATTTATTTTCTTAAAAATAACAAAATTTAAAAACCATGTACAATTTAAGCATTTTTCTAGGAAAACACTAGATATCGAAATGCAAAGAAACTAAAATATTTTCTTCATGTGAAGCATTTATGTTTCAAGCATAAGTATGTAAAGTTTGTTGCAATTGTGAACGTTAATGCATGGTTTAATTGCAATTTGAAACAAACTCCTTAAGGCTAATATTTTGAAGATGTAGTACTCTCCTTCTTGTTCGATGAACACAATGGAGGAATTTTAAATCCTAAAATTTTTTGTGATTCTATAATAAATAAGGAACTTTTGATTTGGTTGGTTTGCTGATCTTTGAAATGAGTAAGAAACCTAGTGATTTAAGTACAACAATGCAAAAAACTCACACTCTCAATTTTTATCAGACTATTTTACTTCTGAAAGAATGAATCTTCAGGTAAAAAAAATCAAATTTTATTTTTCCAAAATCGCATCAATGCAGTTTTTAAATAATTGTTATATTTAAATTAAAAGGATTATTTTGCATTCAAGACAAAAATAATCACTTGTTATGTAGAGAAATATCTGTGGGCTTATATATGGATATATGGAATAGTTTTGGATAGTATTGATCAGTACGAAACAGTAGTAATATTGAACTGCAAAGCATTGCAATCAATATAAATATTATAAAATGAGAAGATTTAATTAAATGTATAGTAATTTGTTTTTGGAAATTCTTTATATGAATCTTTGCATTGTATTCAAAAGAATATATATATAACTTACTTACTTTATAATTTGCTTTTTAATTGTTAATTTTAATAAATTTTTGTTTTTTAATGTTAAAAGTGTTTTGTTTATTAAACATAAATATACCAAACACACTCGGTATATTTACGTTTAATAGACAAAATTTCTTAACATTTATAAGTAATTTTGTATAATTAATTATGTATAAATTTACCGAACAGACTTCTGTAAATATATATTTGCGGACGTTTGTTCGCTTGATTTCTTTATATTTAATAAATGAACATTAAAAAACATAATTTCACTAAAATTAACAATTAAAAGCAAATTGTAAAGTAAAACAAACAACAAATTTACAGATTATTTGCTAATACCAAACCAGAACAAATATACCATTTTCCCAACCCAATACAAAATCGAAAACTCACTTGACCATAAGATACTTTTATAGTGGTCCCTCTTTTTTTATTGCTCTTACGATCCTAATATATTTGTCTCGTGCACTTTCAGTATTTTCAAGATGCATCGAAAAAAATATCACCAAATTTTTCGCCAACTTGGAAACTTATTTTTTTCTTCTTTTTTGCAGGGCGAATTTGGCATAGATTTTATTGCGAAATATTTGTTTTTATATACAAGCTAAGAGCAATTATTTTGCAATCAAATGAATATATAATCATGTACATAATCGATATAAACTATATCTATATATAGTTTATATCGAATTAATCGTTACAAAACAGTAAAAATATGTCTGATGCTATAAAAGGAATACCATATGCATTTAGAGAACTTTTTATTCTTCATTCTTATTTTTCTAAATATAAAAATATTTCAAAGCAACTTCTCGTCGTTTCATAAGATATTCCACATCATGTAGCTTTATAAATATCGATATAAGCTGTTTCAGTCAAAGATAGGGAGAAATAAAAATGCAGAAATTTATCTTGGGAGTCAAATAAAGGAATAAAAATCAATTGAGGTTGCAGTTCTTTGAATTGTTAAAGATAAGGCTGGGGGTCAGAATAAAATGCATATATATTAAAATAAATTCCAGCAGACTGAAAATTTTTATTGATATCTTGTTATTTTTTCCTTCCTTGGGTACATATATTCCGTTCCTTCTTTCTTCTAAAACGTTGGGCAGAATGCAGAAGATAATTTTTCATTTCATTTCGAGATTGAAAATAGCAAAAGGAAATAAAAGGTATGAGAGAATGTTTACAGTGTTATTTTGCATCTATTGCATTTACTGATTTCAATACTGTTTAGTGTATGAAATATTTTTCGGTTTGAATTTTACCGACAGGCACTTTAGTTTTTCATCTTTTTAGATTATAAAGATAAAAATTGTTTTCATAAATCTTTCATTTCGCCTATTTTTAAAATATTCTAATATTTCACGTCTATGAGACTACAAATTAAACTAAATCGACAACCATTTATGAGTTTGTTGTGTATGAACATATTTTATTATTTGTTTCATCAACTGTATTTGAATATAATATGTTGAATGATGGTTAAATTAACTTTTGTAAACAATACATCTGATCCTTAAATAAGTATTTACATTGTGAATTCCAAACCCATTGATTTTTAATACTATTTAGTGTATGAAGTATTTTTCGGTTTGAATTTTTATGACAGACACTTTAGTTTTTCATATTTTTAGATTATAAAGAGGAAAATTGTTTTCACAAATTTTTTATTTCGCATATTTTTAAAATATTTTAATATTTTATGTCTGTGAGGTTGCAAATTAAAATAAAATCCTAATTCATTTATGAATTTGTTGTGTATTGACATATTTTATCATTTGTTTCTTCAACGGAACTTGAATATAATATGTTGAGTGATGGTAAAAATTAACTTTTATGAACAACACAACTGATCCTTAAACAACTTTTTACATCCTGAATTCCAGACTGTCAATTGAATTTCAATACTGTTTAGTGTATGAAATATTTTCCGATTTGCATTTCAGCTACTGGCACTTTAGTTATTCATCTTTTAAGATTATAAATAGACAAATTCTATTGTTCGTGATTACAAAGAGGCAAATTGTTTTCACAATTTTGTTATTTCCTTTATTTTTAAAATCCCAAACCTTTTATGAGTTTGTTGTGTATAAACATATTTTATCATTTGCTGCATCCACGGCACTTGAATATAATATGTTGAGTAATTGTAAAATTAACTTTTATAAACACAATTGATCCTTGTATAATATTTTGAGAAAATTGAAACAATAACTGTTTACAGCCTGAATTCCAGACTGTCAATTGAATTTTAATATTGTTTAGTGTATGAAATATTTTTTGGGTTCACTTTTTACGACATGCCTTTAGTTTTTCCATCTTTTAAGTTTATAAAGAGAAAAATTGTTTTCATAAATTTTTCATTTCGCCTATTCTTAAAATATTTTAATAGTTCACGTCTATGAGACTGCAAATTAAACTAAATCCCCAAGCATTTATGAGTTTGTTGTGTATGAACATATTTTATCATTTGTTTCATCCATGGTACTTGAATATAACATATTGAGTGATGGTTAAATTAACTTTTGTAAACAATACATCTGATCTTTAAATAACTATTTACATTCTGAACAGAATTTTAATACTGTTTAGTGTATGAAATATTTTTTGAGTTGAATTTTCACAGCATACTCTCTAGCGTTTCATCTTCAAGATTATAAAGAGACAAATTTTTCTCAATTTTTTCATTTCACCTATTCAAAAAATATTTTAATATTTCACGTCTACGAAGCTACAATTAAACTAAATCCATAAGCATTTATGAGTTTGTTGTCAATGAACATATTTAATCATTTGTTTTTTTAATGGAACTTGAATATAATATGTTGAGTGATGGTAAAAATTAACTTTTATGAACAACACAACTGATCCTTAAATAATTGTTTACATGCTGAATTCCAGACTGTCAATTGAATTTTAATACTTTTTAGTCTATGAAATATTTTTTGGATTGAATGTTCACGACAGACACTTTAGGTTTTCATCGTTTAAGACTACAAGAAGATAAATTATTCTCACAAATTTTTCATTTCGGCTATTCTTAAAATATTTTAATATTTCACGTCTATGAGACTACATACTAAAATAAAATCATAAATCTTTTACGAGTTTTATGAATATAATTTATTTGTTTCATCAACGAAACTTGACTATAATATGTTGAAATGATAGTTAAATTAAATTTTATAAGCAACACAACTGATCCTTAGATAATATTTTAAGGAAATTGAAACAATAACTGTTTAAATCCTGAATTCCTGACAATTCAAAATTAAATACGGAACACATGATTTGGTATTAGCATATTATTATTATTCTTCCTCTGATCTTGGGGGATGTTTGTTAGTGATTCGGAATCCGCTTTTACACTGTAAGTTCCGGTCAAATTAGCCCAAAGTGTGCACAAAATGATGGTAGAACGACAAACCAAACCAATCTGATCTGGGGTTATTTAAAGTGCCTTTGCGCCTCAAGGCCAAAAATTCATATTCTGGATGACTTGATGATATATGGTGCGGACTAGACACATGAGGACTAGATAAAGAACAGATAAAGAAAGTTCACATTTGGATCAGCAGCTGAAAGAGAGCAATATTTGTTCAGAAATGATGACCATTAAATTATGATAAAATATTTGACACAACCCAAGGGCGTTTAGAGTTAGAGATGAGGGTAGGATTATAATTGGTGAGGTTTTGAATTTCGAAATATTTCCAAGATTATAAAGAAATTGCCGGAAGATTACGAATAAACATCTTGGCATTGAGAAGACTTAAAGAGTGACGATGTCATCATTTCTGAGGAACCACCAAGTTAGTAATCATTATTTTCTAATACTTATGTATTCCAGTTTTGAAGCAGAAACCCAAATTGGTAAGGAATATTTATAATGGGATGTATGTAAGGTTTGTAGTTAAGTAGGGTTTTTTTCACTAGATAGGGAAGTATCACATTTAATGAGAGGATACAAAGTGCGAATGTCGGTGTCAAAATTTTCTTAATATGATTAACATGATACCACAAAGTTGTTTTTTTTTTTTTATCAAGAATTACATCCGTGTATTTTGCCTCATTAAATCAAGGGATTATAAATAGTAATGCGCGGAAGAGGCGGATAAGTTTTTCTAGTGAAGAAAATAACTTCTAACACTAATATTAGTGTTAAGAAGGATTTTCTAACTAACTAACGGGCTGTAGTTTGGAGACCCCTGTGTCCAAACTGAATGAGGAAGGGAATGAGTTTTGGATTTTAACAGTGAAGTTTCTATTGCTAATGGAAGATTAGGCCAACAAGAGAGAGATGAGAAATTTGTAGGAAATTAATTTATGGATAAGCCCTTTAATTCAAATACGATCAAAGGTTTTAGCAATATAAAGGAAAATGACATCAGTGATAGATGTATCCTGTTTTTAAAGAAATTGATGAGTAGCAGAAAGATTTAAGAGTAAAACTAAATTGTTGTAGAATCAAATTTAAAAGAGCAAATATTCCATTTCATTGTGTTAAAGATGGCAAATTCAACAATTTTGCTAAGAACAGAAATCAGAGAAATAAGCAAATAGTTTGGGGGATTAGAAGGGTCTGTTTTCCGGTTTGAGATTAGGTAAAATAATTACAGTTTTCCATGCTTGAGGGAAATAGGAAGCCCTAATAATGCCTTCAATCAGTCAAGCAACGCGAAGATTAATTAAAAAAAATTTTGAGAATTTTATTGGTGAAGCAGTCAATGCAAAAAGCTTTTTAAAGTTGAAGTTTATATATGTATTCGTCAAGGAGGCGCGATTAAAGATCTAGGAACGAATATGAAAATATCTCAAGAGGAGGGGGAAAATATATTGACTCTATATGCGACTCTATCACTTACATCAAGCAATATATGCGACTCTATCACTTACATCAAGCAACGAAGCTTTCTTCATAACGAAGTTTTCTTCATCAATTAATTTGAAATCGGATTTCGCCTTATGGCACTTAGAGGACTTTACAAATTCTTGATTGTTAATTAGTTTAGTGCTATCTTTTTTGAAACTTAGAAATATTTTGCCTAGGGCCCTAACAATAGGGAAAGATCCAGCTGACTAACTTGATTATAATAAATTCAAAAATTAAAATTAAAATTGCATTAAATAAAGGTTACAAGAATAATAAAAAACAATAACTTTTAAAAATATTTATTACAATACTACAGCGATGTAGAACAAAATTTGCATCACTCTAATGATATGAAACATTTTACATTCCGTGTAAAATTTTCATTATTAGAATTAATGTAAAATGCAGACAATGTGTACAGATCTTATTGTTTTCCATAATAAAAAATAACAGATTTTCATTATTAAAAATAACAAGAAATTGTTAACAAAATCTGTTAAAAATAACAGATTTCTTTTTATTTCCTTCCGATACAAATGTTCCTTGGCCGCGTCGCTGTCTCTGAAATTCTGAGATTATTTTTTTTCGAACTTTGCATCTCCTGAGACTTATTACATGCTGGGGGAGATGAAATGTTATTTCCTTCAAGTCAGCTTTTTGAATGGAGACAGAAATCAAGACCAGCGATACCAAATAGTGGTGTTCAGAAAATGGATTTCAGAAAATTGTACTTTTATTTTCGTTGCTGAATAACAAGGTACATTATCAAGGAGCTTTATCCAAAGAAAGCATCTCTGTTTTAAATTTTGTAAGACACTGTTTAGAAGTTACTAGCCTAGTTATAATATGGAAGGCTTGGTGCACCAGTATTTGAAATGAGATTTTGAGATCAATACGTTTATTATATAATTGAATGTGACATTGAGACATTATGTTCAATTCATATTGTTCAATTTTGTAACATCAAATATACCGATTTCATTGTTTTCCATAAAAAAAACCCTACTAACTTTCATCATTGAACGTTATTTTGCACTTCCAATTATTTACCAATTATTTACTTCCAATACAAATGTTCCTTATCCTCGACTCTGTCTTTGAAATTCTGAGATTATTTTATTTCGAGCTTTGCATCTCCTGAGACCTATTACATGGAGTCTATACTTGGCTGGGGGATGAAATGCTATTTCCTTCAAGTCAGCCTTTTGAATGGACTCAGAAAGCAAGCCCAGCGATTCCAAATAGTGGGTGCTTAGGCTAATGCTTTTTAAAGTACAGTTCTTCTCTGTTGCCTTTCTTAGACGTCCTGTTATTCACTTGTCCCTTATTCTTGTCTGTTTCTTAGAATTGTCTCAAAAAAAGTAGGTCGCTTAGTAATGGTTTATTTTTTCTATTTGCAGTGTAGAACACCCTTTTTCTGGTAAATTAATAACTAAAATAAGAATTGTTTTCTCGGGGATTAAAAACAGCTTCATCATAAAGTTACTGAAAAAATAACTCAATAATTAAGTTAATCTATCCTTCTGCAACAATTATTACCCTTTTCATCAATTAATTGGTTAATTAAATATAGAATGATATTAGTTAATAATTTTAATGATCATTATTATTATTATTGATTTATTGTTATTACGATTTTTTTACTATTCTAGTAACTCCAAAAAAGTCATTGAATTCTATATTGCCATCCTAATTTCAATAAGCTATTGTATGTTTCAGGATTCTTTTTTTCTTTTTCCTTTGAAATTTTATACATAATTTCATGCGAATAATTTTCGATATTATTAAAATCTTGGTATTATCAACGTCATTTAATTACTTAATCTAAATATCAGAACTATGTTCTTTTACTTTTATTTCCGAATAATAAGGTACATTAGCACATTAGCAAGGTACATTATCCAAAGAAAGCGTCTCTGCTTTAAATTTTGTAAGGCACTGTTTAGAATTCACTATCCCAGTTATAATATGGCGGGCTTTTATTCTAATGTTTGATATGAAACTTCAGATCAATGCTTGTATTGGATACTTGAGCTTGACATTGAGATATTATTGTCGATATTGTAATGTATCGGCCTATATTAGATCTATAACGGCTTCAAGAAGAGGCTCAGCTCATGATCGATCACCAATCACGATGGAACAACTCATTCGTTCCATCTGCAATTGTTTCGACCTATGAAGATCGCACAGACAATCGCTAATTTCATGAGTCTCATAACACACAGAATATCTGATATCAGATTTGAGTGACAGGTTGTTCTCATTAGTACAAAACATTTATTGCATGTAATATAACTACCCACAATATTATTTGTCAGCTGTAAAATTTGAATGATGGATTATTATTTTATGCTTGCCAAAGAAAATACATTCCTCTCTCCTAGGAATAAAATGCCAAAATCTTCCCATGAGAAAAATGCAACACTATTCTTCAGTTTTTTAATATCAAATGTACCAAACTCATTGTTTTCGATAATAAAAAATGATAACTAAATTTCATCATTGAACGTTATTTTGCATCATTTTGTTTCCTTCCAATATAAATGTTCCTTGGCATCGTGGCTGTCTTTAAAATTCTGAGAATTTTTTTTCGAGCTTTGCATCTCCTGAGACCTATTACACGGAGTCTATACTTTACTGGTGGAGATGAAATGTTATTTCCTTCAAGTCAGCCTTTTGAATGGATACAGAAAGCAAGCCCAGCGATACCAAATAGTGGTTGTTTAGGCTAATGCTTTTTAAAGTACAGTTCTCCTCTGTTGCCTTTCTTAGACGTTCTGTTATTCACTTGTCACTTATTCTTGTTTGTTTCTTAGAATTGTCTCGAAAAAAGTAGGTTGCTTAACAATAGTTTATTTTTTCTATTTGCTAAACAACTTCATCATAAAGTTATTGAAAAAAGAATAACACAATAATTAACTTAATGTATCCTTCTGCAATAACTATTATCACTGGCGTCATTTAATTGATTAATTAATCGGTTAAACACAGAATGGTATTAGTTAATAAAGTTAATTATCATCATTGTCAAATCTGAAATTATTGTGATATTTATTCTAGGGTTGTCAGCCCTATGCACTATAGTAGTATTAGACCGGGACCTACGGTTTAAAGTGGATTCCGAACCATTATAAACATCCAGGACTGAGACCCAAAAGCCTGTGGCACCGGGCGCCTGAGCGCTAGTCACTCGGCCATCATACCCCTTTATGGCACTATTTACGAGTAACAGAAAATGATAAGACCATAAGAAAAAATTATAAATAATCTAAAAAATTGCATGAAATTTTATTGGTGTCAAGATGTCTGCTTTCAATAATCCTACGAATAATATAAGTCAATAAATTAACTTAAAAATAAGGATATGTATAAATAAAAATCAAATGCAAATGCTACTACTTCGAACAGCAAACTACAACTTGATGAGAGATTTTTAAAAATATATATCTCTTTGGTTTTAAAAAGTTTTCATTTTGCTAATGTATTAAAGTGAAAGGATTTTTTTAAATTCCTTCTGTTAGCTCACACTCTCCCTATATATATCTTGTTCAAATTTTCAATCGTTAATAAAACCCTTTTTATTCAGCCACTCAAGTTCAAATACATTTTTTTTAATTTGTAGTGGATGACATTTAATGTTAATACAGTTTTTTCAAATATTAATTCATTAATTAAATTAAATTAATTAATTAAAGTTTTTTTTTTATTTAAGTTGCATGTATCTAACAATAGATGTCGCCAGATAAACTTAAAAAAATGAATGAAAATTATTTATAAATGACTTTCTGCAATAGAGTGAAAAAAAAGTAGGAATTGACTTAAAATTTTTATATATATATATATATTACTTGTTTTGTATGATTACGGTTTAATAAACTTTATGACAATTTTAAACAAACGATTTTTGTAGCAGTTTTATAAGTAATTTATTATAATATTAATTATTTAATATTTTGATTCTTTTAATACGATTACTTTAAATTTTAAACTAAAAATAATTTAAATACTAAAATTGTGTTAAGTAGAATTTTTTTAAAGCAGTTAAATCGGATTAAATGGTTATAAAATTAGTTTTAATATTTAAAGTCAAGTAGACAGAAGAAAATAAGATCACCTAATTTATAGTATAAATGAAACACGAACACACACCCTATTTTTAGGCTTCGTTTCAGATAACGTATATTACAATGTTTTCAATAAAAGTTTGGTGAGTTTAAAGTTTGATAAAAATTTGAAAACTCAAATACTTTATTGAAAATTCCAACAAATTCCAACAATCACATAGAGATCCAATTGAAACCCTGATTTTCATCTCTTTTCACCAAGATAAAATACTTTTCAATATATTCGATCCGACATTGACAGTTTTTTAAATCAACAGTACAGATAAAAATGAATAGATTTTCTAATGCTTTCAAAAGACGATATAATAAAGATAATTTAAAAAAAGCATTTGTAGATTGCATTCGAATAAACAAATGGATATCTTGGAAATGAAGATTACTGTAATGATATTGAAAAAATGTCCAAAGATATTAATGTTTGTTGCCAATAAAATATTTCTACTCTGCTTTAATGCTGGTATATTCTCATTTATGGCCCAATTTTAGGGACGCTAATTATAAAGCACCAATACCAAGATTTGATTACTGCTTGCAGCTTCTACTACCATTATAATTTTGAAAAATATGTGAATCACTAAAATCTTTAATGACAGACTCTTAAGAGCTATGAATAGCTAAAACACTTTTAAGACTACCCTATAAAATTGGTTAAGGTTTTTATCGTAGCTGTCTTAAATTTTCTAAGCCAATGTGCATCAAATAGCTGACAATGAAGATCACTATTTGTTTTTAACCACGAAATTAACTAATGAGCTTTGATTTAAGGTAGTTCCATTAAATATTGCATTTTAAATATATTTAGGAGTATTTTAAATATATATTGGAGCAAAACAGACGAAGTATTCTTTTTATTAATCTATTAAAATGAAAAATGTTTTTGTGTGATTAGAGTTTAATATATCTTATGGCAATCTTAAACAAACGATTTTCAATGATTTAATAAGTAATTGAATAAAAGATTAATTATTTAGTATTTTAATTCTTTTAATAAGATTATTTTAAATTTTAAAAATAATATAAATACGAAGATTGTGTTAAGTGTAATCATTAAAACAGTTAAATTAGATTAAATAGAAAGAATTTGATAGTAATGAAGCAATATAAGCATTAATTGGTGACATTTTTAAAGGTTTATAACGTAAAATTAATTCGTAAGTAATCTCCTTTCTATTAACTCATTATTTAATATTAGTTTAATATTTTTTTTTTTATTATTTTTCTCTTAATTAATTCTACAAATATTTTAATAGACTCCCCTCTTTTTTTGCAATAACGATGTAGTAATTTAACTTTTTATTCATATCAAATATTTGTTACTAATACTTAATGTTTTTGTGAAGTTATACCCACATGGACTCATTATGATCACACGAACGTTTATTACGTTGATTCTAGCTTTTTAAATTTTTATCCTTAGCATATTTAACTTGTTTTTAAGTTCCTTTGGTTGTTTTTGTTAAGAATGTCTGGTTTATTCCTTTTGTAATTTTGATTTGCTTATATAATTTTTTTTGTTTCTACGGTAAGTGGCCAAATTTGTATAGATTGAATTCCAATAAAGTCATGGGTAACAACAATAACAACATTTTCTTTTAACTTGGAAAGGAGTCCCTAATTGACATTTTATTGAATATTTCGTAAATTTTCATAAATAGTAATAGTTTTATTAATAATTAGTTAAAAAATTTATATCTTAAGTATTGACGACATTAGAAAGACAACGTAACGTCCCTTAATATGTTATAATTTATTTTTATCATAACGGTATTTAATATTTAATATTTCTTAAATTTTTCCACAAATTTGACTAAAAATATATTTTAATTTTGGAAAAAGTATTTCTTTCGATATGTGCAAAAAATAAAAAAATATATTAATTAGAGCTCGAGTTACTGTTCTTTAAGCGAAAGTTTTATTTAATATTGTAAAAGTCAATTTTTGGCACCCTATATTTCCAAAAGTTCAAATCAAATCGATGCAAAATATTATCATAACCAATTTCACCATACTTAAACGAATGCGTTAAAAGTCTCAGGTTCTGTATTGGAAAATTTGAGAAACTAATTAACCATATTATTAATTTTGTTAATCAATTGCATTGTACCATAAGTTAGTTCCTTTCAAGTTATTTCCAACAATACCATTTATATGAAGATCTAGCTATAAAAAAAGTTCTTAAGAATGTTTCATTTTTGTTTGGTTGACTTGTTTTGGTAGTTAAATTTCTATCGCAAACTGAAATGAATACTTTATATTGTTCAGCTCTGAATTTTAGGCGATTAAAGAAAGAAATTTGAATCTACGATTCCCAATCGCAGAAAATTTTCGTGAAAACTCCCGTGCTCCACTCTTCAAAGTAGATAAATAATGCGAAATGCGAGTTCTGGACTCTCGTTTTACTTTTCATCTGGGATTCTGGAAGAAATGAAGACGCTATTAAGAATTCGTGTCCTGATCTCTTGAGCGCAACGTGCTTTTTTAAATTGTGGATGAATATTTATACTGTTCGTTAAATTCGAGATACTATTTGAATATTTTTCCATCCATTCAATAAGGAAAACAAGATTTTGAGAAAAGATTTTAAAAAAGTCACATACTGAATTAGATGTGCAAAAAATATTTTAGACCTTAATTTAAACGTGTATTAAAATTTTTGCCTTAGAATATTTACTTTAATACTAAAGTTTGTTATATTTTATTGTGGACTCTTAGGAAATAAAATATTAATAGTAAATATTTAAATTGCAAGAATAATTTTTAAAAAATCAGTTTACCTACATACTCATTTTAAGAGATGGATACGTTTATGCAATAATCAAAATGAGCTGGTGATTATTTTTTATTGAAATGAATTAAATTTTAAAAGTATTTTGAATTTCCGCAAAATAATATTTAAATAGTCAATATTAGTTAATAGTTAATAATATATTTTTAATAGTTACTATTAAAAAACCATTAATATAAATACTATAAATTGAAAATTTTTGTCGTATTTGTTGAGGAAAAATTTAAGCGATATTGAAACTGTCTCAAGAAAAACTAATGCTCTATTTTCTATATAAAGAGAAGCTAATCAAATTTGGAAAAAAAAAAAATAGATTTCTGTGTATAGAAATCTACAAATCAATTTTAAATCTATTTTCAAGTCTTATAAAAAGTTTAAAAACCCTTCTGAAACTATTTTTAACTGTAACCTATTTTAAAACATTTCTTACGTTATACTTATCTGAAATCGAAATACACAAACAGATTCAGCATCGAGTTCCTTATACCAACCTATCTAATAATGCTTCACAAACTGATAACTCAATTTTGTTGCCCTCCAATAAAGAACTCTCTTACAGAGTCTTCTGGGAATAGACGCTTGCAATACATGGCAAAAACTCGCGAAATATACGAGAAACGAAATAGATTTTGTAGATTTCCTTTTTCCTAAATCTGCTAGTCGTAAAGGAATACATCCAAACTATTTTCTTCTGAAGGAGAAAAGTGATACTACTCAGAAATCCATAAGAAGGTCTTAGACTTTCCAAGTGGCATTACCAGAGACAAGAGATTCAGCTCAAACATACTTGAAGTTCCTAAGACAAACAAAATACCATTCTTATCTTCCTACCTCACGTTATATATCCGAGAAGACAAAAATAAAAGCTTAGAAAGATAATAGATACTAATCAAACATGGGGATTGTTTAGTTTATTTAATTATCTCTTAGCTTTCATTATTAATTCATGTTCGTAATTGGTACAACTAGTTAGAAATAAACTAAACTACTAATCATTTACTAAGTGAAACATGCAATATAGATATTTATTATTACTAAATAACGGTTTTTCTCAATTTGTTTCATTACTAGATAAATTTTGTGCAATTGATATTAGCAAGAAGTAATTATATTTTACCATGATGATAAAACCTAAACAAACAAAAACTGAACTCTTTAAATAAAAATCCCAATTATTTCGACAATTTTTATTACGACTAGGCAAAATTAATTAATTTAAGACATTACATGATTAACTAGGATTCAAATTTATTTGTAAATTTTAAATCACATAATTAATTTTAATTAAACTATACTACTTCCGAAACATTTTTACCACTTTTAATTAAAGTAAAAAAACAACAACTTTTTTTTTAATTCTTTAAACAATACTATACAGTTACCATAGGAAATAATATTTTTAAATGTGTTTATGGTTAGCATATTAAAGCAGTTTTTTACTATCTTTTGTAACCGTGCTTCCTCCTACGCACTGGAACGAGAGCCCCCTGTAGCGTTTAGGAAAAATAGACAGTTGGCCTATAGACTCTTATCCTGGATAGGAAGTATATTTCGAGCACCCTATGCGTACCTGAGTATCGGGTTTTCATCTTCTTTCCACGAATCTATCATCTATCATACACGAATCTATAATTGTGCTTGTGTAAATAAAACTGTGAGTTCTCAAACCTGCATCTGAAGTATCTCAACCCAACCATACCCAGCTAAAATCTACTTGCACAACCTGTACATTACACTCTTAGTCTCATGAGGTATAATTTTTCAGAGGGAGAAAAGTGATACTACTCAGATATCCATAAGAAGGTCTTAGACTTTCCAAGTGGCAGTACCAGAGACAAGAAATTCAGCTCAAACATACCTGAATTAAACATATAAACAAAAATTTCAAACGTACTACTGTGTCCAAGAAGTAAGACCAATTTTCAATTTAAAATTCGGTGAGCATTTCTATATCGGAAAAATGCTTAGAAGTGTTATAAACAATTCAAAGAAGCCACGCGCTTTGAAGGCCATCCCTGTCAATGACTTTTTAGCATGTATTGAGGATTGGAAAAGAAGTTGGCATAAGTGCATTGTGTCCGGAGGGTATTACTTTTAACTAAATTTACTTTTTACTGAAATAAATTTGGAAGAATAAATAAAGAGTTCTAGAAAAAAAATAAATTGTTCTTACTTTTTGGGCACAGTAGTATTACGAGAAAATTTTTTTTATAAGTGCAATCGATTGGAAAACAAAGAGGTATTCTTACACCAGGCTTTCCAAAACAGCACTTTATCAAGCCATCCAAGCGAACATCAATCTACCGGTACGGATTTGGCCTCTACTCGGCGAAAAATATGCCTTTTTCTCGGAGCGTCTAATATATTTCCCTTTTCGAGGGTGGATTCCTGCTATTAGCACTTGGAGATGGAGTGTGAGTCAGGCATCGTAATTTGATTTCCCGCCCTGTATCGACTGCCTTTAGAATCTCGTTTTTTTATTTCTGTGCGGCGTCCATCTTTTCTGCGAACTCCGTGCACTCTGCTGTTCGTCTCGCATTACAGGATGGCATGCAGGTGCTTCTCTGTTGCACTAGCAGCTGGTTTTTTTTTCTTTCAAAGTAATGTCGTTTTTATTTCTGCAGACATGAGAAAGTGGGCTTGGTGATTGAAATGGAAGATTTGCTGAAATCGTATTGGAAATGCGGGAGGGATTTTGTATTTAATGCAGTGTTTGTTTTCCTATTTTTCTGTGAATTATGGTGACATTCATGTTTTTTTTCTTTCTATTTTAAGAACATTCCTGAATAGTTTTTTTTTTCCAAAATGCTTGGATAGCATTATTTAGGTATAGACCCATGTGAATTTGCCGATATGCCAGTTTATATTTTCTCATAAAACTCTTATCTCAGCGGAGCAACAGTCACATGATGGGCCAATGCCGTCTGCCCATTGGCAGGTTTCGGTGCAGGAGATGTTTTCTTTTTAAGGTATAAGGTTACCAGTCCTACGCTGAACGGTTGCCAGTCCTACGCTTTTATACGCTGTCGTCAATCATATTAGGCCTTTTACTTGCAGTTTAACGGGAATTCCTAATCACTACAAACATCCATGGCCACGCCGGAACTCAAACCGGAAACATGGGTGCAATGTCATAACTCTAGTCACTCGGCCACCAGGCCCCATGTATTATGTATTGTGTATCTTAATTAATTCCTTTTGTGATAAACATAGGACAATAGTTTCTTTACTATACAGACATTATAGAGTTAAACATAGAAACTAACATTTCAAGCGTATATATTACGATAAATAATTGTTTTACGAGGGGAATCGATTGAAAACAAAGAGGTATTCTTACACCAGCCTTTCCAAAACAGCACTTTATCAAGGTATCCAAGCGAACGTCAATCTACCGGTACGGATTTGGCCTCTACTCGGCGAAAAATATGCCTTTCTTCCGAAGCGTCTAATATATGTTCCCCTTTCGAGGATGGATTCCTGCTATTAGCACTTGGAGATGAAGTGAGCCGGAGATAGTAGAGAGTTTTTGCATACCGTACGTTAGTTACCGTAGGACGTCCGTTAGCTTCTTCTCCCTAGCGCGCATGCGCAGTTTTCCTATGAGCATGCGCGCTAGGGAGAAAAAGATAACGGACGTCCTACGGTAACTAACGTACGGTATGCAAAAACTCTCTAGTAATTTGATTTCCCGCCCTGTATCGACTACTTTTAGAATGAAGGGTTTTTTTTTGTGTGCGGCGTCCATCTTTTCCGCGAACCCCGAACACTCTGCTGTTTGTCTCGCGTTACAGGGATAGCATGCAGGTGCTTCTCTGTTGACTTAGCAGCTGGGTTTTTTTTTCCTTCAAAGTAATGTCGTTTTTATTTCTAGAAAGGGAAGATTTGCTGAAATGGTATGGAAGTGGGGGAGGGATTTTGGATTGAATGCAGTGCTGGTTTTCCTATTTTTTGTTTTTTTCTGTGAATTATGACGACATTCATGTTCTTTTTCGCTCTATTTTATGAACAGTCCTGAATAGTTTTTTCCAAAATGTTTTGGTCACATTATTTTAGTATAGACTTGTAATAATTGTATTTTAGTATAATATTGTAATAATATATATTGTATGAATTTGTCGATATCTCACAATATGTCTGTTTGTTTAAAATTCTATTTCAGTGTTCCTTTTAAAAATGGAGAATAGATGTAATTTCTTTCGTAAAGAACATAATGAATAATTTATTCATAAGATTGATAAAAAAAAGATCTGCATGTTTGAGAAATTTCATTTAAATTATCGACCGGAGACATTCTGTAGTAAAAAAATAATAAGCTATTATCAATGTATATCAGAAATTGATTGATTAACTGTTACGTTAAATGGATAGTAAAAATTCATGGTAGGGCTAATAAAAATTCAAATTTCATTTCTCCAGAATGAAAGTTACATTTAAGTTTAAAAGAGTAAATAATAAAATAGCATGGTATTTCTTTTTGCTGCATATTGGTAGGGCTTGTGTTCTACTAATGCATACAATGCACTGATAGGCGACCACCAGTCTTACACCAGTCTTTCCAAAACAGCACTTTATCAAGCCATCCAAGGGAACATCAATCTACCGGTACGGATTTGGCCTCTATTCGGCGAAAAATATGCCTTTTTCCCGGAGCGTCTAATATATTTCCCTTTTCGAGGTTGGATTCCTGCTATTAGCACTTGGAGATGGAGTGGGCCGGGGATCGTGATTTGATTTCCCGCCCTGTATCGACTGCCTTTAGAATGTCGTTTTTTTGTGTGTGTGTGTGTGCGGCGTCCATCTTTTCCGAGAACCCCGTGCACTCTGCTGTTTGTCTCGCATTACAGGGTAGCATGCAGGTGCTCCTCTGTTGCCCTAGCAGCTGGTTTTTTTTCCTTCAAAGTAATGTCGTTTTTATTTCTACTGGCATGAGATAGTGGGTAGGGTGATAGAAAGAGAAGATTTGCTGAAATCGTATGGAAGTGTGGGTGGGATTTTGGATTTAATGCAGTGTTTGTTTTCCTATTTTTCTTCTTTTTCTGTGAATTCTGACGACATTCATGTTTTTTTCCTTCTATTTTATGAACAGCACTGAATATTTTTTTTTCCAAAATGCTTCGGTTAAATTATTTTAATATAGACCCAAATGAATCTGCCGATATGTCAGAATTTATCTTTCTCAGAAAATTTCTGGATAGCTTTCTGGCACTTGGTAACACAGGTTTTGGGTTCGAATAACGACGGTGCCTTGGATGTTTGTAGCGGTTGAGCCCAATTGACTTCTTCTCACCGACATCTTTTCCAAACCATAAAGTGGCAACTCAGTTCTAGGCACAATGATATGGTGTGGTGTAGTAGTAATATACAAACATTATTGAATTAAACATAAACAAAAATTTCAAATGTATATCTTACGAAAAATGGTATTTTTTATAAGTGGAATCGATCGAAAACAAAGAGCTATTCTCACAACTGTCTTTCCAAAACAGCACTTTATCAAGCTATCCCAGCGGACGTCAATCTACCGGTACGGATGTGGCCTCTATTCGGCGGAAAATATGCCTTTTCCTGGAGCGTCTAATATATTTCCTTTTCAAGGATGGATTCCTGCTATTAGCACTTGGAGATGGAGTGGGCCGGGGATCGTGATTTGATTTCCCGCCCTGTATCGACTGCCTTTAGAATGTCGTTTTTTTTTTTTGTGTGTAGCGTCCATCTTTTTCCGCGAACTCCTTGCACTCTGCTGTTCGTCTCGCATTACAGGACAGCATGCAGGTGCTTCTCTGTTGCCTTAGCAGTTGTTTTTTTTTCTTCAAAGTAATGTCGTTTTTATTTCTGCAGACATGAGAAAGTGGGCTTGGTGATTGAAATGGAAGATTTGCAGAAATCGTGTTGGAAGTGTGGAAGGGATTTTGGATTTAATGCAGTGTTTGTTTTCTTATTTTCTTCTTTTTCTACGAATTATGACGACATTCACTTTTCCCCTTCTATTTTATGAATAATCCTGAATAGTGTTTGTTCTTCCAAAAATGCTCAGGTTGCATTATTTTAGTATGGAACCGTAGGAATTTGCGGATATTTTAGAATGTATCTTTCTCAAAAAATTCTATTTCAGTGTGTCAAAACTGTTCCTTTTTGAAGAAGGGGAGTAGAAGTAATTTCTTTATTAAGGACCATAGAGAAAATGCGTACTATAATAAAGTACTTGATCAAGTTCTCATGACATTTTTCTTCTTAAAAAAGACTAGAAATATTCAAATTAGATATATAAAGAAGGGCTAGGGTATTTATTTTTTACATTAGGTACTTTGTGTTCAATTAGCAATTCCTGACGAGCAGAAAAGTTAGGGATAAATGTATGCATACGTGTAACTAAAAAATTATTTTCAATATCATTTATATAAGTTATTTTATGTATTGTATTTTATTCTAAAAGTGTTGTTTTCTAATCAAAATTTATTGATATTTAAACTATGGACAACATTTTATTAAACGCACATATATTTGCTTCCGAGAATTTTCACATTTTCTGTTTGATAGAAAATAACAATCAGGCTGAGCGTTATTTTTTTCTGCTTTAATTTCTTTTTTTTTTTTTTTTTTGTTTTAGACATCGGAGTTATTACTACTTTTAAGCATTTCCGCAACTTGTAGTCTCTAATTTCAATTTACACGCATTATTTTAATTGGAAGAATCTTTGAAGGAATTTTTTAATTGTAGTGAGGATTTTGGAATGAGTGTTTTTTTATTTTTCTGTGAATTATGACGACAGAAAAAGAAATTAAGTTTTTTTCTTTCTATTTTATGAATAGGTTTTTTTCCAAAATGCTTGGGTTGTATTACTTTAGTATAGATCCATATGAATTTGCTGATATGTAAGAATATGTCTTTCTCAGAAAACTCTATTCAGTGTGTCAAAACTGTTCCATTTGAGGAAGTGGAATGGATATAAACTATAGTATTCCGGATATAAGGGATGTTTTTTCTTTCTATTTTATGAGCAGCCTTAAATAGTGTTTTGCCAAAATGCTTCGGTTGCATTATTTTAGTATAGACCAGGGGTGGCCAACCCACCTTGAACATTTTTCTCGCCCGTGAGATTTATCACACTTTTATAAAATATATTTATTTTATAATGGCCGAAATAATGAAAACCAATGTATTAAAAAAATTAATTATGTGTGCATCCATATATTTAAAAATTAGCAATTGAAATTATGAGAAATAAAATACTATTTTTGCGAATATAGAACATATATTGCCTATTTTATTTATGAGTTTAAAGTTGTGAGTTCGCAGAATAATTAAATTATGTTCTGCGAACTCATGATGTGCGCGCATCGATTTGCAAAAGCTAAGTGAAAGAATGGAGAAAAAATATCGCACTAGTAAAATAATGTGAGTTTAGTATCATCATTATTATTGTATTATCTATATTTACATGTAAGAATATTAGTAAACACAAAAATAATAACTCATTATGTTTAAATTTTTCATTCCAAATAAATGTCTACAGTGGGTCTAAATCTAATATGGGTATATATAATTTTATATGCGGTCTGCAGAATTATGATGCATTCCCGAAGTGGGACACAAGATCATTCGGGTTGGCCACCGCTGGTATAGACCCATATGATTTGCCGATATGTCAGAATGTATTTTTTCTCAGAAAGCTCTATTTCAGTGTGTCAAAACTGTTCCTTTTGAAGAAGGGGGGGGGGATTGAATGTAATCGTAAGGTGAATGTTTCGTAAGGAGTATAATGAATAATTTGTTCTTGCGATTCATAAAAAGACATCTGTATGATTAAAAAAATTCATCTAAATTATTAATTTGAGACATTCTGTCGAAAAAATTAATAAGCTAATACCAATTTACGCCAGAAATTGATTAATTACTTTTACGGGTTTGTTAAAATGGATAATAACAAATTAAAACAACTAAGCATTTTCCACAAATTTCTGTAAACAGTAACTCCAGCATGAAAGCTATTTAAGTTTGAAAGAGTAAATTTCAAAATAGCATGGTTTTTCTTTTTTGCTGCACATTGGTAAGGCTCGTGTTCTACTAATACATACAACGAACAATACACCGATGGGCGATGTAGAAAAAGTATTGTATTACAGGCGGGCTTTTAGGGTTATCTGCTTCGTATTTGCGTATTGATGGGAGAAAACCCGGAAGATTCTAACGAGACTGACTGACTACTGATGCGAGACGCTTATACATGCTGTCTGAGTCAACATCGAGTTTTTTCTTTTCTGCAAGGAGTGATTGCAAAAGAATCTTCCAGCAGATTCAAAATGAATCCTCATGCATGCTTGCTTACGTCGGATCCCCGAGTCTGCTATTTGTTAATATTGAAAATATGTATATGTTTTACTCTTGTACAAAATTATTTAAAAGCACGTAATTTTATTATGGATTTGTCAAAAATAAATTTCAATTATGATGTAGGATACATAACATTGTTTAAAAATTGTCATTCTTCAACTGTAGATTTACGTTTTATTAATGAAATTATAATGTACATAACGACTATAATGTTTATAGCATGTAGTAAAATGCTTTATACGAGTATCGCATTTATATTCAAATTATAATGGTTATTCAAATGGTACAGCTAAATGTTGAATAGTAGTATTTCATTTATGCAATACTGTGCATATAAATTAAACTCTTAGTAGCATATTTGACAATTTATATTTGAATGTAAGAAAAATAATATATAATTTATATATAATATATAATTAACATTTCTTAATTAACTAATTAACCATCAAATATATCTGAAAAGTTTGAATAAAAATTGAAAGAATAAATTAAAAAACAACTTGAAATAAGATACGAAATCCAGTTAATTAAATTCTTGATCGATATAGAAAAGGGTGGTAAATGGTTTGCGTCTATTCATATATTTTAAACGATGTATACATTGATTTTTCAAAGCATTTGTATTGATTTAGAAAATTATTAACCATCCTTAACTAGGATGGTTAATAAACATATAATGAAATTTAGTAAATTCAATGCAAAGATTTTCAGATCACAGCCTTTCTTTGTGATATATAACCTTTAATTTTAAAAATAATACAATACAGAATTTTTTGAAAAGTTTTCAGATTATGTTAAAAGATTAATCGAGACTTATAACATGAACCAACTTTAATTTAATAATAAAAAATAAACATTTAAAAATTAGAAAAATACTTTATTCAATGTTTCTAATTGCATTGCAAACCTTTGCAATAAAGTGCCAGCTGGGGAGAAGATCAATATCTATATATTTTTTATTTATATGATATTTAGTGGCTAAAGATATTCATTGTTCAAACTGAGCTAAATAAAGTAGAAATGGTTGTTGCTACATAATACATTAAAATGTTGAATTCTGTTTTTTCCAACATTTATTTGTAAATAAACATTTTTAGCATAAATGTATGAAAAACCATTTAACTAATTACATTTGAGCTTGATTAATACAAATTACAAACCGAATGATTAAAAACTGTAGCATTAATGTAATATCCCATATCAAATTAACAGCTTACTTTTTATTACATTATATTGTTCGGAAATAAATAAAATAACTATATGTCAGAAAATTTTTAATTTTTTTTTCTTTTTTTTCTTGTATCCTGGGGCAAAGTTGCGATAATTATCCACAGCCATCCATTGTCTTACCAAATCTGCACATCTCAGACGTTGTGGATGGTACTAGAGTGAATGTTTTTGAAGACATGAAAATAAATATGAAAATAATAAATAATAAATGAAACAAAGGCATGAAAATAAAGCACTTTGTACTTAAATTTTCAAGTATATTCTAGTTAGTCTCATAAAAATTAAAAAAAACCTGGGAGATTAAAAGAGAGACTAGGTACTTTTGGGAAACACAATTTGTTGTTATAAAAAAGACATATAAATAGCATTATATATCTGTACATATATATATGTACAGATATATAATGCTATTTATATGTTGTAAGTATGTAGCAATAGCTTTTGATTTGTGACATTGTATTAATTTAATACGTGTTTTAATCGAATTTGTAATACATCAGCTCAAAAGTCATTAGTCAAATTATATCTATTAAATTTATTTTTTAATATTCATTTATAAAATTATATGTTTATAAATTCATATTGAGGCAATCGTGCCTTTTTAATTTATTATTTAATATCTTTGGAAGTTTCTGAAAATACTTTATGGATTCTTAAAAAGAGCAGTTCCCGATGTCTTGATAACTAATGGAATGGAAATTCTTCTGATAAGAGTATGAAATAAATTATGTTAGTATGATACGATATGTTATAAGTATCTTAATGTAGGGTAGTCTGATGGGGTATCCACATATGTTATATAATCTTAATATATGCACATATGTTACATATGTTGATATATGCACATATGTTATATATGTTAATATATACACATATGTTATATGCATCTTAAAGTCTGATAGGGTATGCTATAAGTATCTAAAGCACTGAAAACAAAAAAAAGACATATATAGGACTAGTGAGTTATAGACAAAGATTCTTATATCTGATTTTTAACAAATCAGAAAACACAAATTAAAACATCTTTGTAATACTTAAGTTCTAACTTAAAAAAAGAATTAAAGTCGGTTAATTTCCATGTTTTAATCCTTTTTTTTCCAAAATATGAACGCTTTTCAAGATGTATCATATGGACATCCTTATTTTAAATAAATCAAGAAAGCTTACTAAGTTATTTAATTTTCTGTAATTAAATAACTAATGTTAAAATTAATTTTAAAAACTTTTATTTGCTGCTTTTTTTTTTCTGTGATTATATGGAAATAATAACTGACAATATTATACATCTGAAATTGCATGAAAATGTAAACGAACAAATAAACATATTAAAAGAGGAAATATTTTAAAACAAATTATATAGATATTTTAAATTTTCGAATGTGCTTAGAATACACTGAATAATAATTTTTTTAAGTGAATGTAGGGAATACTTTTTCCTAGACATATAACAGCACTTCGAAACATTTACATGAATATCAAAAGAATGTATAAAACTGTTTCGTAAAATAGATTAAAAGTGGCGAAAATATGATAATTAGTGCATTAAATATTTATTAGGTAATTAAAACCTGCATTAATGACTTTTTTAAATAGACGTAGGAAATATTGATTGACTGATTAAACAACTGAAAAATATTTTTACGTAAAAATGTGCGAGAGACGAATTGAAGGAACGTTTAGTTTCTAAAATGTTTTTAAATATATTTTTGAAATTACTTTTTACTTTTATTTTAAATGTAATTTTAAATGTAATTATTTAAATCAATGTAAATTTCAAAGATAATTGGAATCGTTTGCAATTTACATATTTATATAAATATGTAAATTGCAAACGGCATAATAATTGCACAAAGTTTGATAGTTAACAATTAACATATTTACATAAATATGTAAATTGCTAACGTTTCAAATTAATTTTTATCAATGTAAATTTTAAAACATATCTCTAAAAATTACATTTTAAAAATTACAATTTGCATATTTATATAAATATGTAATTGCAAATGTTCCAAGTTATCTTTAAAATTTACATTAATTAAAATTACATTAAAAAATTACAATTAACATATTTATATAAATAAGTAAATTTGAACCTTTAGACATTTGAACTGATTCTAGAAAATACAACCATTGTGTTAAATTATGAAATTTAAACTTCTAATTAGTATTTAATTATTCATACGAATAAAAGATAAATTTTTGAAATTCAATTTCATATAAATTTTAAATAAATCATGCAAAAAATCAATAATTTTCTTTTAATTGTCAATCATATGTCAAGTAATTAAAATGTAATATCACATTGTTCATTTACTTGGAAAAAATTACTGCTCTCCCAATAAAACCAAATTTATATGCTGAGATAAAAACTGCTAAATCTCTTTAAAAATAGTATACTCGTACCAATAAAAATACATTTTAAATTCTTACCATTATTTTGTAAGAGTAAAAAAAATAATAACTACGTTTTTTTTGTTAAAATTGCTGTGAAAAACACAAAAAAAATTTATTTATTTTAGATTACTGTAGTATTGGTGTGATTATCATATAGTCTACGCGTAACTATAATCGGTTTGGACACATAGAATATGTTTAGATCAATATTGCGTGCAAAATCAAGAGCATCAATAGCTGGGAATGGACTCCAGCTGACAGCTTGGAGTATTGTATTTATGGAGTTTTGATTTTACGATTACTTTCTCAATTATAGAGGTAAAAATCTCTCTATAACTGAGAAAGACGTAATGAACCGTGTGCGATGACAAACGTCAGGTATAACTTGCGTTGACACGTGGTTATTGATAGATGGAGTAAAAGGGTGCCTTATAAGTATGGGAATACCACAGATGTTACATTGCTGTGATATAAAATTGGCTGATCAGAATATGAGTATTATGCGATAAAAGAACTTGTAAGTAATGACTCTCAAACCCCCATCATATCCCTTTATGGCACTACTTACGAGTAGCAGAAAATGATGAAGCCATATCAAAAAATTATAAATAATCTACAAAACTGCATGAAATTTTATTGGTGTCAAGATGTCTGATTTCAATAATCCTACGAATAATATAGGTGAATAAATTAGCTCAAAAATAATTATACATATAAATAAAAATCAAATGCAAATGCTATTACTTCGAACAGCTAACTACAACTTGATGAGAGATTTTTAAAAATATATATCTCTTTGGTTTTAAAAAGTTTTCATTTTGCTAATGTATTAAAGTGAAAGGATTTTTTTAAATTCCTTCTGTTAGCTCACACTCTCCCTATATATATCTTGTTCAAATTTTCAATCGTTAATAAAACCCTTTTTATTCAGCCACTCAAGTTCAAATACATTTTTTTTTAATTTGTAGTGGATGACATTTAATGTTAATACAGTTTTTTCAAATATTAATTCATTAATTAAATTAAATTAATTAATTAAAGTTTTTTTTAGATTTAAATTGCATGTATCTAACAATAGATGTCGCCAGATAAACTTAAAAAAATGAATGAAAATTATTTATAAATGACTTTCTGCAATAGAGTGAAAAAAAAGTAGGAATTGACTTAAAATTTTTATATATATATATATATTACTTGTTTTGTATGATTACGGTTTAATAAACTTTATGACAATTTTAAACAAACGATTTTTGTAGCGGTTTTATAAGTAATTTATTATAATATTAATTATTTAATATTTTGATTCTTTTAATACGATTACTTTAAATTTTAAACTAAAAATAATTTAAATACTAAAATTGTGTTAAGTAGAATTTTTTTAAAGCAGTTAAATCGGATTAAATGGTTATAAAATTAGTTTTAATATTTAAAGTCAAGTAGACAGAAGAAAATAAGATCACCTAATTTATAGTATAAATGAAACACGAACACACACCATATTTTTAGGCTTCGTTTCAGATAACGTATATTACAATGTTTTCAATAAAAGTTTGGTGAGTTTAACATTGCAGGTGTTACATTGCTGTGATATAAAATTGACTGATCAGAATATGAGTAATATGTACTAAAATAACTCATAAATAATGACTCTCAAAGATAAAGTAAAATATGTTATAGTATAGACTATAGTAATATATCTTTGATAAATGTATATAGAACATATATTTACCATCTACTATATACATTTATGAAATATATATTACTATAGTTATTGCTAAAGGTGAAAAAACTAAATTTTTAATATATTTTGTTTATTTTATTTTGTATACTAGACTGTATGGAGATATTTTTTATACATTAAATAAATAGTTAATTCTAAATTTTGTTCATATGCATCATTTGTAATTTTGTAGTGAGTCTTTTACTGTTAATGTAAAAAGAATTCTGGCTCTTCATTAACATTTAAGAATGGCTAAGGATTCAAATTCCTTGTTTTTTCTTTCGATTTCAGTTTATATAGATGGTATTTACATTATCGTCTTTTTAATTAGTAAGATGTCACAATATAAGGCAAAAAACGAGAATAAATTACGAAATGAAATAAAGTTTACCACATTCCTCTTTCGTGATTTAGTTTATCTTTTGATTGTTTTTATCAAGAATGTAATAAATCTTTAGATAATTTACTTCCCCTTTTATTGTCTCTTAATTAATATTAATATATTTATTGTATGGAAATTTAAATAAAAATTTTGAATTCTTCCAGTATATTAATGTGATTTGTATATTGTACATTTACATTGATCACAAAAATTATCAAATGTACCAAATGTCATGCGTCGAGCCTTAAGGTTTATCTCCTTTGCCCGAAATGTAGCTTGACTCAAGCCACTCCTGCCCATATTTTGACATGCATTTTTTGCCAGAAGAGCCAATTGTGCTCAAATCTTGGAGAGGGTTTTCATTGTTTGAGAACACATTGGTTCATGAACTTGATCTAGACTAGATATTGCTGTAGATCATGTGAGATAAGAAACAACACCTTTACCACATTTCTGTGAAGAAGAAAAGTGTATCTATTTGACTCAGATCAATGATATTGTTATGTCATTATTGAAAAGAAGAGTAAAAGAAACAATTGACATTCGACAATTGAATGTTCTCCCACATCATCCATCTTCTTAAACCAAATGAAGAATTTTCTGACCTACCGATTTATTAATCCTTTCCCAAACATAAACTAAGGAACTTTCAGTTCGATTCCTTTACTGGGTTTTGAACTGAATTCTCCTGATTTATAAGATAAATAAATAAAAATAAGATTATTTTATGTCCTACAAATAAAAAGAAAGTTTCTTTTTCTTGAATAGATTTTGTTATTGAAACTGTAACTTGCAAAATAAGGGGCATAAACAAGGATATGACTTTAGTAAGCTTTTTAATGCCAAAACCTTGCCAACCGTCAAAAAGTCTTTCCAAAACAAACAAACAAATACGCAATAAAACCACAAATAAACAAGCCCAGGAGCAATGCCAAGTTATTTAACCAGACGTTCGATCAAACGATAATTAAAAAAGATGCTTTCCAGCAAAACCTTCGAATGGTGGTGGCGCCACTTGTTTGACTACACTACTACGGATTACAATAACACACTCCATTAACACGAAATTACCGTTTTAAACAGACGACGTTTAACCTTCAGGTGGCGCCAGCAGTAATTCAGATCAGATTCACCTCTTTCCCATTGTTTTTAAAAAACTTTTCTCATTCACAATGCGCATTCTTTATGGCTTGCACCCCAGCAGTGATTGGCCGGGAGCCAGATCTGGGCTAAGAAAATCATTGCAGTTACGAAAAAGAAAGAAAAAAAAAGAATCCTAGTACTTTTTCTTATCGTTCTTCGACCGCGGTTGTGTGTCCCTTTGGTTATATCTTCAACTGCTTCAGTTCCTATTCTTTGTCCCTTCACCTTGTTCTTCAATCTCCTCTCGTGGTTTGTTTTTAGATCTTCTTCAAGAGTGGATGAAAGAAATTTTAGCGAGGAATTGGTTTGGGAATTGAATTAAAATCCTCCAGGAAAAAGTTTTTGTTATGTAGGTTACGCAGTCTCCCAAAAACATCTTAAAGCCCTCTTGTGGATTTAGTTAAAAATCGTCGAAAATAAGTTTTTGCCATGCAATGTTCGAGAGGATCTGAAATCAAATTTTTTTTTTTTCTGTTCGATGTAAGTTTAAAAGTCAGTTCCACTTTGTCAGCACTTACCTATGTCGTATTTTTGGTTTTTTTTTCTCTTTTTTCCAAAAGGAAAATCAAGTTGTTTTTAATTTCGCTTATTTTTATTTATTTCGTATGGGTTACGCAGAAATCCAGAGGATTCAAGCTCTTGAATTTTATTGTCAATTGAAATAAAATTCTTAGTAATAAATGTGTTATGTAGGCTATGCAATGTTCCATAGATTCCTTAAAAAATTCGTAAATTTCTTTTTATTGTCTTGAAGTTGTCCTTCCAATATGTCTTACTTATGAGAAATCTTTATATGTCCCTTTTAACCTTTTCCTTTTTGATAAACCATTTTAACTCGAAACCTACCAATAGGCAGATGGCCGTGGTCTACAGTAAGGCTGTTAATCCATTGAAGAAATATTATTATATGGAAAATTAAATTAAAAACTTTTAATTCTTGCAATGAATTAATGCGATTTGCATATTCTAAGTTTTATATTTAGTACATTTCTGTGGTTGTGTCACTTTGATTATATCTTCAACTGCTTCAGTTCCCATTTTCTTTGTTCCTTCACCTTGTTCTTCAATCTCCTCCTAGTGGTTTGTTTTTAGATCTTCTTCAAGAGTGGTTTGAAGTCTGGAGGGATGAAAAGAAATTTTTGCGAGGAATTGGTTTGGGAATTGAATTAAAATCCTACAGGAAAAAGTTTTTATTATGTGGGTTACGCAGTCTTCCAAAAACCCTTAAAACCCTCTTGTGGATTTAGTCAAAATCGTCGAAAATAAGTTTTTTTGCCATGTAGTGTTCGAGAGATTCTGAAGTCTTAAAATTATTTTTGTTAGGTGGAAGTTTAAAAGTCGGTTCCACTTTGTCAGCACTTATACATGTCGTATTTTTGGAGAAACAGCAGAATTTTTTCAAAAGGAAAATCAAGTTCTTTTTAATTTCAATTATTTTTATTTATTTCGTATAGGTTACGCAAAAATCCAGAAGATTCAAGCTTGAATTTCATTGTCGATTGGAATGAAATTCTCAGTAATAAATGTGCTATGTAGGCTATGCAATATTCCAGGGATTCCTTAAAAAATTCGTAAATTTTTTTTATTATGTTAAAGTTGTCCTAAAGTTGGAATTGTATTAAAATCCTCCAGAAAAAAGTTTTTATTATGTAGGCTACGCAGTCTTCCAAGAAAAAAACTTAAAATTCTCTTAAACTCTCTTGTGGATTTAGTCAAAATCATCGAAAATAAGTTTTTGCCATGTATATGCAGTGTTCAAGAAGTTATAAAATTCTTTTTGTTTGGTGGTAGTTTAAAAGTCAGTTCCACTTTATCAGCACTTACCTATGTCTTGGAGAAACAGAATTTTTTTCTATTTTTTTTCGAAAGAAAAAGCAAGCTGTTTTTAATTTTATTTAAAACAATCCAATAGGAATTCATTTTATATACCTGGAAATTTTTTTGAGTGGGTTAAGCAGAACTGTAGAGAAATCAAGATTATAAATTTCATTGTGGGTTGAAATAAAATCCTAGGAAATAAAATTGTGTTAAGCAGGCTATGCAATGTTCCAGAGATTCCTTAAAATATTCGTAAATTTCTTTTTAATATCTTGAAGTTGTCATACCCTTAAGTTTTACTTATATTTTCAAAACAATCAATTATAATGTTAAGTATAGTTTAATAAGTTTTATAAATTTATTTAACTTAATTTGAGATGTTTTATCATGTATTGAATCAAAATAAAAAATATATATTCGTTTATGTTAAGCAAGCTATGCAGAGTGGCAAAGAATTTTAAAGCAAAATTTCCTTTTGTTGTGCTGTAATTTATGTGAGTACTCACTATTGATAAACAACATAATTATTTCTATTCCTTCAACATATCAATTTATTCTTTTTAATTTTTTATATACTTTGCAAGAATTTGTTGTAGATTGAATTAAAATCTCACAAAATAAGTTTCTGTAAGCTAAGCAGTGTACCAAACACCTATGTTCCTAAATTTCTTAATAAATGAAATTGAAGAGAATTTTATTTAAATTATTTTAAGTAGAATATCCTGTATTATAAAGAATGTTGAACAGTAAACTTATTTTTGTTCTGTGAAAGTAGTTAGTAAATTCTATTTTGTTAACACTCACCCGTGTCTTACTTTTGAAGACATCATTCATGTCACTTTACTCACTGATGTCCTACTAACCATGTCCTACTACCATATCCTATTTCCAAGAATCCTATTGTTCTTTTGAAGTTATTTCGCATTGTTTTCTAGGAGTTTCTGTAGATTGAATTCGAATTTATTTTTGTTATGCATACTACGAATAACAAAAGTAATGTAGATATTGTAAATGCCTTTCTTTGATGTTTATGTTTTTAAAGTTAATTTAATTTTGTCAGCTCTTCTTCTTGAGAAATTAATATATTTTTAAAGATCTTAAAAAAAATACTTTTTTAATTTTTTTAATACTTTTTCGGCTTGTTATAATATCGAAATTCTTTTTATGTAGGCTAGGTATGTTAAAAAAAAAAAAAGAGAATTTCTGATTACTGATGCAAAACTTAACACGTATTTCTATTTAATAAGCACGCATATTTTTTTAAAAAGCGATATAATTCTTTTTTAAACCAACGTATTTCATAAATTTATTTAATGTCTAAATGCATTTTTTTTGTTGTTAAAGAGTTAGCAACTTTAGAATAAAGCATTATTAATTTATACTATTTATTATTTATCTATTCTCGAATATTTTTCTAACGCAAAAGAATTTTTAAATAATAGTATGCTTTATCTAAAATGTATTTGTATGGTGTAAAGAAAATGGAATGCGTTTAAATCCTTTCCCCGCCTCCAAAAAAAATTTTGTGTTATGAATTTTTTTTTTTAATTAAACCAAAGCTGGTATTTGTTTTTATAAACTCTTAAAAATATTTCAAACGGGGTCTTATTGATTGAAAAACTTAGTGTGCTGAATAGAAAACAATCATATTATTTAAATGATTTATACTCCCTGTACAGAACTGAAAACAAAAAATAAACGTACATTTTAACCCTAATGAGAAGAAACAAAAATGGCAAAAAAGACCATTGCATTTTTGTTAATTTGCCACATTGCAAAAGCATTCAAAGCAGAATCATGACTTACTATAAATTATTTAAATAACACGAAAAAGATGATGCATAATGTTTGTTTCTATTCTTCTAAAAATAACCATCTATTAAATGAAAGATATTGCAATGTTAGAAAACTAATTTTGGAACCTACTTCACCTTTAAATTGTAGAATTTCTAATCTTTAAATTATACAATTTTTTTCTGTTTTTTTTTACACTTTAAAGAAAATTATTTAATAGTTTTTTATTAATATTTGATATTTTTTCATAAACAATACAATGGATTATTAAAAATGTTTTTTATGTACAAGCGTTGTATGATAATATATATAATAGAACGCATCAGCATTCATTGAGAATGAACAAGTTAAGCGGTAAAGTAAACACGGCCATTTTGCACAACAGTATTAGCTGCATTCCAATTGCATAGCAAAACCATAAAGCATTAGCAATACAAAAATCCAGAAGTCTCTCATATTCAAATCTCTCTCAAAAAAAAACAAAAAAAAAAGGAAAAAATTGTGGAAATTTTCATAATCCAAAGTGAGCATAAGCTGCAAAAACGGAGCTAAAAATCATTAGATAAATACAAATATCAAAAGGGTGAACTACAAGAACTGCGTGCTAGCAAAGAAAGAACTCAGCAATTTATAAAAAATATACAAAGGATGTGAAACACATTGATCAGGAAAATGTGTGTATATTTTTATACAAACTACATATATTTTATTGCGTATAATCTACAGTAAGCAAACAGTAGTAAAATAATTTGATGACAAGTAATAACATTCTCCTTTTAGATGGCGAGAGGGTAATGATTTTTACTCCTTTTAGAGGGCGACAAGGTAAAGATTTTTGAGTCTTTTAGATGGCGGGAATATAATGATTTGATTCACACTGATGGTGTGCGTTACTGTTCATTGCTTTCAGAAAGGAAGAGGCTAAAATTATTGGGGCAGATCTGCTTCGGACGATGTTTCCTGTTTTCACTCATATAACATGCAAATGTGGAATATTTACTTCTGAAAGCCATCCTGGAATAACCTCATTATCAATTCATCCAGAAATCTTACTGACTTTATAACGAGAATCCTGATTCTTCACATATTAAAAACTATTTTGATAAATCATAAATTAATATCTCAATTTTGAACTAGGGGGTTTTTGGGCACTAAGTCCGGATAGTAGAAAATAATTTTAGCTTGCGATTTAGTTCGGTTTTTCCACCATTTACAAAGTTGCAAATAATTTATGAAAGAGTTGTAATTGTTAATCCTATTTTCTTTTTGTCCGTTGTTATTATATGATACAAAAATTAATACTTTTATTTTATACATATTCGAATGTCAATTTAAAAGTGATTAAAGTTTTTTAATTAAAATCACACAAACCATGTTTCATTGTGAAATGGCTTATGATGGCTTTCATTTTTTTAGTTTAAACATGATGTCATCTTTAACAAATTCAACAAAATTCTAATTATATACTTTCAATTTACTTATGTTTTACTGAGATATTTTTAAATAAATCATATATATTTCAAATATTATAATTGAAAAAGTCTTATAAAGGTAAAATTTTGAATAATTATAAAAATGTTATTAAAATTTTGTCTAAAACTAATTAGAAAACGTATAAGAAATATTAAAAATGAAACGCAATACACTTTTAAAAGACAATCTTTTTTCTTTAATTTACTAAAATTTAATAATTACTATTTATACTGTCTTTATTAAATTATTTTATATTTACATCGACTTTTTAATCAACTTATTTAATCCGCATTTATATTATATACATCGTAAATAAAATATGTAGAATTGAACATATTACCATCAGTCTGCATTTAGAAGGCTAATCCAGACAAATCATGTATTTCAATTTATATTACTCTATTTTGTATTAAAAAGATTGAAAAAATTTAAACCATTAAAAATTTTTTTGAAAAAAATCTTTGTTCTGTCTAATATTCTGTATTGTTTATGAGTAATTTGTTTCGTGAAATGTATTAGTTCATATTTAATATTTTTTTCTTACTTTAATCATTCTTTTTGATGAAGAAGCAAATTATACTTTCCTTTATTATGAATTTTCTTACTTAAATTAGAATTACTTACTATTTTGTGTTATTAAATTATTTTAGTTTCACATCGCATTTTAGTTGACGTGTTTAATCCGCATTAATATTATATAGATCGTAAATCAAATATGTAGAATTAAACATATTACAATCTTATTTGTTTGCCTTTCGAAAGCTAACCAAGACAAATCATGTACCGTCTATTTATATTATTCTATTTTGTATTAAGAAGATTAAACAATTTAAGCCATTAAAAAATTTTGAAAAAGAAAATTTAAAAAAAAATAAGCTGTGTTGTTTATAAGAATTTGTTTCGTGAAATATGTTAAATCATATGTAATATTTTCTTCTTACTTTATAAGTTCGTTTTAATGATGAAGCAAATGATACTTTCCTTTAGTGTGAATCTATTTACGTAAATTAGAACAGTTTGTTTAATTTGTTATTCCGATATTTAGACAAATTATAATTTGCTTTTTAAATATCCATACAAATTTACAGGTATTTTGTGCTTAGATCAAAGCAATAATGAAAAATTTAAATATCTTACAGATTTTCATTTAAATTCTAAATTGGTTCTATCACGAAAATTTGTTCATGGAATCTTATAAATTTTAATTTTTTGGAAATTCTTTTATTTTAAAGGCAAGGAATATTTTGTAATCATATTTCTAGATATTTTCAGTAATTTTTATTTAAAGTACTTTGTTAAATCATTTACACAAATCGTAATTTGGTAATTATTTTTTCATAAAGTTATTTTAAAAATTTAATGATTTTAAATCAGCTTTATTTGTTACAAATAATAATTAAAAATAGGATGTACGTAATACTAAAACATATCCTTACTATATTCCATATATATGTTGTTACAAATAATAATTTCAATTATGATGTCCGTAATACTAAAACATATCCTTAGTATATTCCATATATACTTTGGAATATACTCAGTATTTTATTTATTATACCCGGTATTTTAATTGTATTTTAATTATTATACTCGGTATTGTAATTGTATTTTAATTATTCCATATATACTCGGTATTTTAATTATTCCATATATATTCGGTATTTTTAATTATTATTTGGAATATATATATTCCAAATAATAATTAAAAATACCCTGTACTACAAAAAATGCCATCACTAAAACATATTCTTACAAAGCAGAAAACATTTCTTTGAATATGAATCTTCTAATAATTGAATTTAAAATTTTACCCATTAGATTTTGACAAAAGGATTTAAATATTTTAGAAATAATATTAAAATAAGAAAGGATCTGAATAAGTAGAATTAATCAAGACAAATTTTAATTTAACACTTCAAAACAAATTTTTTTTAAAATTCTATTCAATCGAAATTTTTAATATTTTGGAAAAGTAAACTACATAAAATTTTTTGTCCTACGGTAAAATAGGTTTTTTTTGGATAGTTAAATATCTGGTAATTTAAAATTTGTATTTTTATCAAAATTAATTGTGAGTTTACCATAAAATCTAATTATAAATATTTTCCCTTATGAACCAATTTTAGAAAAATTTGTAATGTTTATTTCCCTGCAGATTGCTAGATATTAATTCAATTCATTTAAGAAAATAAAATTGTAAAGGATTTGGAAATGTTATGATTTTTATTTATCATAATAAATATTTAAATATTTAATCATTGAAATTTTTTATCATGTCTTCGTATCACATAGTGTAGGAATTTGCAATGTTAATTATCTTTTATTAACTTTTATCAGATAATTTTTCTGTTATATTTAAAAATATTGTTCATATTTCTCTTTTAAAATAAATTAATTAATTTAAAATATTTTTTTATTTCTTTAAAACTACTTTATACCAATTTAAATTAATTTGTGCACAATTCTCTTCCTTTTCCTTAATTATTAATTGCAGGATTTTTAATTTTTTTTCAAAAATTAATTGATATTTTCTAAACATTTCAATAATTCTTTCCGATATTTCAATTTTATTACGTGACATTTTAGAAAAGAACAATTTTTAACTATTTTAAGAAAAATACTTAGCTTAAACTAAAACTTAATTTAACTTATAACTGAAATTATTTTGTATGCACGTTTTTTTCCCATTTTTATAAGAATTTCATTTTTTTAAACAATAATTCCAAGTTACAACAAAACGCATTCTCAAAATATTTTACTTAACCTTTATGTAAATTTCATTTCTTTAAAAACAACAACTTAACTTCTTAAATGAATTGAATATTTCTATTTTAAACTGAATTAATTTAAACTGAAATTGTGTTAATTGTAGTTTTACCTGCATTTTTGATTTTTTACAATGAATTATAACTTTTTTTATAATCAAAGTTCATAATAATTGAGATAATTTTTCCGACACTTTGACAGTTAAAAAATACTTTGTTAATTAAAAATTGACAATTAAAAAGGAGAAGAATATTTAAATATGCTTCAACTATTTTACTTAGTTTCTGTCTGATATTTTTGCCTCATTTTGTGACATTTAAAAATGAAATTTCAATTATATTTCTATTTTAATACTGAATTAATTTCAACTGAAATTTCTTCAAATGCGATTTTTAACTTCATTTTTTAATGTTTATAAATTATGATTTTTTATAAACAAAAGAATCAAAGTTGATGATAACTCAAATACGTTTTCCTACACTTTGACAGTTAAAAAGTCTTAGTCAATTAAAAAAATAATTAAAAATTGACAATTAAAAAGGAAAAGAATGTTTCAACACATTTAAACTATTTTACTCATTTTCTATTTGATATTTCTGCTTCATTTTGTGACAGTTAACAAAGAAACGTCCTTTATATTTCTATTTTAAACTGAATTAATTCCAACTTACATTGTTTAAAATTATTATTTTTTAATATTTCAAATAATTTTTCCTACACTTTTACAGTTAAAAATTCTTTGACAATTAATAAATATTTAAAAATTGAAAATTAAAGTGAAAAAAATATTTCAATGCATTTAAACTATTTTACCTAATTTCTATCTGATATTTCTGGCTTCATTTTGAGGCCTTTAACATAAAAACTTCATTTATATTTATATTTTAAAGTGAATTAATTCCAACTGAAATTGTTTCAAATGTGGGTTTACTTACATTTTTGATTGTTTAAAATGGATTATAAATTTATAAACAACGGAATCAAAGTTCATAATAATTCAAATAATTTTTCCTACTCTTTGACAATTAACAAACAGTTAGAAATTGACGAATTAAAAAGGAAAAGAATGTTTCATTACACATTCAAACTAATTTACTTAGTTTTTGTTTGATATTTCTGCTTCATTTTGTGACATTTAACAAAAAACGTCATTTGTATTTTTATTTTAAAGTGAATTAATTCCAATTGAAATAGTTTCATATGCGGTTATACCTTTATACCTTATGATTATTTTTATTGTTTATAAAGAATTATAATCTTTCTTAAACAAAAACAATCAAAGTTTATAATCATTCAAAAACATTTTCTTACATTTTGATAGTTAAAAAGACTTTTACAATTAACAAATAATTAAAAATTGACAATTAAAAAGGAGAAGAATATTTTTAAAGTATTTACACTATGTTTCTATCTGATGTTTCTGTTTCATTTTGTGTCATTTAACAAAGAACCGTCATTTATATTTCTATTTTAAAACTGAATGAACTAACTGAAATTAATTTGCATGCACTCATTTTTTTGAGTCCTTACGATGACACACGTTATTTTTACCGATCCAGTGTCGTCGCACCGTAATTTTCTGTTAACCAAGTCCCTTAATTTGGGACATGGGCCAAACTAAAGAAAAAGAAACACAAGACACTGCACCTGTTGATGTAGAGAGAGGGGATATTCCTAGGTTATGAGGTTGCACCAGTCCAAACCGTTGCCGAGGCCCACCGCAGAGGGGCGCTACAAACGGTCCCCGAAAAACCATGCCAATTTTCCCATTCCCACCTCTAGTCTAAGCCCTGGTGCAGAGCAGCTGACAAGGCTAGACGGGTAGCGACGAAAATACCGAAGAACGAGTGAGTAAGGGCAAAATAAATAAAAGGACTTAACCAACCAACTTCTCCATGCTTTGATTTCGTCTTCTTTTCCATTCCTACTTGATCTGCTGTTTTTTATCTTCTTCTTCTTCTTCTTCGACTTCACCTCGTGTTCCCTCTTGTGATTTTCCCCCCACTTTTCCACGAGAGCACCTGAAATAGAACGATGCGAGTATCTTTTGCTGTGTGGATCGTGTGTTGACTAACTAGACTGTGGACTATCTGTGGAGTGTGTGATGTCTATGTGCTTCAAGCAATTCGTCTGCGAGTCAATATTCGGTGATCTAGTGGCGGAAGACTTGTTTTTGTGAAAGAGTGGCTACTTTTGTGTGTGTGGAATAGTTCTTTTCGTTGTTTTTTTTATTGGAATTACCAGAGTGTGAAGACCATTGATCTTTATCGCAAGATTCTAATGCACTTTCTGTTTTTTTTCCGGAAAAAAAGTAGTTAATTACTAAATCAGTACATTTTGATAAATAGTAATAATTACTCAAGAATTTGTGCGAATGTTTATTTTCAAAGATTTAAGTAATTATTTATAGCTAGAATAATGATCTTCTTCTAAAAGTTTGAGAATTGATTTCTAAAAGTTTCGTCAGATATTTATTTAAAAAAAAAATTTCTTACTATAAGTAAGGAATCTAAAAGTATTTTGCAGTACTTTGATTGATTAAAAGATAAAAACTTATTAGTGAGAGAGATAGTGAAATCTCTTTGTGATTGTTGATTTCTTTAGAAGCGTCTGAGAGAATTCTTTCTAAATAATTCAACCAAATATCTGGTTATATGAATATTTTTAAAAGAATACTTTTATGATAAATGATAGTTTTTTCTGCATTGCAGACAAAAATAAAGAGATCTCATTTTATAAAGGATTATTTTTTGAAGATGCATCAAATTAATAAAGATTTTAATTTTGAATTAAAGCAAGGGGTAGAAGATATTGATATTTATAATTAATTAACAAATTGTAATCTTGTGCCATCATAAATTTTCGTTATTTAAATTAACACCACTTTTAGATATCCTATTAATTGTCACTTTCAAAAACAAGTTCCTATTTTAAAAAGTATTTTTGCTTTTTATATATTTTTTAAACATATTTTAATAACTTTTTTTTTCAAGATAATATATTTTATGTAACTTCAAAACGCCTCTTCCACTATTTGAATACTATTAACAGTTAAATTAATTAGTTATCTGTAAAAATTATTTTTATATCCAAGGGATTTGTTTATTCAAACCTTTCGGAAGCATTATTAAATCACATTCCTATTTTGTGATGATTTAAATGTGTAATTAAAATATCAAATAGTTAACCTAACCCATATCATTGTCTGCTAAACAAATATTGGAAAAACAGTGAATCGAGTAGCCCGAATAAAATCTACAGGAAAGTATTTTATATTTTCTTTTCTTGAATACATCATTGTTAATTTCTCTCGAAAAGAATACTTGGATGATATTAATTGTTCAAAGTCAACTCACTGTTAAAGTTCGAGTATAACAAAATATTGTTGACATACGTTTCATCTATTGCTGTAACTAATATGAGTAACAAATTTTTAAAATATCCGTTTGAGTCTTGACGTCTGTTGGACAAACTTAGTGCAAAAAATAATAATAATCTTGTTGAGGAACTTAAAATGGAACCCAAGAACCACCGTCACAAACCTCAGGCATCGGCAAGCATGAGACCCTCCATATCAAGTAGTGAACACATGTTAGCCACATCTGACTTGTCTATCAAACATTTGACAGCACCAGGACTCCATGGAATATTACAAGATCACAACACTATCAACTTTAAGCTTATTAAGACAGGTAAGATTCCAGTTATTCACATATTGTTCTTGCCATTTTTTTTACGGAAATGTATTAAAACTCAAATGCTTTCTATATTAAAGTATTTTTGATATAATAACTAAAGAATAAAAATTAAATATTTGGAAAAATAAAGCCTTTCTTTTATAAATTTAAATAATAAAAAAATTCTATAATAAAATCCTATATTTGGATACTAAATATATTATTTGGATTTATGTTTTTTACTCTAGATTCAAAATTTATAACAGTATGCATTGTTAATATGTTGCGCATGATAGTTATCGTGTATAACATACTAACATATGTATACAGAAAACGCAATTATGTATAATATGATAACGTATATACAAATTTTTCACGATGATTTTCGTAATTATGATTGGAAATTAAAATTTGTATATTTTACAATGATTGCAAAACAAATTAAAATTATTTGTACTTTAATATCCATATTTATCATTATTAGAGAGTAATATCGTTTATTTATAAATAAATCATGTAGAAAATTTAATTAGAATGGGCATAAGTTAATTTAAATTATTTTAAAATTGATTTGGAGAAAAACAATTATTATTTGTATAATTGTTTCATATTTACAAAAAGTAAGATTGTAAAGCATATATTTCAGAATTAAACCAAACGCTATTTTGCAAGCATTAATGTTTGGAAATATAAAACGGAAGTACCAGATAAAAAAAAAAGTTATTGTTATTGCTTATTATGTCCCACTACACAAATTTATTATAAAATGTTTAATTTGTTTTTATTACGATTGATATTTTACATACTTATGATATATCCTTGTTATTTTATAAAAATATTTTACAAATCTGTTTGTAAAAATTAAAAAAATATAATAATTTAAAATATATATGTCACCTTAATTAACAGAAGTCTCCTTCATGCATGTAATAATTTTTATACAACAGCCATCAGATAATTTAAATTCAAACCAAATGTTTGAATAAAGCCAAAAAAGGGGAATTCTTTTCGTATACAAAACTGATGTTGAGACTAAATAATATTCATGAAACTCCAAATGAAACATTTTAATATCAAACAAGCAAGGCACTTTTAAATATTTATTCAAGAAACTTCCCTTAAGTCCAGTTCTCATTTCCTTTTAAATATCACAATTTCATTGTAGGAAAATTTAAAAATTTATTTCATTTAAATGAATTTTTCACTATTTGCTGAAGTACGACTGTTCTCAGTTCTTTTCGTATACAAAACTGATGTTGAGACTAAATAATATTTATGGAACTCCAATGAAACATTTTAATACAAAACAAGCAAGGCTCGTATAAATATTTATTCCAGCAACTTCTTTAAATTCAGTTTCCGTTTCCTTTTAGATATCATGATTCTATTGTAGCAGAATTTAAGCATTTATTTATTGTAAACGAATTTTTCTATGTTTATTGAAGTACGAATTTCTAATTTCTTTTTGGATGAAGTTAAATGTATATGTCACCTTAATTAACAAAAGTCTCTTTCATTTAAGAAATAATTTTTATATGAATAACCATCAGATATTTTAAATTCAAACCAAATGTGTGAATAAAGCCAAAATTTAAATTTAACATGTTAGATCTTAGAAACCCAGGAACTGGAAATTCTTTTCGTTTACAAAACTGCTGTTAAGACTAAATATTATTCATGAAACTCCAAATGAAATAATTTAACAGAAAATAAACAAGGTTAGTATAAATATTTATTCAAGCAACTTTCCTAAACCTAGTTGGCATTTTCTTTTAAATATCACGATTCTATTGTAGCTGTATTTGAACAATTATTTAATTTAAAAGAATTTTTCTATTCTTGTTGAAGTTTGTCTTTTTTAAATTCTTTTTTGTATTTTATACTTAAAGATAATTTTTTGTTGTTACAAAATAATAATAAAATATATCTAAATAATTTTAGATACCTTATTTATTACAAACAATAAGTCATATGTATAAATGAAACATGTTTTAATATTTAAGCTTCTCTACTTGCTATTTTCTAAAATTAAAATATTAAATACTTTTTTGCCCTATTATTTTTTCCATCTTTCAAAAATGTTCAAATTTCTTAAAAACACCAGCGAATATTTTCTTTAAAACAAAGGAATATCTATAATAATTCAAATTTTGGTTTTAGTTATACAAACATTAAATATTAGTTTTTCTGTGTTTTAAAATTTATTAAAAAAGTAAACATAATTAATCTTAATTTTCTGTTTAAATTTCTATGGTAAAATTCAGCATTTAATTAAAATACTCAGCATAAATCATAACACCGTCTACAGATTCATTTCGGAAACTAAGTCAGAAGAAAATACATCAAATTTAAATGGCAATATATATAAAAAAGCATTTTTAATTTTTAATAAGCAAATTGTTTCGTTAAACAGAAAATAAATAACGATAATGCAGTTTCTCCAAAAAAAATGGCTACTTTTACAGTTTCTTCTTTAAAAAATAATTCCGTTGCACTCTTTAAAGTTTGTGGTTTGCACTACAAATTTCTACAAGTGCATGTAAGACGAAAGAAGAAATGCCTTTTACGATGCATTGAACAATTTTTCTAAAGTTTCAGGGCAATTTGTAGAGAACAACCATTAAAGAAATGCAAGCGTAACTTGTATACGTGCCTGCTTCTTATAATAGAATTTAGAGACATTTGGTGTAGGAAAAATTATATTTCTTTCGTCTTTTTTTTATTATTATGTTTGCTCTTGAATTTTTTTACTGAAATAAGGAATTATTTTTCATTCCAAGCTAATAAAGAAATGCATTTAAAATAAAGTAATTTATTAGTAAAGAATATGTTTTATAGTTGGATTAATTGGTTGAAAACTTTTTAGTTAAGTCACTGAAAATTCACATATGAGTATAGACGAAATGTCTCACCAGATCGGCAATATTTTAAGTAAATTAATTAAAATAATCCTTTGTAAGACATACAGAAAGAGGCTTTCAGTTACTAGGCTTTTTTACCTGTGTACGTTCACCACTACAACGACAGATATGTAAGAAATTAACTATTACCTCATGGTACACCACGGAGAACTTGCACAGAGGTTTTGCCAACATAATTTAGGACAAACATCCTCATGGAGGGCTTATGAGGAGTTAAAATCCTCCTTGAGCCCAGATGGAAGATATTTTAACTTATAAATTTATTTTGTTCATTTTCGACACTGACACAGAAAACTCTGCTACAATAGTATGGAAATCCAACGTGTTATTTACTAAGCTACTTCGGTTCAAAGTAGATTATTTAATGAAATATCTTCTTATTTATTCTTCTACGTAATTATTGTCTTGGGAGAAAGAGGAGTTTAATTTGCACATAACATTCTTCTCTACTTTCTACAAAAGAAAACTTCATAATATTCATGGAGATTTCTTTATAGAATAAATAACAAAACTGAAGCAGTGTTTAATCACAAACATCCACTACACATTATAACTTCCACCTACAAACCAATTTGCCATTATCGTTGTATTATTTTGCCTTTAAAAACACGAAATATATTCTCTGCTTTCTTTGTTTGTTTTTTTGTATAAAATCCATTGTGATTTATTTTTGAAATAGTTATTTATTTATCATTTCAGTTTAATTAAAAAAATTCTGCGATTAAGGTTGACTATATATTTTGTTAAAATTAGTAAAATTATCTTTTAATTCAATTACATTTTTTTCTCGTTTTGTTTGAATTCTTGCATTAAAAGGGGAGACATAAGATTATTACTTCAAAAAGCATAAAAGCACATGGACTAAGTTTAAAACACTAAAAAGTTTCCAATTTGAAGTAATAGTCATTTTTAAGCTAAACATTGAATGTGGATTACCATCAGATACCTTATTTCCACAATAGTTTTTGGGAATAAGTATGCCAAAGACACTGGACTTTCTATACTGTATATATAAAATGCTTATATTATATAAAGAAATAAAATTATTATATCATTGTAATTCAGAATCAAAATTTTTGGAAATATTTCAATATGTATTAACCAACAGTGTTCTCATATGGTTCTTAAGCAATTTTCTTTAGCTAAATAATTGTAATTTTGTATTTATTTTAAAATTTTCAAAATTTAACTATAGATAATTATTAAAAATTTTTCTATATTTTACATTCTTAAGCAATGTTTATAGAAATGATAATGTTTCTAATGATTAATTATTAATGGAAATGCTAGGTGGAAAACAGTTTAGGCTCCGGAATTAAAGGATAAATGATTGGAGATCGGATTGCTGTATAATACATATAATATTAATATCGAATTGCTAAATTGGGATGGCGAAATATAAATGCAGTGTACCAGATTTCGCAAGGTACCTTGGGTAACACTGATTCTGCTGCATATTTCCATTGTATAGATCAGAGGTCTCCAAACTACGGCCCGCCAGTGTCATCAATCCGGCCCGCGACAGCGAATAGCTTATTGTTGCTGCAATAAGGTGGATAAAAAAACACAGAATGATAATAACTCGGTTTAATTGACTTGCTAGGTAAAGCTTAATGACAAACATAACACGCAGAAAATTTAACTTAAGCATAACAACTAACAACTAATTGAAGTGAATCCCACCAACATTATAAACTAGTGAACATCCCGAAGTTACCCTCGGTAGTTATGTGGGGTAAAGAGTATCGCATATGTATGTATATCGATGTTTGGAATGTATATATCCTGAAAATCCCTATAAGGAAAAGCCTAAATATTACGGAAAAGCTAAATTAAAGCGAAAGAAATAGCAGGGTATCTACTTGTAAAAAAATACAAATGCGTTTTATGTAATTATGATTTTTCACTGACTATAGTTTGTAGTTGTGGATCAATTTTACTTATACCAATTATTAAAAGAGAATTAAGATGCTCATCGGTTAACTAAGATCTGTAAACATTCGTTGTGTACTTCATTTTGGAGACTGTTTTCTCACACAAGTAAGTAATACAATAGATTAATTAATGAGTTTTTAATTTTTCTGCCATTATAGATAATGGTAGAAAAATTAAAACGGTTTTGGCCCTTGGTACTTACTGGAATAAACAGTATGGCCCTAAGGCTGGGAAGTTTGGAGACCCCCTGGTATAGATGAATAATCTCAGAATAAAATTATCGACATTTCACAATAGTATGGTATTTATGAATAATTGGACAAAAATTAATATAAAATAAATAATTATCCTTAAAATTGTGCATGCATTAGTATTTCTTATAGAAATTTCTTTGTATCCATTCTATTTTTATAAAAAACGTAACAAAAACATATAAATATGTTTTAATTAAAAATATGTAATTCCTATAATAAAATCAATGTTTTGTAATTAATCCGATGGTTATATGCTTAGATATTAGGAATTAATATTAGGAAATTAAATGTATTTAATTTATACATTAAATACATTTATTTTGTAATTCCTATTAATAGCAATTGTCAAGCTTTCATATATTTTTTTACGAAACAATTCTTATTTAGAATGGTAACACTGAGTCATATTTAAATTGCTGCCATTTTTATGTTTCAAAAACTTTTATGGAATGAAATTAAATATAAATGTCAGCAATAATTCTTCTTTTGTAATATGTAAATAAAATCATCTCTATTCTCAGGGACATTTAATTACCATAAGATTTATTAATATTTTATAAAAGACCGTAAATTTTTCTTGCGAATAAAAGTATGATCGAGACAATATAGTTAATCGCAGGAAAATGAATTTTATTCGCGAATTCTCGCTTTTGGCACAAATATAAATTAAACGTAACGAGAACCTGCAAATTAATAACCTCGAATCTGAACTACCCTAAAAGCTAGATGAAATTCCATTATTTGACTATTAAAATTAATTAATACCTATCTCACAGGTAGTTTCGAATTTTATGAACATATTTTAAGGTGTACTTTATGGCCCAGTACTTTGAAAGTTTATCGGGGGAAAGAGTTTTATGCCACGCTGAAATTTGAGAAATTGCTTTTGCTTAACTTGATCGAAATTCCTAAGCGTTATTAATTCCTTCCTCAGAATCTCAAGTTTTAATATTTTAAACTCTGCTAGGACAAAAATTGTTAGAACTTATAATTTATAGCTTTTTTCATACCAATTAAAAATACTTTTAAACATTTTTTATTCATTCGAATGACTCAAAATAAGAAAATGACTCAATACTAACAAAAATGTGCAGTTCTACGTTAGCATTGTCGCTGAAAGTCTGCTGCCTGATAGTCTATTGACTAGCCCTTATTAACACAGGCTTCAGGTTCGGATCCTGGCTGTGGCATGGATGTTTGTGAGTAGTTCGGAATCAACTTTAATCTGTAGGTCCCTGTCTAATTAGCCTAAAGTGTTCAAAAAATGACCGTAGAGCGACAAACCAAGCTAAGCCCTGAAGGTCCCACATGTTACATTTCATTTTATTTCTTTATGGAACATGTTGTGTTTTTTTACATAAACGAATTTTCTTGTGTCGAGTTTTAATATTTTAAATTCTGTTAGAACCTGGAACCTGTTATTTATAGTCTTTTCTTTACAATTAAAAATACTTTGAAACATTTTTATCCATTCGAATGACTCAAAATAAGAATAAAAGCAAAAATGTGCAATTCTATGTAAGCATTGTCCCTGGAGGTCTGCGGCCTGATGGCCAATTGGCTAGAACTGTGGCTCTTGCTCCACAGGCTTCAGGTTTGAATCCTGCCGAAGGCATGGAGTTTTGTGAGTGGTTCGGAATCCCCGTTAAACTGTAGGTACTGGTCTAATTAGCCTAAATTATGCAAAGAATTAGCAACAAACCAAGCCAAGTCCTGAGAGTCTCTTACGTAAAAATCCCCGTTCTACATTTCCTTTTAGTTCTTTATGGTACATGTTGTGTCTTTTTACATAAATGAATTTTTTTGTGTCAAGTTGATCTTTATGATAAAAAATACCAGTGTAACCGTGCTTCCTCCTAGACGCTGCTAGAGTGTTTTTCTATGGCAGTAGACATCAAGACTCTTACTCCAGAAAAAGTACAGCTCAACCAGAGCTCCCGCTAAGAAACGTTTAGTTTATAGTCTCTCATCTCGACAGGAAGTATATTTCACGCATCCTACAAGTAGCTGAGTAGTTGGTTTTCTACGAATCTACAATTACATATCTTTAAATGTAGTAAATACTGTATGTCTCTAATTGTATGTATGTGGTGTTTCTGCGTGTGCCAATAAAGCTGTGAATTCTCCAAACTGTGTCTCAAGTATCTCAACCAACCACATCAAGTTATAGTCTGGTTAACAAACCTGCATGTTGCACCACTTCAATTTGTCAATATCGTATCATTAAACGGTTCGAAGAAGAAAAAGAAATTGTGAAAATCTCGGCAAATTATTCGGCAAACTCTAACCAAATAGTCTATGATTGTTAATCCAGTCATTACTAAATGACAATTGAAACCAGACTAATGATAATTTGTTTCAACTACTTCCAGCAATCTATTCGGTTCTGAATTTAGATATCAGAGCAATCAATAGAATCAAGCCACTGTCCTTTTGCGCAATTGCTATTGCGCCTTATTACTGACCCCTTGTGAAACTCCAGCTGAAATTTAAATTATAAAATCTTGATTTTTTTTAATGGCGCAGGGGAAGAACAACTTATATTTATAACACAAATAACGATAGGATTCTAAAGTTAAGCATAACGTCATTATTTTTATTAGTCGAAAATTTACACATCATATATATGGGACTTAAGAAATAAGAAGGAAATCAAAGACTCAGTAAATAATGAAAATAAAGATAATATTATTTTCGAATGCTGGTTATCGAAGTCATTTATCACTTCTTCTTCTTTGGCGCCACTGCCTCATTGATGGGCTAAGGCAGTCGGCCTACTGGCAGATTTCGAAACAGGAGATGCTTTCTTTTTTATGGGGTAGGGTTGTCAAACCTACGCTCAAAGCTGTGCAGCCATAATAGACCGGGATCCTGATGTCCGAGTGGCTAGCGCTCTTGCGCTCGATATCACAGATTTCGGGTTCGAATCCTAGCGAGGCAATGGATGCTTGTAGTGATTCGGAGTCCACTTGAAGCCGTAGGCCCCGGTCTCATATGACCATATAGCATAACGGAGCCCAGTCAAATGTTTCTCATCCACATCAAACTGTTTAGGGCATCTCAGGCCCAGTGATGTGGTGTAGAGTAGTAATAGACCGGTAGATATGTTAGACAGAGACCTACGGTTTAAAGTGGATTCCAAACAACTACAAACATCAATGACACTTCTGGGACTCGAACTCGAAACCAGTGGCACTGATCTCCAGAGCATATATAGAAAGATAAATATGTAGCAGTTTCAGCGTGGCGCCATTTTTTCACAACAATTTTATATGAACATCTACAGAAAGGACATCTGGGAATTCGCCTGATGTTACACCTCAAACTCAACTGAAGAACATTCCGGTCAATAAATTTATCGTGGAATTTTCAGAATAGACAATGTAGATTTCAATTCAGCTTTTATTGTGGGATATTGAACCTAGCTGCTCTAATTTAGGAAAACAATACACTACTTGCCAAGCAACTTCGGCCGGCAATGATGATGCAAAAAAGTGCTTCAAGTAAGCTCTACTTACTTTGTTTTCTTTCGTTATTATGCTAGTACAAAAAAAATGCTGCAAAAACAGAAAGTCTGTTTCTTTCTTTAAATTCATCAAGAACGCGAAACATTGGCTGAAAACTGCGACGAAAACAGATTAGTCACAATCTTTCTTTCGAAGCGAGCTAAATCTGAATGCTCCTCTTTCCCCCTGATCGAACAGCACTAAAAGATTAGTCGGACGAAGTCTTAACAAATTAAACCCACAAAAGAAAGAGCAAGGCGAAACAAATTCTTCCCAATCTTCGATAGCGGCGAAAACAAATGAAGAACATAAGCATTCTTTTTCTGGAGGCGCTAATTTACCGGATTTTTTTCCCCCTGCCATTAAAGTGCGTCTTTTTTGGCTTTCTTTCATTTTAATTTCACACAAAGCCGAAATTGAGCAATGATATTAATCGTTGGAATAAGATCAAATTCACTTGCACTTGCGAAGGAGAAAATTACGGATTTAAAGAATGTTGTTGTCATGTTTCAATTAAAGGGTGGAAAAATTCATTGTTAATTTAGAAATTCCTAACAATTGATTAGTTTCCAGATCATTTTGGATTTTAAGAAAGTCATCAGAATGTTATTAAAAGAAAATAATAATTAGTTACAACAATCATTCACGCTTTTATTAGCTTTGAGATGGTTTAGAAAATTTTCGAATAACTGAATGAATGTTAATGTGTTTGGTAAATGAATGCCACTTTGTCATCGATGATTAACTTAATATTTTTACAAGATAAATGACTGCTTTTTAAACTGAAGACGATAAATCATTTAAATGTTTGAAATAAAGGACATATAGTATAATATTTTCATCTCATCATCTTTATATGTCATTGACTTTTTATATTTGAAGCATATCTTTTTAATTGTGTACTGGCATTGGAGTAAAATTAATTTATATGGTTCATCATCATCATCATCATCATCATCATCATTGGAGAAACAGACCCATGTTGCGCCAAGTCCGTCTGCTTACTGGCAAGAGATGTTTCCTTTTTATGGAGTACGGTTGTCAGCCGAACGTTCCAACTCTCTACAGTCACATTACATTTTGACTTACAATTTAAAGTGGATTCTGAACCACTACAAACATCCATGGCCCCAGCGGTCTCGAACCCGAAACTTATGTTATCGAGAGCTATAGAATTTATCATTTGAAAGGTAGATAAGTAGCTGGTTTAGTATTACACCATACCATTTCCCCTCAACAATTTTATAGGAACATCTACACGCAACACGAAGGGCATCTGCAGATTCACTTCTTCTTCATAAGCTCAATCGGAGGACATTCCTATCTAAAAATTTATCGGGCCATTCTCAGCATAAGCAATGAAGCTTTCGATTCACTTTTTGTTATGGAAAGCTGCTCTAGTATTAGAAACACAAAGGAATATTTTCCAATCTACTTCGGCCAGTAATGACACAAAAAAGTATATTAATGTAATGATGACGCAAAAAGTACTTCAAGTAATTTCCACGCATATTTTTCCGTTTCTTATTAAGCAAGTACAAAAAAAAAAACCGCTACAACTACAGAAAGTCTGTTTCTTTCTTTAAATTCATCAAGAATGCGAAACATTGGCTGAAAACTGCGACGAAAACAGATTAGTCACACTCTTTTGAAGCGAGCTAAATCTGAATGCCCCTCTTTCCCCCTGATCGAACAGCACTAAGAGATTAGTCGGACGAAGTCTTAACAAATTAAACCCGCAAAAAGAAAAGAGCAAGGCGAAACAAATTCTTCCCAATCTTCGATAGCGGCGAAAACAAATGAATAACATAAGCCATTCTTTTTCTGGAGGCGCTAATTTACTCGGATTTTTTCCCCCTGCCATTAAAGTGCGTCTTTTTTGGCTTTCTTTCTTTTTAATTTCACACAAAGACGGAATTGAGCAATGATATTAATGGTTGGAATAATATCAAATTCACTTGCGCTTGCGAAGAGGAAAATTACGGATTTAAAGAATGTTGTCGTCATGTTTCAATTAAGGCGTGGAAAAATTCTTGGTTAATTTAAAAAATTCCTTACAATTGATTAGTTTTCAGATCATTTTGGATTTAAGAATGTCATCAGAATGTTATTGAAAGAAAATAATAATTAGTTACAACAATCGTTCATGATTTTATTAGCTATGAAATGAATTAGAAAAATTTCTAATAACTGAATAAATGTTAATGTGTTTGGTAAATGAATGTCACTTTGCCATCAATGGTTAATTTAAAAGTTTCACAAGATAAATGACTACTTTTCAGACTGAAGGCGATAAATTATTTAACTGCTTTTAATAAACGACTCATAGTAAAATGTTTTCATCTTATCATCCTTATATGTCCTTGATTTTTACATTTGAAGCAAGTATTTTTCATTGAGTATTGGTATTGGAGTAAAATTAATTTATTTGGTTCATCATCATCATCATTGGAGCAACAGATCCATGGTGGGCCGAGGCAAGAGAGACACGAGATGTTTCTTTTTTAGGGAGTAGTGTTGTCAACCTTATGCCCAAAGCTTTACAGTCATATTAGACTAGGACCTTCGATTTAGAGTGGATTTAGAATCAATACGAATATCCATTGCCCTGGCGAGACTCGAAACCGAAACCTGTGTCATCAAGAATGCGAAACATTGGGTGAAAATTGCGAGAAAAACAGATTAGTCACAATCTTTCGAAGCGAGCTAAATTTAAATGCTCCTCTTTCACTCTGATCGAACAGCACTAAGAGATTAGTCGGACGATGCCTTAACAAATTAAACCCGCCAAAAGAAAAGAGCAAGGCGAAACAAATTCTTCCCAGGCTTCGATAACGGATGAAACAAACGAAGAACATAAGCATTCTTTTTCTGGAGGCGCTAATTTGCTCGGATTTTTTCCCCCTGCCATTAAAGTGCGTCTTTTTGGCTTTCTTTCTTTTTAATTTCACACAAAGACGAAATTGAGGAATGATATTAATGGTTGGAATAAGATCAAATTCACTTGCGCTTGCGATGGGGAAAATTACGGATTTAAAGAATGTTGTTGTCATGTTTCAATTAAAGCGTGGAAAATTCTTTTAACTCATAAATTCCTTACAATTGATTAGTTTTCAGATCATTTTGAATTTTAAGAATGTCATCAAAATGTTATTGGAAGAAAATAATAATTAGCTACAACAATCGTTCATGCTTTTATTAGCCATGAGATGGTTTAGAAAATTTTCGTTGTTGCCATGTTTCAATTAAAGTGTGGAAAAATTCTTTGTTAATTCAGAAATTCCTTTACAATTGATTAGTTTTAAGATCGTTTTTGATTTAAGAATATTATTGAAAGAAAATAATAATAAGTTACAACAATCGTTTATGCTTTTATTAGCTATGATATGGATTAGAAAAATTTTGAATAACAGAATGAATTATCCATTCATTCCTATATGAGTGTTTGGTAAATAAATGTCATTTTGCTATCCATGGTTAATTTAAGTGTTTCACAAGATAAATGACTAATTTTCAAACTGAAGACAATAAATGATTTAAATGCTTGAAATAAACGACTTATAGTAAAATGTTTTCATCTTGTCATCTTTATATGTCATTGACTTTTTACTTTTGAAGCAAATATTTTTAATTAAGTACTGATATTGAAGTACAATAATTTTATTTGGTTACGTGGAAAAATACAGATTTAAAGAATGCTGATTTGGTTTGGTTTGTCTCTATACGGTCATTTTGTACGCACTTTAAGCTAAATAGGCCGGGATCTACTGTTTAACAGGGATTCTGTTCCACTAAATAATTGCCATATTGCCACCGCCGGGAATCGAATCTTATGGTACCAAAGGTCATATCGCTAGAATTTGTCCATTAGACTGCCTAGATATGTAACAGATTCAGCGTTGCATCATACTTTTTTTTTCCACAACAATTTTATATGAACATCCACAGGAATGGCATCTGGAGATTCGCCTCTTCTTCTTCCTCAAACCCAATGGAAGGGCATTCCAGTCCATAAATTTATCCTTCCATTCTCAGCATAGGAAATTTAGCTTACGATTCAGCTCCTTTTATTAGTTTTCGGACCTAATGTTCTAGTTTAAAAACACAACGGACTATTTGCCAATCAACTTCGGCCACTAATGATGATGCAAAAAGTACTCCAAGTAATCACTACTAATTTTTTCCTTTCGTTATTATGCTAGAGCAAAAAAATGTACTGCAGCTGCAAAAAGTCTGTTTCTTTCTTTAAATTCATGAAGAATACGAAGTATTGGCTGAAAACTGCGACGAAAACAGATTAGTCACAATCTTTCGGAGCGAGCTTTTCCAACCCTTTCCATTAAAGTGCGTCTTTTTGGCTTTCTTTCTTTTTCAATTTCACACAAAGACGAAATTGAGGAATGATATTAATGGTTGGAATAATATCAAATTCACTTGCGCTTGCGAAGAGGAAAATTACGGATTTAAAGAATGTTGTTGTCATGTTTCAATTAAGGCGTGGAAAAATTCTTGGTTAATTTAAAAATTCCTTACAATTGATTAGTTTTCAGATCATTTTGGTTTTAAGAATGTCATCAGAATGTTATTGGAAGAAAATAATAATTAGCTACGACAATAATTCATGTTTTTATTAGCTATTATGTTTTAGAAAATGTTCTAATAACAGAATGAATGTTATTGTGTTTGATAAATGAATGTCACTTTGCCATCGATGGTTAATTTAAGATTTTCGTAAGATAAATTACTACTTTTTAAACTGGAAGCAATAAATGATTTAGATGCTTGAAATAAACGACTTATAGTAAAATGTTTTTATCTCATCATCTTTATATCTCTTCGACTTTTTACGACTCGAGACTTCCTCGACTCGAATAATTGAGTGCTGGTATTGATGTAAAATTAATTTATTTGGTTACGTGAGAGAAATAACGAGTTAAAGAATGTTGATTTGGTTTGGTTTATTTGGTCATGGTCATTTTGTGCAGACTTCAGGATAATTAAACTGGGACCTACAGCTTAACGTGGATTCCGAACTCCTAACAAGCATTCATCCATACCACCGCCAGGATTCGAATCTGAAGTCCGTGGCTCCAAAGGCCAGAGAGTTAGCCAATTGGCCATAAGGCCGCTTAAAGAATGCTGATGCCATATTACACACACACACACACACACACACACACACACACAATATATATATGTATTACATATTTTGTATATATTATATATTCCATGTCTCTAATTGTTATGTATGTGGTGTTTGTGCGTGTGTAAGTAAAGCTTTGAGTTCTCTTTCCTCTGCACCTTAAATATCTCAACCCAACCAGTCTGGTTGCCCAACATGCTCACTACACAACTTCAATTTGTCAACATTGTATCATTAAAAGGTTCGAAAAAAATGGAAATGGAGAAAAAAAATTAATTACTTAAATAATTTGTTAATGAATAAATTCATGTTGATTACGTGCTAATACCAGTGCAAAAAGATACTTAGTGTGTGACATTAAAAAACATGCAATTATCTGCTGAATAGTTTTCATAATTTTAGAAAATTTTAAATCATTAAGCATTAATCTGTTCGGTAAAAAGTGCTATTTTGTCAAAATATATTCAATCTGATAGTGGCATAATATGAACTGATAGTTTTTGAAATAAAAAAGAAATTTACTTGTTGTTTTATATTTAACAATTAAATGAATGTTTAAAACTTAACTATTTATGAATAACATCAATGCCAACAATTTTGATACCCTTCATTATTCTTCATACTGTTTTAACATTTAAAGCAAAAATAACAACTAACACATATAAAACGCTACGACAAAAATAAGACAAATTAACGATTAAAAACACTTTAAAAAACGACGATGAACGACTTATGAAACGCAACTTACTAATACTATGGTAATTGTAGTTTTAAAAAATTCTGTCATGTTTCAATTAAAGTGCTGAAATAAATGTTTCGGATTTAATTGTTAAGATGAAAATGAAAAATTAGTTACACATTTTATGCAATTGGTCATTGCTAAGTTATTGTATTTAGTAGTTTAGAAAGTATTTCAGCCGCAATTAAATAATTAAATATAAATACCATCGGAAACATATGTTATTTGTTGAAATATTTTTAAAAAGTAAATGTCCCAAAATTTTAATGTTTGACTTTTTAAAGTGAAGAAATCTTAAAAGTAAGAAATTTAATTATGATGATATATTATATAAAAATGTAGATTTTATTTAAAATATAACTGAACTGTTATAACTAACATTTTCAAATGTAAAGTTTCATTGTAAATTTTTTTTAAATTGTTAAAAATGTTAATTTGAAATTTATGCCTGCGATTGATTTGATGTTACTTCTTGAACAAATTTTCAATATAACTTCTTTTCTTTACTCAAATTTAAACATTTATTATTAAAATGAAATAAACCATAAATCTAATACTTTAATAAGGACATTTTTAATATTATTTTAAATTGCATTATTTAAAAAAAAATTGTCTATATTAAACTTCTATAAGAATTAATTATAACGAAATTATTCCTAAATAATTATCTTTGTCTTGTTATGGAAAGATTTTTTTTTTTTTGTAACTGTAACTTTCTAGTATAAACATTCAAGGCAGTATTGAAGCTATCAAATTTATTCAGAAATAATTCTTTTCCTTTTATCAAAAGATATAAACTGAAAAGGTTAGAAAATAAATATTCAATAAAAAAAGTGATCCATTGAATTTGATCTTTACACAAGGATTAAAAATTCGAAGCTCAATTCTTTCGAACAAAGCTTAAACATTTTCTTAACATCAAAAAAAGAATGTTTTAATTATAGAAAAACTCTTTCACAAAAGAGTTAAAACAGTTGTTTCATTTCTAGATAAAAAATATAAAGTAGTTTCATTAGTAATATAAATTTTTGTTAAAGGTATCTGCATATCTAATAAAAGAAGATAATCTTTCACACTAACACTAAAGATTTTTTTACCTTTGGGAATTAATTGAACTAAATTTTGCCTTTTTTATGGAATCGAAATTAAAATGTTTTTTAAAATATATTCTAATTCTTATCTACAAGATTTTTATTGCTTTATCAATATTTTCTATCTTTGTTGACGTTTGGCATTATTTATTTTTTAAGTTAGATGTAGTAGGAATCACTTGGAAAATTTTTCCGATTGGTTATTAAACTAAGAAATTGTGTAATTTTATGAAATTATTTTATAGAAATATATTTTATATAATTTTCTTTAGAATCTTTAAGAGAAAACATAGCTATAAAACAAATAATTGATATTTAAATTTTTTTTTGAGAGAGATAGAAAAGCCTTTAAATTAATTTATAACATAACATACTATGTTCCATTTGTAAGACAGATACAAGTCTTATTATATTATTTCCTGGTTTGCAAATTTACTTAATTTTGGCAATTATGTAAAATAAAATAGATATTTAATTTCAATGATAAATTCAATTCATTTAAATGATTCCTGTTTATTAAATAAACAAATCATGTTTGTAATATAATGATTTAATAAAAATACAATGATTTAATAAATAATATAATGATTTAATAAATATTATAATGATTTAATAAATAATATAAGGATTTAATAAAAAAGAATAATTTTTATGAGTTTCGGTTTTTAATTAAAATTCATATTTTAAAGCTATTTCTTGTTATTGAAAGTAAAAATATAATTAATTATTCAGAAATATTACTCTATACAAAATAAATTTTATAATTTTATTAAAAATATTTATATTATACAAATAATTTATAAAAAAATTTAAAAAAATGTATACATATATAATTTTTTAATGTTCATATATTTTTTAATATTATATAATTCAATCTATCGTGAAAAATTGCATAAAGAATTTTTTTTTATTATATTTTATTATATATATATATATATATATAATTTCTAATAAAAAAATGTTTATACAATTTTTTTTTTCTGATAGATTGAGTTATATAATATTTATATTAAAATATTTTAATGAATAATATAATGTTTAAATGGTGACTTTATTAATGGTATATGTATGTTTATTTTAATGGTATCATATAGGAATTGTATATATTTATATTGTTTTAAAACTATAGATTCAACTGCATAGACGAAATTTAAAAAAAATTAAACATGGATTGTCTTTTAATCATAATTAATTAAATTAAATTAAGGTTATTCCTGAACAAAAGTCTTTCAAAATTATTCTAGCTCGGAAAATAATGTTTGTATATAAGTCATTTTGTTAGAATGTCATGATGTTTACATAGCTTAATAAGAATATGAAGGATTAAGGGTTGAATAGATTTTTATTTAATATTTTGTGACACAAATTCTTCATTTAATCTGTAGAACAAACATTATTCTAACTAGATCGGGAAGACCTTTATTTTTAAATTTCTTCGAAAAGTAAGATTGAAGGAATTTTGTCACACGTGTTCTCGGTTCCTTATTCAAACATAATAAGGAAGTACTACTGTAGGAAAATATTTAGACATATGATTGGAAGATTTAATTTAATTTTCTTTAGAAATTATTTTACTGTCACATTCAACTCTTTCACATGCTTTCAGTATTTCGATATTAGCACGCGCATAGCATTAATTTGACATCAATTTTCGAAAATATTAAACTATTTTAACACTGATCATTATATTAAAATAATTTTATTAAAATAATTATAATATATTCACTCTTTGAGAAAAATATCAGTTACTGAGAAGTTTGAACTTTCACATTTCCCTTTCTTAACTCATTTTCTTTAAATTTTGATATGTGATCTAAGAGTATATCCTCGCGAAATGTTATTTTATTCGAGTCATAAATGAAAAAAAAAACGTCTCACTAAAACGATAAAAGAAATGAAACTGGTCTTTCTTTGAACCGATACAATTTGCATCCGGTAAGGACTAGAGACCATTATATGCATACCATTCCAACAGACACATGAAATATACCACCACAACACATGAATTATACAATGATTACAAACAATTTTGGATACAAAAAAATATTTATAAATACATATTGCCACCAACACAATTAAAATGAAATTAAACTGAAATAAATTGATTTTTATTAAATTGATTTTTGGATTTAGTCTTTTTTTTAGAAAAATGGATAAATTATTCATAGAAATATTTTCAGATTTATATTAATACAATATTTTAAAATTTTAAAACTTTTGTTTTTTAAAATATTGTATTAATATATAAATTATTGTATTATTATATAAATTATTCATAGAAATATTTTCAGATTTATATTAATACAATATTTTAAAATTTTAAAACTTTTGTTTTTTAAAATATTGTATTAATATAAATCTGAAAATATTTATATGAATAATTTATCTATTTTTCTAAAAAAAAGACTAAATCCAAAAATAAATTTAATAAAAATCAATTTATTTCAGTTTAATTTAATTTTAATTGTGTTGGGTGGCAATATGTATTTATAAATATTTTTTGTATCCAAAATTGTTTGTAATCATTGTATAATTCATGTGTTGTGGTGGTATATTTCATGTGTCTGTTGGAATAAAATTTTAAAACTTTTGTTTTTTATTTTGTACGATAAATAATAATAACATTCCAAAGTCTGTAAAATAAAACTTTAGGTTGATAATAATAGAAAAATAAATTCTTTGAAGAGAAATAACACGTTAATTATGCAATGATTACAAACAATTTTATCTGAATGCAAAAAATATTTATAGATACATATTGCCCCCTTATCGACACGACACAATTAAAATTAAATTTAATTTAATTTAATTGATTTTTTTATTAAATTGATTTTTGAATTAGTTTTAAAAAATGGATGAATTATTCATAGAAATATTTGCAAATTTATACTAATGCAATATTTTAAAAAATAAGATTTTTAAAATAATTATATTTAATACGATGAATATTTTAATAAAATTCTAAAGTTTATAAAATATAATTTTAGGTTGATAATAATAGAAAAATAAATTCTTTGATGATAAATATTTGAACATAAATAAACTATAAAATTTTATTAAATTACTTATTTATTAATTTAATATCTAAGTTTATTAATTATTCTATCTAGCAAATACGATATCGGTATTTTCATATTGCAAAATAAAATTTTAAATGTCTAACAGTATGATTTTGGATGTTTGTTATATATTATAATTTATTTATTCTCTATTCTTCAAATCGTACAACTAATTACTACAACGATTGAAAAGACTAAATGTTTGTTTAAAATAATGTTTTAATCTTTCATTTTAATTTGTAGGTTGTTTAAAGGTCACTCCAGTTTTCTGCAATTTCCTTAAATGCTTGAAATCACTTTACTTCACTAAATAATGTTTAATTAGTGTATCTATGATTAAATATTCATGTATCGTTCAAATGCAAATTAACGACCTCTAAAATAATCCATTTTATGGACGAATTTTAATGTTTAAATATTCATACTAACATATAATAGCAATTGCTGTGAGGGTAATCAAAGGAAGAATAACATAAATTACTAAATAATTTATTAAAGTTCTACTGACGTTGATTACCTGGAAGAATAAAAGAAAATTAAAACCAATTTACGATTGGGAAAGTAATGATGGTAAATATTCCTCTGAACTAATAAGATATTCTTTAATTAAATTTATCATACATCTGGAATAGTCGCCAATAGGTAATTCATAATAGTCTTCTTCTCATAAAACAATGGCTTAATTCTCGCTAGTTGTATATTCTACAGTCACTGTTTTCAAAAAAGTGTATTTGGTGAACATAATCTGGCATTGACCATTCGGATTACTATACTTTGTTAGAATGATCTGGGAAAGTTATCTATGAAAGTTTTTCGTAGTAACTATCTTTTTTCTTGAAGGGTTTTCTGTGTTTTCTCTTAAGGCAGCTATAGTGGCCAATAGGTAATTCGCTTGGCTCAATTCTCGTTGGTTTAGTTCTGCTAGTCACTGTTTTGAAAAGGAATATATTTGGTGAATATAGTCTGACATTGATCAATCAGATTACCTGGTAAAAATATTCTGTGAAAGTTGTCTCTGAAAATTTTTAGTAATAACTATCTTTTTCCTTGAAGAGTTTTCTGCATATTCTACAGTCACTGTTTTGAAAAGGAATATATTTGGTGAATATAGTCTGACATTGATCAATCAGATTACCTGGTAAAAATATTCTGTGAAAGTTGTCTCTGAAAATTTTTAGTAATAACTAACTTTTTTCCTGAAGAGTTTTCTTATTAGTATTAGAGTATTCTACAGTCACTGAAGGAATATATTTGTTTTCTGTGTTTTCTGGTAAAAATATTCTGTGAAAGTTGTCTCTGAAAATTTTTAGTAATAACAATCTTTTTTCCTGAAGAGTTTTCTGTGTTTTCTCTTAAGGCAGCTATAGTGGCCAATAGGTAATTCGCAATAATTCGCTTGGCTCAATTCTCGTTGGTTTAGTTCTGCATATTCTACAGTCACTGTTTTGAAAAGGAATATATTTGGTGAATATAGTCTGACATTGATCAATCAGATTACCTGGTAAAAATATTCTGTGAAAGTTGTCTCTCAAAATTTTTAGTAATAACTTTCTTTTTTCTTGAAGATTTTCTGTGTTTTCTCTTAAGGCAGCTATAACAATAGGTAATTCAATAATTCTTGGCTCTGTTGGTTTAGTTCTGCATATTCTACAGTCACTGTTTTGAAAAGGAATATATTTGATGAATATAGTCTGACATTGATCAATCAGATTACCTGGTAAAAATATTCTGTGTAAGTTGTCTCTCAAAATTTTTAGTAATAACTATCTTTTTTCCTGAAGAGTTTTCTGTGTTTTCTCTAACAATATACTTAGAATTAAAGCAGTTATAATGACCAATAGGTAAGTAGTAATAATTCGCTTTACGATAACAATGGCTCAATTCTCTCTGGCTGTATATTCTACAATCAGTTTTGAAAAAGAATATAATTTGTGGACATAATCTGACACTGTTCAATCGGATTGTCTGGTTAGTATGTTCTGGAAAGTTATTAATGAAAGTTTTTAATAATAATAATTTTTTTTTGTGAAGACTTTTCTCTAACAATATACTTATAATTGAGGCAGTTATTATGCCAGTAGGTAATTCGTAATAATTCGCTTTATGAAACCATTGCTCAATTCTCGCTGGTTGCATGTTCTACAGTTACTGTTTTGAAAAAGAATATTTTTGGTGGACATAAACTGACATTGACAAATAGGATTACCTGGTTAGAATTTACTGTGAAAGTTATCTCTGAAAATTTTGAGTGTTAACTATCTTTTTTCTGAAGAATTTTTGTGTTTTCTCTAATAATATATTTAGAATTAAGGCAGTTATTTCTTAATGTTTTTCGAAGAGACTCAATTTTATAATGTAAGGTTTTCGGTGTTTTCTCTAATATGAAGCGCATTAATTGAAATAGTTAGCTCTGAAAGTGTTCAGAATTCGAAAAACTTCATTTCGATTTTTCGAAAAAGTTTTAAAAAGAATTTCGAAGAATTTTTAAAAAATAACAAATACTATCAGTATTAATCGAAGAAACATTTCCGAAGCAAAAGTTTAAACTATGCTTGCTTAGTAAATATTATATAAATATTCTTCAAAGCAATCAGGAACACGATCTAAAATGATTGAATCAAATTTTAAGAGCGGAAAAATGCACTTATTTATTATTTCTGTAACGTAACATTTTACAGAAGATTTGTTGTCAAAGCTACAAATAACATTTAAATTTTTGTCTTTTTGCAGTATTTAAAAATATTTTTCATAACGATCTTTTAAATATTCTCGCTTTCTACTTTTAAGTTTCAGATGTCTGGTGGCTAATTGGCTAATGTTCTGGCCTTTGGTACCACAGGCTTCATGTTCAAGTCTGGCGGAAGCATGGATGTTTGTTAGTGGCTAATCCACGTTAAACTGTTGGTCTCGGTTTAATTAGCCTAAAATGTGCACAAAATGACCGTACAGCGACAAACCAAACTTTTTCAATTTCTTATTGTTATATGCTTCTATCATTTTAATAGAAATTGCTTAATTTAATAGCTATCAATAATATTAATAATAATTCTACATAATACAATTTTTTTAATTTTACAAATAGTTTCCCTTATAGGAAAGCATAAACAAAACCAAATGAAAGAGATATAGTCTTCTAGTGAATAGATTCTTCTAGAAGAATGATTAGACATGAACGTACTTTTCCAGTAAATTCTGAACATCATCGCAATAGATGAGGAATTAATTAATTCTCGATACCCACTCAGAACTCATAAAAGCGAAAGCAATGATGTTACCAGTGTCATGACACCAAAAGCCGACAACCGAATCCCTTTTCACCATTTGACATTTACACCCCCCCTCCACCCCAGATTATCAGCAAACGTTTTCATTTCTCGCATCCGGATCCAATTTGGACTTACGCCATCAAGACAGCTAATTGAAGTATCCGTCCCAGCAGCCACAATGCTGCTTCCGGACATCCGGGAATTCAAATTAAAAAGTCGTCATCCAGTTCCGCTGGTATGTCTCTTCTTTCCCTGACAGGGGGTGGCGTGGGGTTTGACGGGGGGGGGTGGAGGAATTAGCTATGAAAATGAACTAATATAATCCCAGAGATAGCTGAACGAGTTAGCGTGGTTCTCCACATGACAATTTTCCCATTTGCGTTTTAGCATTAATTATTACAAGTGCGGGATATCAAGTTGAATGGAGAGGTCACGAATAAGTATTTGTTGTATTTAATTAACAAGGTAAATTGTTTTGATAAAGAATGATGGAGGAATTAATTTTGGAGCAATGCAATTAGGGCATTAGAATTCTGAAGAGGTTTTACTTAATTATTATGGTTTTCTGAAGTACTGAAAACGATATAAATTAAAATGAAAGGAAATATTTGCTGTGCGCTATTAACAATCTGAATTTGATATTATTTTGAAGGTTTAAATTTACAGTAATTTATAATAATTTTTGGTATTTGACTGATTTTATAAGCCAGCCGTTATGCTAATTAATAATTCTCCTAATTATATTAATGATTTGGATTGATATACATGTAATTTGGCTTGTAACATTGCTGGATTGGCCTGGAAATCGAATCATACAAGTGATGAGTAACGTTTAGAGGAATATTTAACTAATCTTATTGGAGATAACGTGAAAGTTTAGGGAGAGATGGCTGTGGAGGATATCGATTCCGGATTGAACGCTCTAAAATAGACATAACGGTTCGATGATATTAAGTCCGGTGAACTGTTTGGGCCATGGTATATGTTTCACTTCATCCTCGTTTTCATCAAAATATGATTGGACAAGTCCAGCTGTAGAAATAGGTCACTTTGATGGAGCATTATTATCCTGGAAAATTCTATCTCTTGTAGGAAACAATGTTTGCATAATAGGATGGACCCGGTCAGCTAAAACTTCTCTATACTTTTGCCCAGTGATCCTTCCTTTCAAGGGCGACATGGCTACTCATACCATGACATATCCATGACCTTCGTGCTTGACAGTTGGAAGGTGGCAATCACGATTAAACGCTTGTGCATGTGCTCTCAAACTTCTCCCCGTCCTGTTCTGAGAAAGATGGATTCGTCTGACCATTCGACTGACTTATCCGGGTTTTGTGATTGTGGCACCACTGAAGATGACGTTTGGCAATAAGATGTGGCAAGTGAATTGAGAATTGTTGCTCTGCCGTAAATTTCCTATTTATGAATGTGGCTTCTAATTGTAATTATTGAGACTGGAAAATCCAGAGGCTGATTGAGTTCGGCGATCAGTTGTTTTCTTCGTAGACATTGCAATCCGCTTCAATACCCGTCTGTCAATGTCTCTTTCCGTCCACTATTTTGCTTTGCGGAACTTGTCTTTCTGTGCTGCGTGTAAGCTATCATGGCTTTAGACAACATAGCCCTAGAAACGCCTAAAGGCTGGGATGTTTCGATCACAGTTGTTCCAGATAGTCTGGCTCCTACAATTTGGCATCTTTGAAAGTCTGTGACTAAAGGTCTGACATTTTACACTTTTGACACAAATCCAAGACGTATAGAACTTCACTAAAGCTACCTCATATTACCATGATATGTTTAAAAAAAACTGTCATCTAGGATTACATTTTAATGCTTATGAAGCGCATTCTTAAATGTGATTTTTCTTCACAGGTGTTTCCATTATTTTGATAGCCATCTATATATAAAGGTCGAAGAGGGTTAAGACCGGGTACTATAACTTGTTGATGAATAATTCCATTCTAGAATTCAATATGCACAAATGAAGACATAGCAGTAATTGTACACGCGAAGGCCATTAAAAATGTTAATCATAAAATAAAATTTTTAACGCTCTTTGATCACTTTGAGTTAAGTGCAAAAAACTAAAAGTTCAACTGTAGACGTAAGAGTGTGTAGAATCTGGTATGTAGAAAAAAATCCACGAAACTTATAGAAACAAAATGACATTCACTTAGAGAAGTTGTGTTTTCTGATTTTGGGAATGAGTCTCTTTCACAACTCGCAGACAAATTTGTCTTTGATATCAGAACCAAATCAGTCACATGCATCGTGGTATCAATCTTTGCAAAGGTTGAAAACAAGCATCTAGTTGTAATTAGCATGTCGATCATAAGGTGATTGCAATGCATGCATGATTCAACACTATCTTCTTAATCGTCGGTCGAAGCCATCCAGTCTTATGTCTCCTTCTTCTGCAATCTTCCTTTTCTTGTTCTTCTGTCCTATCGGCCATCCTGGTTTCCGATCTCTTGAATTTCGTTTTTCTTTCGGATCTACTTCTAACTTGGACCCACACGGGGCAGACAATACATTTATCATTGAAATAAAATACATTAGTTTAATTATATTTAATACCTTTACGTCAGTGTGATGTAAAAAATAAATATAATTAACGCATTGAAATATTAATGTATTAATGAAATATAGGATTTAATATTAGATCACATTCCTAATAGTGGCGGACCGCTTGTTGGACGGCCTCTCTCGATTATTTTCAGTATGAATTTATGAGACGGTAAGCTATACAAAATCAATAAATAATCAATAATCTTATTATAATAAACGTCTATTTTTATAAATTAAAACTATACCATTACTCTATTCAACTATATGAATCTATACTATTAAAATGCCATGTAATAACTATTTTGATTGATTCGAAAAAAAAAAATCCTTTCCAATAAGAGAATAAAACTTTTCGAAATACTTATTTGTATTCCAAGATGGAATCATCGAACGTTATTTCATATAAATTTCCGAAAAGGAAGAATGAGAATTCTGAACAGCAATATCCTCCCTGCAATAAACTCATCTTAACGGTATACAATCATTTCCTGTCACGTATTTCTGTCCCCTTGTCCGACTAAAACAACATTTCTCAGATATCCCTTACCACCCCATAATCCCAAATCCCACCTCCCCTCGAGTTTATATGATCCTGTGTCCAATTGTAACCAGAAATAGAGTCACAAAAATGGCGGGAGGAGATCATCATAACGCCTTATGATATTCTGCCATTGGTGATAAATGCGGAAATGAAACCTTAATTTAAACACGTAGCGATTTAGATTGCGATATTTTTCTTTCTCGATTATGTTTAACCACGTCTTTGGCGGGGGTCTGTACCAGCGTTGGAACCGGATATTACGGTGCGTGAGGTTGAGGTTACAGTGTTGATAAAAGGTTGATTGGTATCATTTTCTTTTGCGGCTGACATAGAGCGGTATGTTTATTCTTGGAGTGTTTTTTTTTTTTTTTTTTTTTTTCATCTTATATTTCCATTTTATTCTCTGATATCGAAAAATTAAGGTCTTTTTTTAAGAATATTAATTATTACCAAATGCGTGAAATAAAATTTAATGATGGTTATCGAAAAAAAAAAAAAATTGTGCTTGCATTTGTTTTGATAAAATTTTTTTGTTATGGAATGATTTTTAACTTGGAATTCTGCTTTATGAATTACATTTCAAATAAGTGGTAAGAAAATTAATTAAATTTATATAATATCATTGACAAGAGGTAGGGTTTTTATTTCAAAGCATTATCCAATAATATTTGCAGTTTCAAGTTTCCAAACTTAATATACCGAATCATCTTTATAATGTTAGTTATTGATTTTATTTTATTTTATAAAAGATCAGTTCTGTAAGCTTTTAATAAACTATTTATAGTTAACAAATACTTTATTCCATAAACTGAAACCATTTTATTACATTATATACAGTTGTATATATACTTTTTCTTCTTCATTGGCGCTACAGTTCCATGGTGGACCTAAGCCCTTTGCCTACGGGCAGATTTTAACACAGATATTTTCTTTTTAAGCGGTAAGGTTGTAAGCCATACGCCCAGCAGTCATATTAGACCGGGACCTACGGTTTAAAGTGAATTCCAAACCACTATAAATATCCATGGCACCTCCGGGAGTAAAACCCTGTGGCACCGAGTGCCAGAGCGCTAGACACTCTGCCATCAGGCCCTTGTAAATATAATATTACTTTGAATGTTTATACTTTTAAAAACAAGGCAGTTTGCAGAGTATCTTTTGAGATGAATCACTTTTATAGCAATCCTTATTCATTATTGATTAATAAGAAATTTTTATTTAAGGCAATTATAAGTTTATGAACAAACTATGTTAACGAAAACTATTCGCAAACATAATTTTTATCTGAAAAATAAGTCATTAATTTGAGGATTTAGTTTAAAAATATCATTAAAACATATCTCTACTTATAATGTGAAAATTCTAATTAAAATATCGGTCCCCGCAATTAAAATATAATATAAAAATTTTATTAAGGAAAGAAATTTTTACTTTGATCTTGTTTCATATTTTCAATGTTTTGCAAGTTTTACCATATTTTTATTCTCAAAAGTTAAATTTTTTATTATATCCCAAATTGCATTGCTTTGTTAAAAATTGATGTCTACATTATTATATCACTATATTTCCAAATCAAGTATTGATAACAGGCTTCAAGGGCGAAATACTGGCGAGGCATGGATGTATATTAATGGTTCGGAATCCACATTAAACAGTAGATCCCTATCTAATTAGCCCAAAAGTGTGAAAAAATTACCATAGAGCGACAAACCAAACCAAACCTAATCAGATGTAATGATTTATTATCAATTTTTTTTTTGTTTCTTGTTTTTCCCTGAATTTTTTTTTAAATCATAAAAAGATATTAATAATTATCATGATATATATTCAATAAGAAACTTAAAATTCAAACTGAATGAAACACTATCAATTTGTCATTTAAAAGACACAATTTTAAAAAACCTATCATATGTGAACACATGAGCACATATGCATTTTGATAATTGAGGATATGGTGCACTTACTTTAACACGAAGCCATTTTGCCTATTATTTTTATATTGTCAAAACCCACATGTGTTGGGGATATATGCGAGCTGGACTGCGTGCAAATGAGAATGAATTGTTAATGAAGCAAAGATTGGATTCGTTATTTAAGACCTTGAATTTCCATGAAATACAAATCTTGCGTGCTTGTCATCCTTGTTTCACGTGCGATACCTTTCTGTGTTTGACGCATATATGACCGAAACCTTTCAGTTAACTATTATTTGAATATGTCATTGTAATATGTAGTTACAATTTAAGAAAATGTAATTGTATAGACTGGTCAATCTGTATAAAACCTCTTCTGGGATGACTATTAATCCAGGAGAAAAGTTTTTTATTTTATTAGAATTCATTTATTTCATAGAAGCATAAATGTTTCAAAAATGTATCCAAAAAGAGCAAATATATTGGGAAAAAAGGTCTTGAGGGCCCAGTGTCTAGCTGTCTGGCGCTCACTCCCACAGGTTTCGGGCTCTAGCCACGGATGGATGTTTATAGTGGTTCACAATCCACTTTAAAACGTACTTCCCGGTCTAATAGGATTGTAAAGCGTTGGGCATAAGGCTATCATCCTTACCCTGCAAAAAGAAAACCTCTCCTGTCTCGAAATTTGCCAGTAGGCAGGCGGCTTTGGCCCACCATGGTGCTGTTGCGCCAATGAAGAAGATTGAAAAAAAAAACACCACATATAATCGTTAAAAATTAATGATGACCATGGAAGTTGATGGTAAATATGAATAAAAGATTTCATGCATCAAGGGTATACAATATACATATATACATATATATATATATATATCAATATCGTATTACTATGTATATATCACAATAAATAATAAGTTTTTTATACATTAGCTTATTATTATACATATTGGAATATCTACAATTATTAGATTATTTTATAAGAAAGTTTTTAATGGTTAATTTTTGTATATTAGATTTGTTTTCATCATTATAGTCAGGGAAATGGAACAACCGATATTAGGCAGAAAAATAAACCACAAAACACACCTGACTATTAAAAAGACACGTTGACAAAAGGAGAATTTATACAGTAAATCGGTTTATACTAAAGGTTGGACGATCGTTTAAATTAGCATAACTGATAAACCATGTTGCAGTAGAACAGGTAAATATGCTTCGAAAAGTGCAAACGTCATTAAAGAGCGGATACTTCAGACGTCAAGTTCAAATTAATATCGTACATATGCTTACGTCAAAATACTACTACTACTACACCACACCACATCACTGTGCCTAGAGCTTAGTTGCCCCTATACAGTTTGGGAATGATGCGGGTGAAAGGAAAGGACGCACGATGGAGGCAGAAAAGTTTTGCAAAATTCACTTTTGGAGGTACAGAAGCTGAACAATGGGGAAAATTCATACAAGAACAGAACTAAATGTCAAAAATTTAAAAAGGAGGAATATGAAATGCGAAAAATATAAAAACGTTAGGAAAGAGATTTTAGAGAAAAAATTAAAAGCAATATGATACAATAAACACTACATAAGAGATTATACAAATCAGAGAGCTGAAGGAATATTCATCAAATCAATTATTATCGAATTTAGAAAATCTTAATAGCTAATAAATAAACCGACGGTAGGAGCAGCAGTTGCTGCAAAAATTATGGACAAAGATAATAAAAAGAATTAAAAAAAAAAAAAAAAAAAAAAAAGGAGATATTACATAAGAGATTTACGTCAAAATAGCCAGAGCGTGTGCTTAAGTATTAATTACATTAACGAACTTAAGATGATTTAAAAAGAGATCCTTTGTACCAGAGGTGGTCGATGGCCAATTGTCTAGTACCCTAGCCTTTGTAACCGCAGGCTTCAGGCTCGAATCCTGGTGGTGACATAAATGTTTGTTAATGGTTCGGAATCAGCATCAAAACAGTAGGTTCCTGTCTTACTATCCGAATTGCGGAACAAAATGGCCGTAGAGCAACAAACCTTTATAACAGTTTCTATTGTTAATTTTTTAATATTAGACATTTTTTCAGCATTACATTCAAAGAAATGAGTCAACCGAAGCCAGGCAGAAAAACAAAGCCCAAAACACGCCTAACTATTAAAAAGGCACGTTGGCAAAAGGATAATTTAAACAGACAAATCGGTTTCTTCTAAAGGGGAAATCGTTTAAATTAGCGTAATTGATAAACCTTGTTGCAGTGAAATAGCTTAATATTTTGCCAAAACTATGATTAAATAGCGGATACTTCAAAAGTCGAGTACAAATTGATATCGTACATATGCTTATGTCAAAATAGCCAGAGCATGTGCTAAAGGATTAATTAAATTGGCGAACTTTAAATAGTTTAAAAGAAGATCCTTTGTACCAGTGGTGGACGATGGCCAATTGTCTAGTGTCCTGCCCTTTAGTACCACAGGCTTCAGGCTTGAATCGGGGCGGGGACATGGATGTTTGTTAGTGGTTCTGAATCAGCATCAAAAGAGTAGGACCCGGTCTAACTATCCAAACTTCTCAAACCCCTTTATAGTTTTTAATGGTTAATTTTTGAATATTAGATTTTTTCATCATTATATTCAGTGAAATAAATCAACCGAATTTAGGCACAAAAAATAAATCCCAAAATAATATACTATTATATTATTTTGTATTATTTTTTTATTTTATATTATTAATATTATACTATATTTATAAGTATATTATTAATACAAAACAAAATATAATACTTTAACCTGAGTATTAAAAAGACACTTGTGCAAAACAAGAATTTAAACAGGCAAATCGGTTTGTACTAAAGATGGGACGATCGTTTAAATTAGCGTAATTGATAAATCTTGTTGCAGTAGTATGTTCCCAAAATTGCAAAGCTATCATTAATGAGCGAATACTTCAGGAGTCGAGTACAAATTGATATCGTACATATGCTTATGTCAAAATAGCGGGTGCGTGTGCTAAAGGATTAATTACATTAACGAACTTTAAATCGTTTAAAAGAAGACCCTTTGGCCTTTTCGTTTACCGATGTCATGTGTTTGATCTAATAGACCGTCACCGGATATTAAGCGTGCGCAATTGACGTCTCAATGATGTCAAAAGAATGATTGGATTGAGCTACTTTTAGAACGAGTTTCCATGAGTTACAGCGCACTCCATTGGCAGGGAAGAGATGTAAATGGAAGTGAATTTGCGTGTTTTGTCTTCATTTGTTTCCTGTCTGATTTATTTGGGCTTTTAACCCTAAGGGTGCTCCTGTATCGGCAGAATTAATGGCAAAAGGCTTTTAGTTTTTTTTTTCTTCCTATATTTGTCAGTGACGTATGGAACAAAAATCATCTGTTACTCTTTGTTTATATCGAAAAACTCATGCACCTTTCTATTTATTTATTTTTTATTTTTAGCATAAAGTTCGAAGGTGTTTTATGTTATTTTGAAAAAAGGAAAGAAAATAGAAATAGATAAATATTTGAATAAGTTAAATATAAGTTAATGAATGATATTTTTTATTTTAAATTCTAAATGCTGTTAATATTAAATTTACAATAGTTTTTAACATTCATTCTGTTAATATTTATTGCAATTCATTAATTTTCAGCATTTTTTTAATTAGATATGCACTAAGATGATTGATTTCGTATTAAATTTAAGCAGAAGAGGCACATATATTTTTATGGGATGAATCCATATTTTTGAAAGCCTCTTTTAGATTTTTTTTTGTATGTCAATGATGTTAGTTCATTATACTAAACAATAAACAAAAAAAAATTACATGCAGCAAGCAGTATTCGTTTGTATTTTTCAATAATTCAGTGAATATTTAAAAAATGTTGACATTTCCAATGTAAACTTCTATCATAATTTAGATTTTTAGATATCATAAATTAGATTTAGATATAATTTAGATTTTTAGATCTTTTAGATTTTTTTTGTATGTCAATGATGTTAGTTCATTATACTAAACATTAAACAAAAAAAATTACATGCAGCAAGCAGTATTCGTTTGCATTTTTCAATAATTCAGTGAATATTTAAAAATTTTGACATTTCCAAAGTAAACTTCTATCATAATTTAAAATATCTTATTTAATTTGATGTAACTTTATCACAAGTCCTTATTTTTTCACACTCATATGACATACATTCTCATATAAAAATGTAATATTGAGAACAATTCACTCTTCAATTATTTTGTAATTCTTTTTAGTTTTGAAAAGATTAGATTAAATTAAAAAATATATAGATATAACATTAATAGAGATATAATGTTAAAAATTAGAGATCAGTAACATGAAAACATGAGATTACATGAGTTGTAATATGAGATCAATAACATGTGACATGTTATATCTCTATTTTTTATAGTCATTAAAAAATAGCGGTATATGTAGATAAAAATCGTATAATATTTGTTAATCATAATTGCATAAACTAACACACTGCATATTTTTTATTTATTTTAGTGTATAGAAATAAGCGATGTGGTCAGATGAAAAAAATTTAATGTAACAGAATATTGCCAGACTTTGTGATATTATTGCGAACATATTTCGAAAATAATTTTGCAAATGATTGCAATTTGATGTAACTTTATTACACGTCCTTATTTTTTCACACTCATATGACATTCATTCTTATATAAAAATGTAATATTGAGAACAATTCTCTCTGTATTATTTTGTAATTCTTTTTAGTTTTGAAAAGATTAGATTAAATTAAAAAAATATATAGATATAACATTAATAGAGATATAATGTTAAAAATTAGAGATCAGTAACATGAAAACATGAGATTACATGAGTTGTAATATGAGATCAATAACATGTGACATGTTATATCTCTATTTTTTATAGTCATTAAAAAATAGCGATATAACATGTTTTTATTCATAACTGATGTTGCAGTTTAAATTTAATTAATTACCTTCCGATTTGTTAAAAGAAATTACTTATTATATGTATGATTAGAATTTTTGCATACATCTGAAATGAAAATAATTTCAAACAATATTTATTCGTTTAAGAAACAAGAAATTAATTATAAAGACTCCTTGATTATTATTTTACAATAAAAATTAAATAAATGTCAAAGATAAAAATTCTTACAAGGAAACTACAGATATAACCAATTTCATTCTGCGAATTATATAATATATTAATTTTGTTTAAAAAGTAAATATTCCAAAAAATGTGTAAATTTAAAAAGTATATTAAATATTTAAATGTATTTTTTACTTTTGATTAACTTTTCAGTAAAATAATGAGTTAAAAGTATTGTTTTAAAATTTTGGTATTCTGAATTGTATCTTTTCCCTTTGTTAACTACTAAACTTTTTTTCTTATTATTTTCTATTTTTTCTTTCTTTAATTTTTCGTCCTGTTTTTTTTTTTTCCCCTTTCTATGTTTTTTTCTATTTCTTAAATGCTTTGAAATTTACGTTAATTTAAGTTAAAAGATTAAATGAAAGCTAATTTTTATTAAATAGGAGATTAAAAACCTATATAAAATACATATACATTTGCTTATCACATTAAAGAAAAACAATAAACCTTAGAAATAAATTGAAGAATTGTAATTTTTTTTCTGAAGATCTTGATTAGTTGAAAAAAGTATGGAGATAATTGCTTTAAAGAAAAGGTTATTTTTTTTAAAAAATGATTATTTAATTTAAAATAGCGATATTATTATATATTACATACAATAACATTTCTATTGGTAATTTATGTAGATAAAAATCGTATAATATTTGTTAATCATAATTGCATAAACTAACACACTGCATATTTTTTATTTATTTTAGTGTATAGAAATAAGTGATGCAGTTAGATGAAAAAAATTTGATGTAACAGAATATTGCCAGACTTTGTGATATTATTCCGAACATATTTCGAAAATAATTTTTCAGTGATAAATTGCACGAAAATAAAATCACATGAATTTACTTTAAAAAAAAGTAAAGTGCACTTTTTTTTTAAAGAAATAAAAATCTTTTCGAAAACCTTATTCACTGCAATATTTTCTCGCTTTGCAAAATATTTCTCTGATAAATATTCCGCTGAGTATATGTGGGGAAAAGACCTAAAAATACTACCTCTTAACAAGAAATTTTTCTGCCTTAAGTACTCACGTTTTTACTGGTCCATTTCTTTAAAAAAACATATCCGAGGTATTTCAAAGAAAAGGAAAAATAAATGTAAAAGAAATATCAAGGCTGGAAATACCTATTTCAACTAGTAGACCACCCTAACAGCTGTTGCCATCTGTTTTACACCGATCTTTAAATCTTGCCAACCTCTCATTTGTTATTTCGTTCCATTGAATGTGAGGGGAAAAAAAAGAATAACATTTAAAGTTCTAAAAAAATGCTACTAAGAAGCTTAAAAAATACATGATTCTACAAATTGAGGAATTTATATTTAATCTAAATGGGTTTTTTTAATAAATTGCAAATTAAATTGAAGAAATTAAGAAAATAAAATTATTTATTTCATTTTCGTTGTTATATTTGTTTGTTTCAAATCTAGCATATATGCATGAAATGTGTTTTTAAACATATCATTTATTTTCTATTTATTAATTCTCTTTATTTATAAATAGGGATTCAGAATAATTTTTTTATATATAACTGAACAAAAATTTTTAATTGTTATCAGAGGGCGCATTTGAGATTTTTTTTCTTGATTTTCTGCAATTTTTCACAGAAATATTTTCCTAATAAATTTTACTAATCGTAAAAATGGCAAAGTTGTAAATTTTACTAATAGTTAAGGTTAAAATAAAAGCTACTCAGCTACTCTATTACTTAGAAAATAAAATTATTTTTATTATATTTGTTTGTTTCAAATTTAGTATATAGTCATAAAATGTATTCTTAAATATATTATTTATTTTCCCTTTTTTTTAATTCTCTTTATTTATAAATAGGGATTCAGTATATTTTTTTTATATATTACCGAACAAAAATTTTTAAATGTTATCAGATATTTTGGAGGCGCAATTGAGTATTTTTTTCTTTTGATTTTCTGCAGTTTTTCACAGAAATATTTAGCTAATAAATTTTACTAAAGATCAAAATGGTAACGCTGTAAATTTTACAAAGGGTAAAAAATGCAATGCTGTAAATTTTAAGGGTAAAATTGTCAAGTCGAGGAACGCTGGATTACATCTGTAGTTTATCATAAATTTAAAATGATTTAAAGCTTAATTTTTAATTCATATATTTTTTTAATCTCATCTATAAAGAATTTTGATTAATTATATTTTAACTTAACTTTCTTAATTTTATTTTAATTTAGACATATTTATTAGAATTAAGGACATTAAAAACTATTTATAATAAGAATTATATTTGAAATTGTTATTATTTTCTAGAATTTGCTTTCTATATTGTTAATCAATGATAAAATAGTATAGAAAGCAAATATGTTTTCAAACTTTTATTTGCAAGCAAACTTTTGACGTACACAAAATGTGTATTCGAAAATATAATTTGTTGTAGGAGAATAGAAAATACCAAGAAAAAATTATTATTCTCTATTTCTTATAGAGTTCTAATTTTTGTCACACAATTTATTTTATTATTCGGTGCTTAGTCAAAAATTCCAAATAAAGTTGCCATTAGTAACTTATAAATAAAAACCTCTCTTAAAAAATCTTAAAATTAAAATCTTAAAATTGTTATTTTTAAATTGTTATTTCATATACATTAACACTCCGTGCCTGGTGCCATCTGGCGTGATGATTATTAAGGTTGACGCCCTATGACATGATCATTGCCATCAAACTTTTTAGAAATTTTTTAAAAGGTAAATGAATAAATTTTTTTTACCTCTATGTGATCGTGTTCTTTTAATTTAATTTTTTTTATCGGTTTCAAATTTTATACGATAAAAGTATAGCATTTATTTTTTACATTCTAAATAGTGATTCGAGAACAATTTTTTCCTTTACGATTTGTCACATGGTAGATTTTAATCGTTATCGGATATTGACTGAGTTTTTCTTTTCATTTTATGCACTTTGCCCAATATTTTCTCCTTACAAAATTTATTAGGGTTAAAAATGTTTTATTTTGTGTAACTAGGCAACACTCACTTATATTTCTTAGTTAACGATCAGTTTTAAAATGCATTAAAGCTTAATTTTGAATTTATTATTTCTTGATAAAATCTCATCAACTATGTAAGAAATTGAGGTTCTGCACGAGATGAATGCATTAAACATTATAAGGGCTGTGAATATGTAAATGTAAATGTGCACAAAATTATTGTTTACTTTTCTTCTAGGATATTAATAATAAATTATAGTAAAAGTTAGGAACCGGATACATGTGTGGACTTGATTAATTGTTGTTCATTGGTAGACTAAATTATTTCTTACGATAAAGATTAAGATTAAAGATTATTTCTTTTCATACGAGAGGTTTAACTGCCATATTTATTAATATTTGCTAAGATAACACTGCACAACTGCAACACATAACACACAAAAAACTATTATATAACAAATATTTACAAGATCTTCTTAAAAACCTGTTTGTTTAAGGGTCTTCGTAACCTCCGTACTACCTGGGAAACTTCTCTCTTGACTCTCAAAAAACTCTTCACTCTACCCCGCATACACCCTTTTCTCTTTCTCCCTCTCCCCTTATCGGTTCCAAAGTCCAACAGGCGAAAAAAGCTGTTCAAAATCCAAAGTCTAAAGTAAGGGTCAATCCTTCCTTGAAAGGAGATCTATCAACTTTGAGTTCAATGTAATAGCTCTTTTGTGGGAATGATAGTGGATCCTTACTGTTATTAAGATAAATAAAACATAAATTTATATTCAATAGAATAAAACTTTTTGACTTACCTTTTGAAAAATTAAAATATTGTGTGAAACAAATTTTGAATTCCTTTATTAGTATAAACATCGAAATCGATTACAAGCTCATCTCATGGTAGTGTAAACAAATTTGTCTCAGCAAAACTCTTTTGAAAATAACTGGGCTCAATAAAGTTTGTTTCACTGTTTTAAACGTTTAGTCACTCTGTTTATTTGGAGATTTCCTCAGTGATCTCTAATGCTACACAGGAATGCTTAGCTGTTATTCTAAAAGTCATATTGGAACACCCTACTCTTACATTTTTTACATAGACACTAAGTAGTATTACTCCCGTGTTGCATTCTGGGTAATATCGAATCTATTAATATAACATGCTGTATCAGCGGTCAAGAATTTTCCGCAAAATAACAATTTCAATTGGGCTTTCAAAATGATAGGTAAAAAAAGGGTTTAATTAATTAAATATCGAGCATGAATCTAGAATAGATGCATATCACAGGAATCTAATTCAAAATTCATTCAATTTCTCCATTCGTAGGTAATAAATCCTACCTTTGGAATTCAAATTCTTCATTAACGTTCGGAATGCCATTTAAAAAAAAAAACTGCAACAATCCTTTGTCATCAATCAAATCTACTTCCATATTCCTGGTAATACAATTTAAGGTTATATTGGGATTATGTATTACCAAAAAAAATTTCGAAACATCATTATTATTTAGATTTGAATTGTCTAAACCTTTTATGAATAAAATCACATTTATGCTTAGCGGAATGGAAATGAGTCATTACCATTTTTAATAATGTTATAAAATTTAATTATTAAATCCACAATTTATTAAAATCCTCCTCAACAGCACTCTGTACAACAAAATAGTTATTTAAATTACAATTTAATTGAATCGTACCAAGAAACCTTCAGTTTCTCAAGTTCTGAACCTTCTACAACTTGAATAGAAATAATCACCATTAAGCTCGCTCTGCTCAAGAAAAAGCGATTTGTTACAGCGAGTCATATTTTGTTAACTCCTCTCTCAGTTGTTGCCAATTTTAGTTATGTTATAAGACTTAATTATCAAATCCATTATTTATCAAAATCAATCACAACAAATACTCATTACAACAAACTAATTATTTAAACTCTGTCACAGCATATTTTATTAATAAATTCGATAGCACCCAGCTAATCATTTCAGTGTACTATACAAAAAATCTTCAGTTTTTCAGGTGCTGAACCTTCCACAATTTGAACAGAAATAATCACTGTTGATTTAGCCCTGTTCAATAAAAAGCGATTTGTTACAGCGAGTTATAGTTCTTTAACTCCTCTCACAATTGTTACCATTTTCAACTATGTTATAAGACTTAATTATTAAATACATTATTTATCAAAATCCAACTCAACAATACTCACTCAGTACAACGAGTTACAAGTACAACTAGTACAACTAGTTGCGAGTACCACTAGTTATTTAAACTCTAGTTTAATTGCACCATACCAAAAAACCTTCAGTTTTGCAAGTTGAATTTTCCGCAACTCGAATAGAAATAATCACCGCTGACCTCGCCTTGCTCTCAAGAAAAAGCGATTTGTTACAGCGAGTTATATTTCGTTAACTCCTCACTGCAGTTGTTTATCATTAGGCGTGAGAGATGAGAGATGCTGGATCGTTTGGAAACCCTTCAACTCAAGGCCCTCCATCCATTTCCAGAGCAAATATTTGTTTTTTCACTCCCTCGTTTGTCACGAAGTCAACGCCATTCATCGCTGTTTATTTTCTCACACTTAAACACCAACACAGATGTCCATCTCCTGCTGCGCTAACAGAGTGGGAATTTTGCCGGAAATTTCGGATAAAGATCTATTCATTGAAAATGAATGGGAAGATTTGCTTCAAGTTATTTTGTTCCAGCATTGCAAGAGCCGTAAGATGTTTGGTTAAAAAAACAATCTTATTTTTATCTTTTAATGATTATTATAGTACTGGACTTAAAAAAATGCATTGCTTTTTTAAAACGAATCGGGTTATTTATCGCTCATAATCGTGACTGTTATTTGTGAATGATTTGATACATGGTGTAAAATATTCTTCTGATTAATTAATTTAGATAATGAATTACTGTAACATAATGAATATGAGGTTGATAAAACATATGGCGAACGTCTTCTTTATAATAAAATAGGAATTTTGGATATGGCACTTTGTTATTAAGATTTATTTTTTGAAGTAATGTTTCTTCATTGGCGCAACATCATCTTTTAAAAAATGTGTTCTTTACGTATTTATATAAATATCTTTTTCTTCTTCATTGGTGCAACAGCTCCATGGTGGGGCCAAGGCCATCTGCCTACTGACAGATTTCGAGACAAGAAATGTTTTCTTTTTATGGGGTAGGGTTGTCAGCCGTATACCCAACTAGCCGTATGCATAACCGAACCCAAAACTTGTGGCACCAAGCGCAAATCACTCAGGCATCAGACATCAAAGTAATGCTAGATTATTTATTTCTCATGCTACTGGTTGCTTTAATTTAAATAATAAGAAAAGTCATCTAAGTAATTTTTTAATTCTAAGTTACAGTAATCAATCGAACTAAGTAAGTATCCTCCTAGTCCATGACGGACCATAGTCGTCTACCTACTGACAATTCCGAAACAGGAGTTATTTTTTTTTACTGGTAGAGTTGTCAGTCCTACGCTCAAAAGTCATATTAGACAGTAACTTACGGTTTAAAATGGATTTCGAACCACAGCAATCATCCATTGCACAGATTTGACTCGTAGCCGAAACCTGTGGCACAGAGCGTCAGAGATAGTAATCAATTTAACGTTTGTAATTATGTAGAAATACAGTAAAGAATCTTGAATTTCTAATACTGTTTAACACAGTAGTGTAAAACGCCGTGCCTAGTAAAATTAATTTTGCTATAGAATCCTTTGCAATTATGTATTTAATAAATACTAAGAGACTCACAAAAAACTTGAAACTGATATTCAGTTTTAAATATTAAAAATATTCCCTCAATTCAATTTTCAATGCCTTTTTAATTAGATATACATAACAAAATAAAAAGTAATACCCCCTAAAACAATTTATATTCTAATAGTTACAAAATATCATTTAAAAACTTAAGTTTGTACATCCTATACTTTAAGCATCAATAGTAACAGTAGCATTTATTTAGAGTTAGTTGCAAAGAAGAATTGCAAAGTCTCCTTGCAATTAGGAGACTTTCTTACGTCTTCCATTACACACAATTAAAGTTAATTACTGCTACTTATTTTTATCAGCATGTGAAGTACCGAGAAAGACAGATTCAAAGCATTAAGTATTAAATAGAAAAAAAACTGCTCTAGCTCGATGGTTCAAAGTCAAGACGAAAAGAATTTTTAAAACAGAAGTTAAACCTGCTATTTAAACTACGAAAGTTTTATGTTTATTTCTAATGCTAAGAAGAGAAAATTAGCTTCTTTTGTTGTTATTGAGTAAGGTTAGAACCTTTCTAGGTCGTTGGTTAGTTTAAAGGTTTATGGTAATGGTTTCTCATAGGGTACATTTCACCAAACACTAAGAATAGCTCTACACTGTTCTAGACTCTAGTAGACAAAATGTTGGGTTTGAAAAAATTCTTCATTTCCTTGTTTACTCGTATTTTTTGCATTTATAATAAATGTTGTATTTCACTAGAATTTGTAATTGCAGAGAGTTTGCTGTTACTATCTTAAGACAAGATACTACATAATAAACATACTGCACATAATAAACATAAATATCTTGAAGACATTAAATTTTTATTTTCTGTCTGTACAATAAATTAGTTGTTAAATCTGAGAAGCTGATAAATTCTGGCACTAATTTAGCTGGGATGGTCCAAATACAAATAAAGAGAATTTCTGAAACAGAAGTTAAACCTGCTATTTAAACTACGAAAGTTTTATTATGTTTATTTACAAAAATTAGAAAAGAAAATTAGTTTCTTTTGAGTAAGGTTAGAACCCTTCTAGGTCGCTGGTTAGTTTAAATATTTATGGTAATGGTTTCTCATAGGGTACATTTCACCAAACACTCAGAATATCTCTAAACTGGTCTATATTCTAGTAGACAAAATATTGCGTTTGACAAAATTCTTCATTTTTTTTTCCATTAATAATAATGACCGTTGGAATTCACTATAATATGTAATTGTGTAAAGAGTTTATATCTACTTTCTTGTATTATTTACTGCACATAATAAAAATAGGCATTTTGAAGGCATTAAGTTTTTTACCATCTGTACAATAAATTAGGTGGTAAATCTGAGAAGCTGTTAAATTCTGGCACTAATTTAGCTGGGATGGTTCTACTACAAATAAAGAGAATTTCTGAAACAAAAAGTTAAACTTGCTATTTACACTACGAAAGTTTTATTATGTTTATTTACAAAAAATTAGAAAAGAAAATTAGTTTCTCTTGAGTAAGTTTAGAGGTTGTTGGTTAGCTTAGAGGTTTATGGTAATGGTTTCACATAGGGTAAATTTCACCAAACTTACAGAATAGCTCTGAATTGTTCTAAACTCTAGTAGACAAAATATTGCATTTCAAAAATTAAAATAGATTCTTTATTTTCTTGTTTACTCGTATTTTTTTGTATCAATAATAGCTCTTGCATTTCACTAGAATTTGCAATTGCAGAGAATGCTTGTATTACCTACTGCACACAATAAACATAAATCTCTTGAAGACATTACAGTTTTATTTCCCATCTGTACAATAAATTAGGTGTTAAATCTGAGAAGTTGTTAAATTCTGGCACTAATTTAGCTGGGATGGTTCAGGTACAAGTAAAGAGAATTTCTGAAACAAAAAGTGAAACCAGCTATTTACGCTATGAAAGTTTTATTTTGTTTATTTCTAAAACTACCAAGAGAAAATTAGTTTCTTTTATTGTTATTGAGTAAGGTTTAGAACCCTTCTAGGTAGTTGGTCAGTTTAGAGGTTTATGGTATTGGTTTCTCATAGAGTACATTTCGCCAAACACTCAAAATAGCTCTAAATTGTTCTAGACTCCAGTAGACAAAACATTCCGTTCTAAAAAATTCTTCACTTTCTTGTTTACACGTATTTATTTTTTGCTTTAATAATAATGACTGTTGTAATTAATTATAATGTGTAATTGTGCAAAGAGTGTATATCTACTTTCTTGTATTATTTACTGCACATAATAAAAATAGACATTTTGAAAGCATTAAGTTTTTTACCATCTGTGCAAGTGTTAAAACTGAGCAGTTGTTAAATTCTGGCACTAATTTAGCTGAGATGGTTCAAATACAAATAAAGAGAATTTCTGAAAAAGAAGTTAAATCTGCTATTTAAACTACGAAAGTTTTATTATGATTATTTCCAAAACTATAAAAGAAATTATTTTCTTTTGTTGTTATTGAGTAAGGTTAAAACCCTTCTAGGTTGTTGGTTAGTTAAGAGGTTTATGGTAATGGTTTATCATAGGGTACATTTCACCAAACACTCAAAATAGCTCTAAATTGTTCTAGACTCTAGTAGACAAAACATTGCTTTGTAAAAATTTGCGAAAAAATTCTTCACTTTCTTGTTTACGCGTATTTGTTTTTTGCATTAATAATAATGACCGTTGTAATTCACTATAATATGTAGTTGTGCAAATAGTTTATATCAACTTTCTTGTATTATTTATTCCCATAATAAAAATAGACATTTTCAAGACATTAAATTTTTTTACCATCAGTACAATAAATTAAGTGTTAAATCTGAGAAGTTGTTAAATTCTGGCACTAATTTAGCTGGGATGGTTCAACTACAAATAAAGAGAATTTCTGAAACAAAAAGTTAACCCTCTCCATCTAGTTGAGCAATGATTTTTTTTTTTATTTTACTTTCCATAGCGTGGTGTTTACTGCTGAAACCAGGAAGAGGAAATTGGTTTCTTTTGTTGCTTATCCTTAAAAAAAAAAAAAAAGTCGAGGAATTTGTCCTTTTGCCTCAGAGAACAATAGTGTCAAGAGTGTCGCTAACGCTGGAGAAAGCTGCAGCCAGATGTTTCCAATATTCTCCCTACGAGGTGATATGTACTATCTGAAGAGGGAGAGAGAGAGAAAAAAGAAAAGCTTTACTTTTTATACAACGGAACCGTTTTCAATTTCATTTTCACCTCTTTTTCTTAAAAATGACCTATCCGTGAGATAAAAAAAACTCAGAAAGAATATAGTCTTCTTTTTTTACTGACTGTAATTCTGCTTTTTCGGTTCATTTAACTTATGCTTGCGATCAATATTCTTAGAAATAGAACTGACATCTTAATTTTGTCTCTACAAAATGAAATCCAGCGTGTTCCTGATTTTTTGTTTAAATACTATGTCTTAAATGAACTATTTGTTCAATTCTGTCCACTACTTTAACTGGGATAATACAAATACAATAAAAAGTATTTCCGAAAAATAAAATGTAGACACTCTAAGTCTAGTTCAGTGATAGATACTGATTTTACATTTATTGTATTATTAAATTTCTTGCCTTGAAGCATCATATTCCAATATTAGCCCATCTTTGGGTAGGATGAAGATTTCTTTTGTTTCTTCCTTTCCATCCTCCCTTTAAATTTTCAGGAGTAACTGTTACAGATTTTTTTATTGTATAGTAAACAACTTCAGTTAAATTCAGTTATTTAAGTTCTCCCATATTCAGTTAAGTCTTAGGGAGAAATTAAAACATGATATCACAATCGCTATCGGTAGCTGCCTTAAAGTTATTATAAGGGCTGCACAGTATGCAACCCTTATAGCATATTCGAACTTAAGCACTTTTGATTGTTGGCTGTCTAAATTTTCTCTCGGCAATGATTAAGTCTTCTTATTACATTCATTTAATTAGATTCTTTATATAAATGCACTAGGGGGGGCCTGATGGCCGAGTGGCTAGAGCTCTGGCACTTAGTACCACAGGTTTTTCGGGTTCGAGTCGCGACGATATCCTGGATAGATGTAGTGGTTTGGAATCCACTTTAAACCGTAGGTCCCGGTCTAACATGATGGTAGAGAATTGCGGGGATATTGTTACTCGCGTCCGCAGCATATCTTCAAGCTACACATACCTCCTGCGTAGTGCTAAGTGAGTAACAGTGGTGCAGCCCTTGCTTATGGCAGGACGATTAACTGTCTCTGTATTGCCAGCTGTATTAGAACAACAACATATAAATGTACTAATACTACTACCCAGCATAGCATTGGCAAGATATTCTTACTTTTTTTTTCCTCGAAAAAAAGCTAATTTAAAAAAGATTACACGGATTTGAAAAAAATAATAAAATTCATGAATCTTATTTTATAAGAAAATCTTTATTTAATTTTGTCATAACAAATGGCATTTACAGTAATTATTATACAGCTTGAAAATTACTAATGAAAGAATGTTACATTTCTTTTGATTAAAATAGATAATTGAAAAATGAATAAAATGTTTAATCAATTCAAGTAATCAAAATATGATTCCTTAGCTTTGGATTTCTATATTTGCTTACTTAAAACAATGTGATTACATCCTAGAAATTTCATTCCTAAGCAATTTGAAATACCTCAAAGAATAATAAATCATCTAAATATTATCTTATTGATTATTATTGCCAATAGATTATATTAATATTAGCAAATATACGATGTAACAATTTTATTTTAATATACGACAGGTCTAAAACGAAATGCACTCTATATTAACGAATATACAACAATAGAAAAATAGAAAGTTTTATAAATGTCAGTTATACTAATTCAGAAACTTTTCAGAACTTTATTCCATTTTAAAAGAAAATCTGCTATTTTTAGTTTTTTGAATATTTATATGAAGTAATGCCCTCTGATAATAAAATTTTATATACATAACATATGGAATAAATTCCTATTGACTTCTAGAAAGTAAACGGGGCAATATGATTTGACATATTGTCAACAATCTTCTTTGCTTGTATATTTATATTTAGTATGATATTACACTTTCACAAAACTATATATTTTTAATTAACATAATGTCAATTAAATTTTAGCGTCCGTTTATAATAAACGGACAAAGGAAAATTTTTTGCAAAATTATCTACTTATTTTGTTTACTTAGAATTTGCTATTCTTTCAATACTTATAACGAATCATTTGAAGATATTTATCACATGTTGGAATTGATGGAAACGAAAGGTCAGATCTTCTGGCAAAAAAGGGAACAGAAGAACTTCCTACACAGTGTCCTATCTCTCTTGAATCTTTTAGGAGAACTATACGGGACGAAATTAAGTAATCTTATATTAGTGAATTATTATCTAACACCAAAGGAAAAGTTTGGGAGAAAATTGGGGATGACTGGAAAAGATTTAGTGGAAGAACTCGCGAAGAGGCTGTTGCCAACTTTATATTAAGAACTGGATACGACTGCCTGACCCAACATCTGGCCAAAATAGGCATCGTGAACTCTGATATATGTGTTTTATGTAAGACAGAGAAAATGAATAATTCCCATCTATATGTCCGCTCGGGACTGGACTCTAACTTACAACAGAATGGGGATTTGTGTACTCTTTACTGGAGGACCAGATAAAACATGCCCTGATCAAACGGACTTTCATTAGGGTGCTTCTAGCTTTTTTAAATTTTTATCCTTAGAACATTTAACTTGCTTTTAAGGTCTTTTGGTCATTTTTGTTAAGAATGTCTAGGTTTTTTTTCCCTTTGTAATTTTGATTTGTTTATATGCTCTTTTTGTTTCTACAGTAAGTGGCCAAATTTGTCTGGATTGAATTCTAATAAAGCCACAGATAAGAACAACAATATTTAACATTTCATTATTTAACTGTACACTATAATAAAGGTGCGCAATTATTTAATTTGAATTCATAAATAGAATTATTTTGTTCGAGTTTTAAAACTTTTCTTTATATAAATGCATTTCTAAAATCGATTTGAAAGATTTTATTACTATTTTGAAAATAATCTCTTTTGCACTGATGTGAAAAGAAAGAAAATAAAATCCTGATAAAAAAATAAATTTGTAAAGCTATTCAGAAATACAGAAGCAATTTATTCAAGTTTATTTTGTGGACTTTTACCACAGGCTTTAGACTATTGTTAGAGTTTTGTCAATAGTCTTTGCATTGAAATATCGATGTTTATTTTTCATAAAATACCGAATTTAAATGAATAAATATTTTCTACCCACGACGATTTTGAACTTTTTTTTCTTGGTATAAGCAGATATTGAAAGCCAAATTTTTATAAATCTCTAAACTAAACAAGACTATATAGAGGATGCCCTAATATGCATTTCTAAAGAAAGCTGTGCAGTTGTTCTTCTGTCAACATCGTTTTAGAAAATCTGTACGGAATTTTTTTTTTTTTTTTTTGAATTGTTTAGTTTGAAATATTTTATAGCTAAAATAAAAAGAATTTACATATACAAATTCTCTTATAAATAGAAAATTATATTTGTTAGGGGTATTATATTTATAACGGATTAAAACTATATTTATTAGGGACTAAAATGAGAGTCTTTTATATTTTCTCAAATTGTAGTAAAAACACGTTACATTTGTTGGCAAATTACATTTGATTTTCTTATATTTATACAATCTCTCTTAAATAATATTAGAAAATGATATATCACGAAGTTCTTTTAAAGAATTAACAAAAACTATTTTTTTCTTATTCTGATGAAAACGTTTGAAAACATTTATAAGAACATTTTTTTTTTTTCCTCAAGAAGAATACTACGTCCTTATATCAGCATCGTCCTCTGAATGCAGTAAGTGAGAAGCAATGCCTTCGATAGGACTTTAGGATAAAAATCATTAACTATAATCGAGCAATTCAATTATTAGTGAGAAACAATTTGTTTCAAATGATACTCGAAGTAGTTATTGTAGCACACACTAACAGAGGAATTGAACCTGGCTTCTTTTGTACAATAGTTGCCACAGAATGCCATTGGGAGAATAGAAGGCATATATTATTATTACTGTAAATGGAATTTCATAAACTATTAAACTGTTATTTAGAAATTTAATTCACAAGGAATTGTTCATTTTTATATTTATACGATCCCTTATGAAGGATATTGGAAAAAATCACGAAGTTCTTTAAAAGAATTAACCAAAACTATTCTTTTTTCTTATTCTGATGAAAATATTTGAAAACATTCATAAGAAAAAAAATTTGTTCCTAGAAAAAACTCAAGAAAAAAGAATACTACTTCGTTAGATCAACTTCGTCTCCTCAAGGCAGTAAGTGAGAAGTAATGCCTTCTATAGGACTTTCGAAAATAACTTTGTCTGGCGTAGTGCAAAAAACTTTTAATTACAGTAGAACAATTTAATTGTTAGGGCGAAACAATATATCACAAATGATACTCGAGGTAGTTATGATATTCTGGTTACTCTAATATAGTTACGATATTCAAAGTAGTTATGATATTTGGATAGTGATTGTAGCCCACACTACACGAGATATTGAATCTGGCTTTTTTGTACAATAGTTTTTACACAGTACCATTTGGACAATAGAGGACATATGTTATTATTACTGTAAATGGAATTTTGTAAACTATTAAAATTATTACCTAGAAGTTTAAATCAAGGAATTGTTCATTTTTTATATGTATACGATCCCTCATGAAGGATATTGGAAAATGATACATCACAAAATACTTTTAAAGATCTAAGAAGTATCCAAAAACTAATTTTTTCTTACATTCTGATGAAACGTACTGGTTTACTGTAAATGGAATTTTGTAAACTATTAAAATTGTTTAGAAATTTAAATCAAGCAATTATTCCTTTTTTTAAATATTTGTACGATCCCTCATCAAGGATATTGAAAAATGATACATCACAAAGTGCTTTTAAGGATCTAAGAAGTATTCTAAAAACTATTTTTTTTTTCTTACATTCTGATGAAATCGCTTGGAAACATTTATGAGCAAAAAAAATTTTTTTTTAGTTCCAAAACAAAAAAACATTTTTTGTTTTTGTTTTTGCTCATAACCGTGCTGCTTTTGTCAATCGACACAGCAGCCTCATTCGAAAAATTATTATTTTCCCCTATTTTCTTGCATTTCCTTCCTAATATTTAAAAGAAGTCCCATATTTATTTTTCTACTTAAGATTTTTTTTTTTGCAAAGAACTCGGAAAGATGCGTGCAACCGAGTAAATAACGCAATTCTACTTTGTCATTCCAAAAAGTTGATGCATTTTTTTTCCAACCTCTACTATTTTTAGTTCCGTCTCCAACAATAAAATAAAAACACAACTCCGGAATTGCCTTTTTGCATGACGACTCCTACTTTAGCGAACCAACTTCAGTAACGTGGCATTTTTAATTATCTCTTGTACTAAGTGGGTTTGCTTCATGAAGTTTGGGCGTTATAAAGTAAACTATTTCTATTACGATGGGTTTGCTAATGCTTTACTTCAGTATTTGTGATGCTACTTTAAACGATCCTGTAGAATTAGTTTTAAAAATATATGCTTTTAATTAAATTTCTGTATTGCTTTCAAAGGTCGTTTGGCTTAAAATTGTGTGCAAACTCTGCATTAAGTATTTAATTGTTTTTGTTATAATGCTAATTTTTCTAAATTGAATAAGAAAACTTTCCTTTTATTTTAAATAGAAATGCCAGTAAAGCATTTTTTAGATCAACTGAAATTTGTTAACTTTTTAAATAAAGTTCACGAAGGAATAGTCTGTTAGCAATTTAAGATTTTTTTTCTAGTCAAAATATTAATCTCTTTTAAACGTATGTAATTATAAAAATGTAGCAAAGTTCTTATACTTTATGAATATTAACTATGCTTAATGAATACTTAATGAATATTAACATTTTTACTTTTTAAGTTTTCAAAAGTTATCCTATTATTTAGGTGTTCTAAGATTTCTATTCAAATATGTGTTACATGCGTCTTTCAAAATGAAGCTTAATTTCCTGCTAGTTAAATGTTTTTGACATTTAATTCTTGAACGTTTTCATGAAAATTTCTCCACAATTTCTTGAACATTTTCATGAAAATTTCCCCACATTTTCTTCAAAGATTTCTCAAAACGGATTAGCTTTATATAAAAATTAAATAATGGAATAGTTATGAGTTGATACTTTTTAAAAAAATATCAACGCATAACTATTCCATTATTGAACTTTTATTGATTGGTTTTATTGATTCGTTATTTGAATTCATACTTTACGAAAAAAAAAGTAAAAAATACAAATAAAAAAAATGACAGTTATAGTACTATTACAATTCAAAAATTATAAAATAAAAATTATATTTTTAAACTAAGATATTTATGACTTTTGAAAAAAATTTATGAAACTAATATAAATTAAATTTACAGAATATTCTATTTTTCATTATTATAATTACTAGTAGACACGTTGTTTATCTAAAATCTGCATTTTTAGTTTTATCGAGTTGAAATATAGCGCTTGGATCGAATTTTTTTCATCCGATACATATTGACTGCGGTTAACCAAATCACAAGAAAAGAAGCATTGAATATTTCTTTAAAAAAAAAACAATTCAATAATAACTTACATTTAAAAATACTTACTTCGTGTGAATATATAAGATTAGAGCTAAATGATGAAAGTTTTAATAAATTTAATGTTTCACGAACAATTAGAATTAAAAACACCATTAAATTCTAAAACAATGCAGTGAAATCTGACTTACCGTACACGCGCAAGTGAAAAGTATTGAATAAAGAGAAATGATAATAATGATAAAATAATGTTGAATAAAATGATGAATAAAATAAAATGAATGTTTGAATAAAATGGCGTTTGCTGTTAAAACTTTAAGGTTAGCATACCTTTGTTGTACTAGGATTTCCCGGATTTTCAAAAGGAGGATCAATGTTTTGATGTAATGTAATGCTAAAAAGAAGAATTGATGATTGTAGAAAGAATGCGTCATTTTTATTATATTATAAAGAACACATATTTAATTTCGTGCAAAACAGCTTATATGGAGAATACTTATATTTAATGCTATAAACATAATTTACAATACTTAAGCATTAAATTATTATTGAGGTATTATAGCTTTTATTGTAGAAGCATGCCGCAATAAAGTATTACTTTCAGTGCAGTTATCGTGTAACAATAAAGTGCAACATTGTATTTTTGCAGAATAGCTAATTAAGTCAAGAAATTAATTTTTACAACTTAACTATAAATAGATTCAAGAATTTTCTGTTTAAAAATAAAATACATAATACCATTTTATAGTTTTATAAAAACAAGGAATGAAGAAATATTAAAATTTAACTATTAATAACCTTGCCTCATTATTTACTATAGTGAGGCAAAATATCTAATTAGCTATAACTTGAATTTGCATATCAGATACGTATTAACAGGTGCTTTTTATATTTAAAGTATTTTAAGAAGTTTGCAGTACCTATTTAAACTTAATCTGCTTCTAAACTTTGAATTTCAGTACGAAACGTTCGGCACTTGTTTGAAATCTGTTAAATTGCAAAATTTAATATGCGAGCTAAAATGTGTTGAATTCGTGCCGGAAACTCAGTTTATGAAGTAGTTTAAAATACGATTAACTTGCAGTTGCTGTTAGAATTAACTGAGAGGAAGGGTTTGAGTTAAAGTGAGCTTAGCATGCGATCAGTAAAGCTGTTTGGATTTAAGCATGTTAAACTATCATTTTCATAGAGTGTAAATTAGGTTATGCGTTACAGTTGGAGCGTTGCTATTTAGTTTTATGTGCATGTCTTTGTATCTTTAGTACTTCTGTATGTGCTGAAATGTACACTCAAGCAAATGGTTTTTTTTTAATTTTAGCCAAAGAACCGCTGGCCAGAGGCAAAGTTTGTGTCTATTAATCTATTTCTCCTCTTAATTTTCTTGATATTCATATATAAAAATGTGATCCTTTTATTTCTTTTCGCCTACAGTAATGTGCTGTTCGCTTTATAGTTATAGCTTAAGATAACAACTATATTGAAATTCAGTTCGGTTTGCCGCTCTACGGTCATTTAATACACACTTTGGGCTAATTAGACCGGGGCCTACAGTTTAAAGTGGATTTCGAACCATTAACAAAATACATGTCCCCGGTAGAATTCGAACTTTAAGCCTGTGGTATCAAAGGCCAGAGAGCTAGCCACTCGGCCATCAAACTCCGAAATATTCAGGAGATTCAAGAATGTAATTTATTTCTATTATTAATTGTCCTACACACTTGTGATCTGCTCTCTTCCATTTCGTTACAGAATACTACAAGGTTATCATAAAATTGAGAAATATTCAAATATTAAAGACGAAGCCTTTTAGGAGAGAATATTAAATACAGCGAAAAACATACAGTTACAGAACCATCAAGTTTTGCGAGATCTACAAAAGTTTTGCAAAATTATGGCAGCTGTATACAGCATAGTAATTTATTTGAGTTTATGGACATGCATTAGGTTCACCTTATAACATTTTAAACTGTATAACATTGTTAATCTTATAACATTGTGATAATTTTTTTTTCTTTTCCTTAATCTCTCCCTACAGTAATGTACTCTTCCCTTTAGAGTTATAGTTTAAGTTAACTACTGTATTGAAATTCAGGATACATCGAAGGAGATTTACGAATGTAATTCATTTCTACTCTTAACTGTTCAACACAATGATGGTTTGCTCTTTTCCATTTCATTACAAAATACAACACAACCGCCATAAAATTGAGAAATATTCAAAGATTTAAGACGAAAGCTATTAGGAGAAGTATACGGCAAAAAATATGTAGTTATAGAACCGTCGAATTTGGCAAGATCTACAAAAATTTTGCAGAATTACCGCAACTATATAGAACATAGTTATTTACTTGAATTTGTGCATAGTGATTAGATTTACCCTACAACATTTTAAACTTTAAGAAAAACAGAAACAATTTCAATTTTTTTATTCATATATATATTATATGTTTAAAGTAAATAAGAACTTAATTATCAAAATTAGCTCAGAGAATACAAATTCCGATTTGCTTTCTGTGTGCTAATGTACATAAATATTATCTTTCCTTCCATTTAAATTTTTACAAAAAATAATAAATTTATAATATTAATTAATTCTTTAATTAATTTAATGACTTCTAAAAATAATACAAATACTTATTTAAAGGGTATGTACAAAATGTATATCAATGAACAAATAATTATTAAATTTTTGTTTTTAAAAGTTTTAATATGAAACAAGCCAATGATGGCAAAAATTATAAATAAATTTTAAAATGAAAAATTCCATTTTATCTTTTATGAATATTAACGAATATAATAAGAATAGAATAAGATTTATCAGTCTTTTTCAAGAGGTTTATTTCAAAACGTATTCCTTTTATTATTAAATAATTCATTTAAAATCAATTAAATTAATAAATTCTAAATAATTAGAAACCTACTATTTCCGATGTAAGAATATTTATTCATTTTTGTAAAAGGAAGAAAAATAAAAATAAATAAAATTAAACGATGAATGCTGAGACACTTTTCTAGAAAATAAATTAATTTCCAAACCATTCCATCTTATTTTCCAAGAAATGACAGAAGCTCTGTTTCAAAGAATAAGCTAAGAAGAAAGAATAAGAAGAGATATATGTTTATCTCTTCATTGAAAGGAAGTGGCAACACATGCATCCTGATCCATCTTCCTCTGATAACCAATGTAGAATGGGATTTCTACCGTGTCAATCGTCTCTTTATCATTCTGTTCAGAGATCCACAGTTAACTATACATAGAAATCATACAGCTCGTCAAAGCATGTGCAAAACCTATACCAGTGGTATATGGGGAACAGAGAATGCCCATGAATCTCACTATTCCTTTTATTATTAAATAAATTCATGCATAATGAATTAAATTAATAAATCTAAATAATTCGAAATCTACCATTTCCGATGGGAGAATATTTATTTATTTTTGTAAAAGGAAGAGAAAAAAATAGATCAAATTAAACGAAGAATTCTGAGACACATTTCTAGAAAATAAATTAATTTTCAAAACCTTCCATCTTATTTTCCAAAACAAGCTGTCCAAAATCCCCCAAACGATTTTATTTTTATTTCTTCACTGAAAAAAAGTGGCAACACATGCATCCTGATCCATCTTCCTCTGATAACCAATGTAGAATGTGAATTACACCGTGTCAATCTTCTCTCAATCATTCTCTTCAGAGATCCACAGTTATTGTCGAACGTGCTCACCTATATATAGAAATCATACAGCTCGGCAAAGCATGTGCCAAACCCATACCAAGGGTATATGGGGAACAGAGAATGCACATGAATCTCACTATTCCTTTCATTATTAAATGAATTTCTTTATAATCAACTAAATTAATAAATTCTAAATAATTAGAAACCTACCATTTCCAATGTGCGAATATTTATTTTGTAAAAGGAAGAGAATTTAAAATAAACTAAATTAAACGATGAATGTTGAAACACTTTTCTAGCAAATAAATTAACTCCCAAAAAAACATTCCATCTTATTTTCCAAAAGAAATGACACGCTGTTTCGAAGAACAAGCTGTCCAAAATCCCGCAAACGATTTTATTTTTATCTCTTCACTGAACGAAAGTGGCAACACATGCATCCTGATCCATCTTTCTCTTGATAACCAATGTAGAATGTGATTTCTACCGTGTCAATCTTCTCTCAATCATTCTGTTCAGAGATCCACAGTTATTGTCGAACGTGCTCACCTATATATAGAAATCATACAGCTCGGCAAAGCATGTGCCAAACCCATACCCATGGTATATGGGGAACAGAGAATGCCCATGAATCCGTAAAATTACTTTTGGCCGAGAAAAGGCCAAAAAGAATCTAGATGTTTTTATTTTGTCTCGATGCGGATAAATAGATCTAAGCTACTTCGCGTCTGACAGAGAGAAAACAGCCAGACACGAAAGGGTTGTTGAATAGAGAGGGGATGTTTGTTATCGATTGTGAGAATTCTTAGAAGAATAGGTGTTTTTCGGAGTGTGAGTAGATTTTTGGAGTATTCTAAGCAGATTGCTTGTACAATGGAGACGAATATGGATCAGTAAAATTTCCTTGTAAAATGGATATTCTGTTTTGACAGCTGTTTTTCATATGAGAGAATGGAATTTGTATTTGAACAGAATTCTACATTGTGCGTAATTCAATATTATGAACTAGGAAAATAGATAACAATGTAAAGGAACACAATTGTGATAATAACTATTATCTTTATATCTGAAAACGGATCTTAAATGTATACTTAAAAATTGCAAAAAAAGAAGAAATAAAGTATTACCAACAAAGTAAACATTAATATAATATTAATGTCTGATAAAATACTTTTGAACTTTATGAAGTTTAATATGTTTCTTACGAAATGTATTATAAGTTAATGTGCATTTGATGTACATATTCAATATTCAAATTGTATTTATACTTAAAAATAATGTTTGAAAGTATTGTATTTTTTTTTTCAAAATAAGGGAAACGAATAGTAGACAATGCGGGAATTATATTATTTTCGCCTTTTCAATCTACTTTTGTTGTTGATTTTCAATTTTAAATCTTGCTATAACGTATAGTACAATGATATTCATTTTCTTCTAAAAACTAGGATACTATGTAATTAACATTATAGGATTATTAGCAGTATAGGATACTATACAACTAACATTAATAAAAGTGAAACAACAAGGATAATACAGGAAAATTAAATAATGATTATAAACATTACCAATGATATTCCAATTCTTCAGGAAAAAAATGTATTTATCAAACATATGCCTACAATCCAAGCTATTCCAATTCTTCAGAAAAAAAATTATTTATCAAATATATGACTACAATCCAAGCTATTCCAATTCTTCAGAAAAACAATATAGGATTAAATACAACTAACTAACTACAATAATTAATAATATAGGATACTATACAACTAACATTAAGTGAAACGAACGGTAGACAATATAGGAAAATTAAATAATGATTATAACATAACCAATGATATTCCAATTCTTCAGGGAAAACATGTATTTACTAAACACTTGACTATAATCCAAGTTGTTCCAATTCTTCAGAAAAAAAAAAATTATTTATTAAACATTACCAAGCTAATGAATAAATAATATAAAAAAAAATTTTAAGTCAATTCCTACTTTTTAAGTTGAAATTTTCCTGTTACATCTGGCGCCATCTATTGGTAGATACAAGCAACTTAAATCTAAAAATAACTAAAATTAATTAATTAAATTTAATTAATGAATTAATATTTGAAAAAAAACTGTATTAACATCCAGTGTCCTCCACTACAAGTTTAAGAAAATGTATTTGGACTTGAGTGGAAGAATAAAAAGTATTTTATTAACGATCGAAAATTTGAACAAGATATATATAGGAAGAGTGTGAACTAATAGTAGGAATTGAAAAAAAGAAAGAAACAGAATCATATGATAGCGATCAAACACGTTCCAAGTTGCATGTCTCTGGATACATTTTATACATTCTTCATTTTTTCACTACAAGAACTTTTGGAAGTCAGAAAGTATTTCGAGGGACTTTTTAATAGGAGCGCGTCTAATTATGTATACGGTTCAAGAGTGCGACTCGAACCTGGATTCGGGCCAGGACATGTCTTCTGCTGCGTCGTTGTTGTTCAGTCTAGACGGAGAGGCATCATTGTGAAACAAATTAAATGACAAAAAATTAAAAAAAAGTCACTTTTGGAGAGTTGTGTGAAATCAGCGTTTGGCGTTATTGCATTTAGACATGGTTCAGCAATTTTTACGTATATTTGACACACACTCTTTGTGTGGGCGTGTCAGTACCGGAAGTACATTAAATAAAAAATACGATTCACCCAGTGGCAACTAATTTTCTTCGTGTTGGAATGACACCAGAAAACGAGACAGTTCTTTTGAAAATGGATGATGGAAAGAAAAAAATCTGACATTTTATTCGACATTCAATTCCTATGCAAGCTTTGCTTGTCTTGGCTTTATTTTTATTTGATGCCTTTTTCTTGTCGTGAATTATTTTCTGAAGAAATCTTGATTAATGAGATTTACTGTTGTGTTGTTTATTGTTTGCTTGGAGTTGACGTTTTTCAGTTTCAAAGAAAAAAAATATAGCAATAATAGCCAAATATAATATTATTGAAAAGTTCCATATGTGTTTTACAATTTTTTTTTCTAATGAAAATTACAATTCCCCAATTATTTTATAAATTTCAATTGCGAAAAATGTTTTCGTAATGATTTAAAGTTGTCACTCTGCTCATTTCTAAATTTATTTGTTCTTCTTTTCTACTCTCGAGTCATTAGTAGAAACTGCAAACCTTTCAAAATATAATTTTATTGTTAAACAAAAATATGATGAAACAGTCTTATGAAAATAATATTTGTAACGGTTCGTGAGTTATAAAAAATTTTAAACTTGTCAAATGGTATTTATTTGAATGTAGAAGGCATTTATGGGGAACTTTCATCATGCAGTATTTTTTCCAAGTAATGTTATTTATTTTAACTATTCCTGTCAAGTTAAAGAGAATAATTAATTTCAGGACGTAATTTATGTCAGTAATTAAAAAAATAATAGTAGTTTTTAGTAATATTTTAAAAGAATAAAAACAATTCGTAATTAACCACTTGAGAAAACATTTTTTTTAAAGAAAATGTGTTTAGTATATTTTTGTTAGAGCATCGTGCATTTATAATTACACTGGTAATTGTTATAATTCTTTTAATTATGATGAAAGCACTGCTGACTATGAAAAAAAAACCCATATCTTACAAAAAAACAAGTGATGTTGAATCATTAGTTGACTAAGTTTGTTCAACGTTAGAGAAAGGACAAATTTCAATTTGAAATCAAAAGATAGTGATGAGCTTTCAAGTTATCTTTTTACCAATTCTTAATCTTTTTACCAATTCTTAATATCTTATTATTTACCAATTCTTATCTTTTTACCAATTATAACTTAATATTCTATTTTATTTCCTATATCTGATTAAAATGACTTTATTCAAAATTACTCCAAACTGTATGTTTTATGCAAGGCACTTTCAATTGGAGTATTTGCTTTAAGGAATACAGATAAATAGCAGATTCAATGTTATTCAAAGTGAAAATTGGGTGTCCTGCTACACTACACATCGTGCCATCAGTAATTAAGAACAAATAATGTTTGGTCTACGAATTTATTAAATACCATTTAACAAAACTTTTTCGAAGAAAATATATAGATATATAAATATTTATCTAAAATAAAATATTCGAAGGACATTTTTAATAGTTTGGTTAGAGAGGTCTGGAAAAACATTTGGTATTTTTTATGTATGTAGTCCTTTGTTATGTATTTTTTTATGTATGTAGTCCTTTGTTATGTATTTTTTATGTATGCGGTCCTTTGTTATGTATTTTTTATGTATGTAGTCCTTTGTTATGTATTCTTTGATAAAAATTCATAATAAATATATGCATTGTGAAAATTGCAAATAGACACAAAAACATTTCAGAAGCCTAACTAATACCAGCCATTGACACAAAAACTTCAGTTTTGACATTACTTTCAAAATTTACAATTCTAAATTCCCCCTTTAGGAGACCAGACTCTTCCAGGCAAAGTAAAAAAAATATTGATCATCATTTTATTTACTCTTATCTTTTTTTTAGAAGAAAATATATATTCCTCAAGCTTTCTTTATTTCTTCCAATAAAGAAGGAAATAATCTTCCAAATTATTCTTCAATATAAAACAGTTTATCTATCAACACTCTGATCTTATCTTTTATAAAAGGATAATGGAGAAAGCAAGAAAATGTTGTTTAAATCTACGCTTTTGAGAAAAGAAAACGAATACGATTTCTGTTTAAAAAGAAAAAAGATTCCCAAGAAAAGTAGTTCTTAAGTCTCGGATGTCGATCTTTAATCATACCTACGTGAGATGACCACAGGACACGATTCTGGCAGATCTCCAGCTACTTTTATCGCTCCAACTTGTGTTAGCATTGAAGAGAGTGGAATTTATGTTGCAATATGTGAATGCCTTGTGAATAGCAAGCAGCCTGGAGAACGGGAGCAGAAAATGTGATTTCTAAAGATGCATGCTTTTAGAGTTGGTACTTTTGAATCCAGGAATTCAATTCGATAGACACAAGCTTTATTTATTCGTTCGTTGGAATGAGATTTTGTAACATTGTATTATCTAACGTATTGAGGTAACGTTGTAAAATGGCAGTATCTAGTGCATTAATAAGTGTGTTAATGTAAGATATATGTCTTTTAAATATTCGATTGTAGAATTCAAAAATTTTATATTCTAACATGAAAGAAGATTCAGAACTTGAATTATTCTAGGTTAGAAAGCTAGCTAAGGCAAATTTTTTTTAAAAAAATTGAGATTTTACATTTAAAAACAGTTTAAAAGTGCTGTTAGGTCAAAAAAAGATTTATTTTAAAACATTTCTTCTTATTATTCATTGATGCAACAGCCCCATGGTAGGCCAAGGCCGTCTGTCTACTGGCAAATTTCGAAATAAGAGATGCCTTCTTTTTTTTACGGGGTACAGTTGTCTGCCATACACCCCAACACTTTACAGTCATTATACCGGGACCTATGTTTTAAAGTGGATTCCGAACCCTTATAAACATCCATGGCACCTGCAGGGAGTAGAACCTGGAACTTGTAACATCAAGCGTCAGAGGCTAATTTAAAACATTTGATTTTAAAAATAAAAAAGCAATCTGAAAGAGCTTGGTGGACAACAGAATGTTCTAAATTGGTGTCCAGTATTATTCCAAATTGTTGACAGCAAAACCCAATTAAACCCGGCAAGCTTAATTTTATCGAAAGATGTCTTGTCTATATGTAGGAATGATAATCCTTATATTGATATGGGATCATGAGGCGATAATCTCTACATACATAATGGAACTATCACCCATATATACACTATATAAACATGAACTCGATAATCTCAAAGTCTCTATTGGGATAGAATAGCAGGCATGAATCTCCTAATGCCATCATTCTGAATGTTCGTTGACAACTGCTGTCGCTAAATTTTAATGCTGTGTAATATGCCCTCCCTCGTGCACCTGGATAATTGGTACCGAAATTAAATCTGCTGTTCTAATGATTAGTGACTGGCCAAAGTGCCTGATACTAATAAAAAAATTAAATTAACAGTGTGTGACAACAGAGTTAAATTTATTAAAATATATGATATTGACTATTAATAGTTGATTATTGTTTAGTTAATAAGGCATCACTTAAAAAAATAATATGTGATTTTATTCAAAATTCTCTATATTATATTGATAAAATGTTGGGTAATTAATTCTATGTTTCAGCATTTATTTTTTTACATTTGGTGTTTGGAAGAAAATTCATTTCACTGTCTTATAAAAAATTTAAATAATTAATCCATCTTTCCTTGAAAACTTACAACGATCTCAACAAATGCAAAAAAAAAATCTCCTTCAGTTTATCTTTTAGTTTTTAAGTGGCATGTAATCTTATTTTACACCCATATTTTATTTTTTAAGAAAGTATATAATGTCCTTAAAAGGTTTCTTATCTGGTCGCCATTTGCGTTGATTTATGCAATGATTGATTGGTGCAGAAATTTTAAATCTTCTAAGATGTCGCAGTTTTTAGTGATAAATTTATGCATTAAAAAAAATGTCGAAGGGCTAAAAAAATATAAGGTCACCGTCAAAATGGTATTATTTAAGAAATATATCTTTTAAATTATGATAAAAAGTAACCAGTTGTTCTTATACAATATGAACTGAAACACGTATTTAGATTTATCCATTTGTTTAGATTCGATATGTTCAACACTGTTTAAATTAAGAATTAATCATTTCAAAGCACTAAACTGATTATTAGCATGATTATAAATTCACATTAATGAATATTTAATATGAGCTTTTTTGTATTCACATTATTTTTTTTTCGTACAATGAATAAAAATACTCAAAATATTTTTCCTAGACGTTTCAGTGTGTTCATAGTTTAAGAAAAAAAGAGTCAGATAATTGTTATGCTTATACTTTTATTTATTTGTTATAAATATTTCAGGAGAAGCTCGATTGATTAAATTTTTTTCTTTCATTTTTTAAAATTTATATTGCTCTATAATCCAGGCATTGTTTATATGTGATTGTAAAAAATTCGCTTATCTTTCTGAAACAAATATATAATTTTTAAATTATTAAACTATTGCAATTTTTAATTTTGCTTATCAATTAATTATAATTTCCCATTTCTTGATATTATTTCTTATAAGTTCAAAACATTTTGTAAATTGTGGATTTTTAAATCTAAAAGAAATACTTATTATAAAATACAATCATACATTTTTAAATATTTAAGAATAATCGGGTATATTTAAAATTGCAATATAAGTAGTTTGATTCACAATTTTTTTATGTATGTTCTAGTAATTATTGCATTTGAAATTGGTTATTGTAGCAAAATAAAACAAAAAACATTCAAAGATTTAAAAACTTATTTAGATCTAAATACTTTATTGTGCTTCAATAAATATACGCAAACTCAAACAATGCCATTTGGTGATCTTGTCAAATAAAGAAGACAATTAAGAACAAACGTAAATCTTTAGATTCTTCCAATCGGTTATTATTATAGAAACTGGAATATGTGACCTTATTTCCTAATATATATTTATAGGAAAACCTTACACTAAGAGCAATAACTTCACTGCATTTTCTTGGGGTGCGATTATTTGTTTATTATTTATTGTCTACACAAAGTTTACTTTAAGCATCAACTTTACTTTCATCGACTTCATTTTAAGAAACCATTTTGAACACCTTTAAAAGTCAAGAGAGATTTAGGAAAAGGCTTCAAAATTCTCCGATATTTCGCATTTGAATTATGGATTTGGAGCAGCGTGGTGAATAACGCATTGGGTTATGAACTGACGAGCCGTATTGAACTGTAGGTGCATACACCTCTTTCGTGGTGTGCCGTTGGCATTGCTGAATCTTATGCATGTCCGCCTTTACAGTGATAAATGACCTCAAGCTACGTTTTAATACAACAACAATAACTTATTTCAAATATAATATTGTTTTAAATTTCTATTTCCCTGATTTTTTTGTCCAATAAGTTTATATGAAAAAATAAAAATAAATTGAAAAACGAAAAATATTTTAAATATCCATCTTATAATGAAGAATATAGAATCATCAGAATTATTCAAACACCGATGGTTTCTTTACAGTATTGTCTTAAGACTGATGATTTACTAATGTATAAATCGTAAACAGTGAACTTTTTTCACCATTGTGATTCAACTTAATAATTCTGCGAAATTTATCAAAAAAATACATGAAAATAAAAACCATATTGTGCTTTTTTAATGCTTGAAAGACATATTGAAATCGAATTATTTTTTCTAATTCTGCTTCTGGTGCATTTAAAAAATAACAACACAATATCCTCTTTACATTAAACCTGTTTGACTTCAGAAAATCCCACAGGTTATGTTACAATGTCACTAGGTCACAGCTATATATCACAGTTATGTAGTCACAGTTTATGTTACAATGTAATTAGGTCACAGTTATATATCACAGTTATGTGGTCACAGTTTATGTTACAATATCATTGAAATGTTATTCAATATCTCATAATGATGCATGCGCTGACATAAAATTATGGCAGACTGTAAATCAAATCTTCTGTAGCATTTAATTAGATGAAATATTTACGAATCTCTAACTGGAAAGGTCTTGAATTTTTCTTTTCCCCAATTTTGAGTATTTTAAATAATCATGGCATATTTACAGAAAAAGAATAGAGAAACTCCTTCATTTCTTTTACATTTGAAATACATTATGTTTAAAATAATTATTAGAGTTTCCTGATTTTTTTAAAATAGGGCAAATAAAAAAATTAAAACTGAGATTTTGAGAATGAATAGTTTCCCCGTTATACAATTTAAAATATTTATAAGGCCGCACTTGAAACAATCGAAGACTTTTTAACGCAGTTTTTCAATCCTAAAGTATTTGTTAGAGATAATTATTTTAAGCCAAGCCAAAAATATAATATATTAAGCCAGATTCTTTAAGCCAATATTTTGAAATGTTTACGTAGCATTTATTTTAATTTTATTTTAATAAATTAATTAGTTATTTTAAATTGCCATTTTTCTCGAAAATTTCAAATGTGCTTTTTTGAAAATAAAGAAAAAAGTAAATTATTTTGTCATATGACACCATAACTTTTTGCATATATATTATCTATAATATTTCATTAACAAATCTATAGAATAAAATACTGCTCATATTTGCCACTTTTTGAGATATTGTCAATTTTCTATTGGATATTGTTTGGATTTATGCTTTTTTTTAATCTCACATGATTGGCTAATGTTTCTAAGAATTTTTATATTTTGACTCGAAAGAATTATCCCAGAGTAAGAATTTTTTGCCATAATATGATAGGCAAAGCCAGTGTAGCAAAGAATTGATGATAAAATTCTTTAAGAGATTCTATTTGCAAAAAAAAAAAAAAAAAAAAAAAGAAATCAAGTTTCTATTGGAAAATGCGGGCAATCTTAGCAAAAAAATTTACTATTTTTTTTTCCTACAAAATATAAAAAATAAATTGGATTATTGCAGAAAAAAAGATTCTTTGTTAAAAAGAAACTTAATTTGTTAAATGAAACGATTTCATTTTTTAGCTACAAAAGAACTTTCGTCGTTGTTAAGAATCTCCTTTGAAGATAGTTTTGATCTTACCAAATTGTTTAAAATAGTAACTTTAAAAAGAGAAATTCCAACTTTCAGTGAGTTGTCCTTGCAACACAAATGAGTTTAAAAGTTTTCTGAGAAATTATTACATGAATGCATGCAATATTTTATATCAAGTGGCTATGACTTTTGCACTGATACATTCAAAAACTTTGCTTCAACTATTGCCAAATAAATTATTAAAAATTATGTATGGTATATAATAATTATTCTTTAAACAGTGGATCTTGGTCTAATATGGCTATTTCTACTACACCACGGCACTATGCCTAGAGTTGAATTGCCTCTTTACAGTTTTGGGAAGGATGTGGGTGAGAGAAGTCTGACTGGACGCTCTGACGTCTACGGTCATATGAGACGGGGACCTATGTGTATTGAGTGGATTCCGAACCACTATAAACATCCATAGCACCTCCTGGATTCGAACCCGAAGCGTGGGGTACCGAGAGGTACCGCCAGAGTGCTAGTCATTCGGCCATCAGGCCCTCTGTTTAATATGACTATAGAGCGTTGGGCTGACAATCCTACCCCGTAAAAAAAAGAAAACATTTCCTATCTCGAAATCTGCCAGTAGGTAGACGTTCTTGGCCCAACCATGAGGCTGTTGCGCCTATAAAGAAGAAGAAGAAGATGTGATTATTCTTATAGTACACAAACTGTTAATGTATGGAGCTATGTTAAAATAATTTCATCTGATTTGCTAACCTTTGGACAACTGAATAGATTCTAGAATCAAGATTTAAGGATTTTTAAATCATGAACCTTTTCTAGACAATGTTCTATAATGAAAATAACTTTCACGCTCTTCTAATCCAGTTATACCAAGATTGAGACAACTTTCCCAAAGTAATTGCATTTGGTCCCAAAAAAGAATCCTTCAGTATTGAATAAAAATAAATCGAATTTAGCAGAATCGAAGTTCTGTTAAGTTTGTTTTATTTCTTTGTAGATAATATTTTAAAATACTTTTTAATTTTTTTTTATCGAAAATTGTATTTTTAAATTTTGTTTTCAGTTTTAATATGAATGCTTTTTTATTAGGAATAATGATATTTTATTATTATTTTAAAATATAAGCAAAGGAAAATTGTTAATATTCTAGGTTATTTGTTTTTCTTTATGAAACTTCTAATTGTTTTGTGTTTAATATTATCTTTTACTTCTGTAGTTTAGTATATTTTAGAAAAATAGTTCAGTTCGAAAATAAATTTTTTGTATTAAAATTAATATAAAACATGGCATCTGAAAGATAGTCTGTATAACATTATTATAACATATATTATCTTAATAGTAATATGCATTTTCACTAATTTTATATACTCAATTACTTAATTTAAAAATAATCATGCTTTCTTTATCCTTTATTAAATCTGTTGATAAAAATATATATTTGTGGACAAATAAACATCATACAACCACATACATACAACCATACTCAATAAACAGTTTAATCAGCAACAAGCATTGTTCTGAAAGGTTTGAAACTGTTAAATTTCAGTTTCTCTTACCCCAAACCTCTAAGAAATACTTTTCGAGACGATTGCATCAAAAACCGATTTTGTTTGCAATAAATCAGGGTGTTTTCCCCCAATCTGACATCAGTAGAGCTTTAAATTTGGCTTTACTGATCGGATTTCGTACCCGGTTGTCACAGTTTGGAAAGCCAACGTGCTGTGCATTACATAGCTCTAGTACCAGGAATCGAAAAGGGAGGTTGACGCTAAATGCTAAGGAAAAAAATAATACAACAAAATTAAGTTATAACAACCATCAATCTATAATCCCATCCACATACATTAATTGATATATAATTAATATTTTAATAAATAAACAAGAAATAAATTACATCATAAAATAATATAATATTCTTGCAAATAAAAATATCATTAAAAGAATGGATAACATCTGAATTACGTTCTTAATAATAAAACATTTAATAGACTATTTAATATTAGCCTTTTGGCAATTTAAAAAGTTATTTCAAATTTCCATTTAGAAAAATATGTTATTGATATTTTTGTTATTAAAAATTTTATCCATAAAAGGAATTTGTTAGAGTTAGAACTAATAATTACATTTGTGCTGCTTCCAACTTTGAAATACGATCAAGTAATTAAAATAAACAGTTAAAAACAGTTGTTTAAGTTACAACAGTTAAAATGTAACTTAGCAGTTAAGAGTTATAATGTAACTACTTAAGAGTTAAATTTAATATATATAAAATAGTATATAAATATATATATAATAGTATTTAATATATATATATAGTATATTATTATATATATATATATATATATATATATATATATATATATATATAGTATTTAATATATATATATAATATATATATATATTTAATATATATATATATATAGTAGTATTTAATATATATAATAGTATTTAATATATATAAAATAGTTATAATGTTTTTAATTCAAGATTAACAGTTAAAATGTAATGTAAATTTTGAAGTAATATAATTTTAAAATTTGTTGTCTTAGCAAATAAAATGAAGAAATCAAAAAATAGATTTAGTTAAAATATTATAAAATATCATTTTCAGCCTAATTTTCTAAATTCTAACTTCCCAAATATTAAATCATTAAATAATTTTTAAAAAGAAAATATTAGAAATAACGATTTATCTTAAACTAGGAGAGGAACATAATTCCAAAGAAAATTCTTATTATCCATTTTACAAAATCCATAAATTTCGAACATTCTAACAAGAATTTCAAGAACTGGAGACACATATTTTTCCCCCTCTAAAAAATTCAAAGGAACCTTCCTTTTGTTTATTTTCTTCCTCATAGTCATAAATTATCCAAAATGCCAACTTCTAAAAGAAGGTTAGAAAGGGAATAGGGAAATAAATTATCTTTTAGTTTATTCCAAAATGGCATTGATAGTCTACAGTTGTTGTCATGGCAGCAGTACATATAAACAAAGACGTCACAGCAAACCAACTGAGTTTTGTCCTTCTGAAAAATTTGTGGTCTACCAATACCATTTTCGTTTTTATTTTTTTTTCTTCGGAAAAGGAGAGGTTTGACTTTTTTGTTCGAATGTTCGATCGGCATCTCAGCAAAAGATTTGGGACAGAATTATCAGTCTGCAAAATATTGGGTTGCTAGAGTTTGCATATTGATCAGTTATTTGTTAATGCTGGTACACTTTTTTTAGTAAAAGATCGTTAGTTAAAAATGTTGCTAGGTTATATTTTTAGTTAAATAAAATGTTTATTTATTTTTAAATTTTTGTTATAATATTATTTTTTTGTATTGCTGGAAAAAATGGAAAACTAAAAATATAAATTTTAATCAAAGTCATTTATTCAAATAATTAAAATTTAAATTTGACAATGTTATTCCCATATATTTTACCAATATAGTGTTTTGATTAAAATAATTTAATCATCGAAATTTGTATAATTTTATTAATATTAATAAATAAATTTAAAATAATTTAATCATCGAAATTTGTATAATTTTATTAATATTAATAAATAAATTAAAAATAATTTAATCATCGAAATTTGCATCATTTTATTAATATTATTATATAAATTAAAAATACTTTGTCAAGAATTTCGTTGCAAATTTTTTTTTCTTTAGAATTAATGAAAGTTTAATTACTTAATTTTCGAAAAGACTTTTCAAAATATTCGTAAAATAATTAACGCTTTGCTTTTTTCATATCTTTGTTTAAGCCGATAGTTCCCAAATAACATGCATATAAAGTTTATAAAATATATTGTATATTGAATAAAGTATATTGAATTTTAATAAAACAATATAATTATATATTTAATATTCATATAAAATAATATTATATGTTATTTATATAATAATTAATACAATATATACGTTAATTATTAATAATAAATAATAAACGATTATATTATATAATATAATATAATCATTTTTATTTCATTATATATTTTATATGGAGTTAATATAATATGTAAAGGCAGTTTTGTAAATGAATAATTTTTTATCATTTTTATTGATATTAGTATGCCAGAAAAATATTTAAATTATCGTTAGCATACATTAAAATATATTTAGCATTTATCTTTCTATATTTACTTAAATGGTACAAGGTATACGTATATATTAGAAGAGTTATTAATGAATGAAAATTGATAACAAACGATGTTTGCAAAATTCTACTCTACAATCAAAGTTTTATAGAAAAGTAGAATAATAATAATTGTTGAATGTTGAATAATGAATGTGAAATGTTGGAATTGAAAAAAATAATAACAATAAATGTTGGAAATAATAATGAATGTTGGAATTGAAGAAAAATTCTCAATGGTAACATGATTGGTAAAATTTATAAATAACTGTCAAAATTTAAAAACAAATTGCATGACTTTGTAAAAAATTAGGAAGCAGTTTGAGTCCCTGACATGATAAGATTATAAACATTGGATACAATCTTATATCAGCTGTATAAAAAAAATCACTTGTTATTGCAGTTTTAAAAGAAATCTTATACATGCAAGTAATTTCTTTTAGAATTTTTACAAGATGGCCACATAAACACTGAATATTAGACAAAAATAAATTTAGAATAATAATAAGATTAGCAAGACTTTTCCGGATGTTCGCCGACTGATCCAAACCTAGTGATAAGATTCTAAATCACGATATCTCTAGGAGTTATTTTGACAATAAAATGTTGCCGGTGTTTTCTCTGAATCTGAGTCTTTTTTATTCCAGCTAAAGATAAGTTGTTATCATCAAATGCTACTTCATATACATGTTAGGTCATCAAATGTTACCATTCCAAAAATTTTGTACAGCATACAAAAATATTTAAAAAGACCGAAAATGAACAAGTTGTGGGTTTTTTCAAACCCTCCAGCTTTTTCAGTAGCAAACCTATACTTAAGTTAAATATTTTTTAGCTTTCAATCTGTGAGAAATGCTGTAAATATTTTCATTTTTGATATGGTTGGGTGCTGGTTCTTTATTTAATATGCTAATATATTTAAGAAGCATAAGCGAAAAAACTCAAATTTATTTTTAAAGGGAAATTTTTTTTTATTGTCCATAAAGAAATAAAATATACTTTTAAGGCAGACTTCCATTTATTTTTATTTATACATTTTATTTTTCTTTCTTTCCAAAACATTGCAAAATGAATTTTTCTAGATAGTCTTAAAAGTTTCATCCAAACAAAGTAGAATCACCACGTGATATATCAAAAGTTTTCTTTCTTTATATAGTGAAAATCCCCTTCTTAGAAGACAACATGATAAAAAAAAAGACAGCCAGATAAAGTTGCTATTTTTATGTCAGAATTTTGAAATGAAAATACCATCAATTTTTCCCCAAATCATCAGTCCTATTTCTGCATCATCTGTTCCCATTGCTGTCGCCATTTTGAAAAATGATAAAAAAAGTTCGAAGCAAAGAAGATATCGGACATACGCTATGAAAGCAAGAAAGACATAATTATGAAAAGATTTCCCTATTTTTTCCCCTCTTTTTTGAAGTAAAGTCTACTTTATATGAATGAAATGATTCACCCGGAAAAAATATCTAGATCTTGTTTCTGGAATTTAACGGATCAATTTATCATTCTGTATTAAATCATAAAAAAGATATTTGCTGTATTTTTTCAGCCGAAAAAGGAAAACATTGAGTTAAAAATAAAAAATAATGTATATCAAAATGACCTATAATACCCCCCCAAAAATAGGGACTTATAGACTAAAACTATAGAAATAGTGTAATGCATACTATTTTTTTTCTGAAATAAATTTTGTTTACAATGTTTTAGGATTAAATATTAGGAACATAATTATACATTGCTATTTATTCCATAAAAATAGTGCTTAATAATTTTTTATGGATTTATTTTATAAAAACTTAAAATTGATCCTTAAAATCAAAAGAATTTTTTTAATAGCTTTATATACTAAAATCATATTACTTATTGTCGGTACGTATAAGCTAACCACAAAAATTTCAAATGATATTTTTATTTTTAACAATAAAATAAATAAACATAAATCATTTAAAATATCATCACTGACCGAGAAATAAAATAGCTAGTAAATTCATTTAATGTCAATTTTGTTTAATGTTAAATTCTGTTTTAATGTCAATTTTGGAAATTATTTACAAAAATTTAATAGAAATACGTCTGAATTTATTACTTTCAAAGAAATTTAGAGTAGTTTATTGGATTTGAATATTCTTAAAGAGATTGTTAATAATTTGAATAATCTCATAAAATAATAATACTCAAAATGTATATTTGCCAATAAGCGGTCTCAATTCACATACAAATTTCTGCAAAATTGGCAGAGATACTTCTTATATAAAACTAAGATCAACAGTTCAACTAAAAAATCAATTCCGAAATTAGATCAATATTCATTAAGAAATTTCTCAACCAGACTTTACGCCAATTTGGCGTCTTTTTGTGGTTAAAGAATTTTTCATGTTGACGTTATTTTTTTGCATTGTTGCACTGTTCATATACGGGCTGACCTGAAATTGCAATCACGTAAAATTTAGTTTAATAAATAATTAAAAAAATTGCTTTTATCGGTTTTTTACTAATAAAAATATCCCGTTTAATCCTAAACAGTTGTACATCCGAAAAAGTCGCCAATATTGTAACTCGAAGTATATTGCCAATTTTTTTAGGTTACCATAGTTCCATTAATAGAATTATACAATGGATGTTTGAAATTTGATAGCCTTAGGAGAGGAGTTTATGTGGGAGTAGTGGCTTTCACAGCATGGTGTTGCGAGAAACTAGCTATGATAAAGTTACTACAAGTCAGTCATGAGAGGTGAATGAGAGACACCTGAACATAAAGGCTTTCAACCCCATTTGCAAGTTAAAAAAAAAAAAAAAAAATAGAAAAGCAAACAATACAATAAGCAGACAGAGGATATAAAAACGAGATATTTTGATTTACTGTGCTAAAGAAACAGACGTCTTGATGCCCAGCATATTCTTTCATATACAGTTAAAATTCAAAAAGCTACATTTCCTGATAAGACTTACCTTTGCTATTTCTATGAACCAAGCACAAAGCCAAACACTTAATATTGGGGAGATTGATTTGATATCTGACTGTTTTAGCCATGATCAATTATATGTGGCAATGTCTAGAGCCTTTGCTATATCTATGAACCAAGCACAAAGCCAAAGACTTAAAATTGCTGGGATTGATTTCACAAAGAACTGCTTTAATCATGATAAATTATATGTGGCAATGTCTAGAGCTTTTGTTATATCTATGAACCAGGTACAAAGCCAAACTCTTAAAATTGTTGGGATTGATTTGTGATTGGACTGCTTTAGTCATGAGCATTTATATGTGTCAATTTCCAGAGTTTTGCTATATCTACGAATCAAGCACAAAGCCAAACACTTAAAATAGCTGGTATTGATTTGAGATCGGACTGCTTTAGCCATAATCAATTATATGGGGCAATGTCTAGAGTTGGGAGTAGAGAAACTTTATACGTGCTTATATCTCAAATGCATATCTTAATATTTATGCAGTACTACATAAACAACCAATTGATTCATTATTCATATTAAAATATATTTTACTGACATCCATGTTAGTAATGAAAAAATAAGCTTATTTTTCAATGTAAAACTTACCAAATTATTTGTGTGATATAAAATTGTTAATAGGTTTTATTTTCTGAAGGTGGATTATATCTCCTAATTATAACATAATTTTATAATAGAATAATATTAATTAGTTTGTAAGTTTGTTAATTTCTATTTCATCCATTCCAACAAAAATATTTTGTAAAAAAGGAGAAATATTTTGTAAATAATCTAAAAATCAGCAGATTACTTAGAAATCTGCTGAGCTAAACACTTTTTTGGTACAACAATGTAATTTTATCTTTTCTAAAGTAATAACACGTTATAAAGACTTCAGTCTTGTTTACCAGAAAAAGTCAGCTAGGAAAAGAAACGATTTCAATTTCTGACAGAACTGTGTCACTTTTAACTTAGTGACTCGACAGGAGTTGTTTTGGTTCTTTCAGCAAAAGCCAAAAGTTTTCGAAGAAGAAAAAAAAAAAAAAAGAAAAAAAAAAAAAAAAGATATGCGACAACGAACGTTAGGAGATTTTTAAAACAAAAAATGCATCTCTTTTGCTGGAGTTCAACTTTATAAAACTGAAATAATTGCTTACAAAAAGTCGTTATGTTGTGTGATAAAAAAGAATTTTTTTAAAAGAGGACTTAAATTTGTATGAGCTGAAATAATTTCTGAATTGTATATTTTAAACTAGTTGTGTTTTACAACATCCTTCAACCTCACTTTTATTGAATTAAAAATCTCTTGATATGTAAAATGATCTAATAAATATCTTTTAATGGTTATTAATCTGATCATATTGATAATTTATTAGAAGTATTAAAAAGGACAGTATTTGATCGTTGGTTTACAAAACGAAAAAATTTTGAATGTTTCACTTAACCATTATTATTCATCAAAATAATGATGCGATTTAAGTATAAATATGAAACAATAATTGTGATGATATTTTTCAGTTTAAAAATAATTTTCATTAATAAACTTTGTATCACAATGTGGCTGTAATATGTCCCTTCCATGATGCACCCTGGATAATGATGAATTTGCTCCATATCTACAATTGAACTGGCAAATAATTTAGTATTCTTTTGAAATATTGGATCTACTACTGCTGCTAAAAATTAGTTATTAATATATTTATATATAGTGTTTCTAGTAAAAAACTTTTTAAAAGATATATTCTGTGAAAATTGTAACAGTTTTGTAATTTTATAAAAATATGTTTTTCGATTAAAATTTAGAAACTTTAAAATTTCAAGAAAATGTTTGATTCATAATAAATGGCATTTGTCCATAAAATTAATCAAAGTTTCAAAATAACATCTTTAAAATATCCTCATCATCAACATATTCTGATCAACAGCCCATGGTGGGCCAATGCCTTCTGCCAGATTTAAAACATGAGAATTTATTCTTTTTATGGGGTAGGTTTGTTAGCCCTACGCCCAACCTCCTAGTTTGTCGCTCTATGGTCATATTAGACAGGGACTTATCATTTACGGTGAATTCGAACCATTATAAACATCCATGGTACCGCCGTGACTCGAACCCGAAATCTGTGGTACCGAACTCCAGAGCTCTAATCACCATTAGGTCCTCTTTAAAATATAGCAATATTTATAAAATGATTAGGTCAATAAATGTAATAAATTTATAGGCTAACAAACTAATTTTGCTTCCTGATAAAATAATTTTAAAAAATTTTTTTCTTGTATTTATTTAAATGTGACAAAACAATCTGTAAAAATCCCCCACTGATGATTTTTCTTAATAAATAATCAAAATTTAATGACATTGTATGAATTGAAGGAGAAAAGACTTGAAATATATTTATAAACAGCATAAAAGAAATTGAATCCAGTTGGTCTGATATTTATTCGGCGTAGGGCTGACGACCCTATCCTTTAAAAAGAAAATGAATCAACTTAATCAACATATTAGCATAATCTTTCTAATTGTCATAATGATTTACCGTTATTATTTATTAACTTACTGGGATGAGAACTCTAAAAAAAAAAAAAAAATGTTTTTTAATTTCGGTAAATTTTATTAGGAAAATATCAGAACTTTTCGCTTAACCTAAAGTCTGAATAATCTTTATAAATAAAAAGATGGGCAGATGGCCTTGGTCCACCATGGGGCTGTTGCGCCAATGATGATGGTGATGATAAAAGAAATTGTTTAAAGTATTACTTAAATTTAAAAGATGACAATAAAATTGTAATTAAAAATATAATTCAGTTTTTTGTTCAGAAAGATAATTAATATTTAAGAAATTAAACTAATCTAAATATCTGAATTTAATAAAAGTTTCATTCAAACTATGAATGAACCTTTCAAATGAAGGTTTCACTTAATGAAAGGTACAATTCAAATTATGTCTTTACATTTTTTTCACATCAAAACGGGAAAGTAAATATATGTATATAATATATATATATATTCATAAAAAAGAGCTAAAAAGAATGAAAAAAAAGGGTGATAGTTAATCAAAACGCAATTCATGACACCCAAAAAAATGAAATATCCTTACTTAAAGATGGGAAATGACGAATAAAAAGATGTACGTGAGTAATGAACGCTCTGAAGATGAGCAACAGAAAAAAGAGATAATAGCTAGTAAAACAAACAACTTCGTGAATAATGTACGATCTTGTCATCAATCTAGAAAAAAAAAGAGCTCTATTTTTTTATTTTTCGTGACCAGCGATGTGGGAAATATAAAAAATAAACATTACTTTCATTTATTCAAAAACTAAATAAAATTGACTTGAAATAAATTGGAAAAAAATGTGAAAATTGTTTCTTTCTTCTGCTTTAAATTTTATACTATTTTTTATTTATAAATCATATAAATAAATAAAAATAGAAAAAAAAACCGTTGTTTAGCTTATATTAATTGTCTGTTTTAAAATAGGCCCATTTAAACATAATTAAGTTGTTCATCAATATTATGTTTTAAAATGATTATTTGAAAAGTGTTTTAATAAAAATATTTATTAATTTCTTTTAATATTTAGAATAATAACATTATAGTTAATATTTATTTATTATTTATATTTATATATAATATTATAATATTTAAAATAATATTTTTTTTTTAAATCTTTCATTCAAGTTCTTTTATATAAATTTATTTTGGAGAAAAAAAGTTTTAATTTTGTTTATAATTATTTCAAAATTTGTTTGCATTTTTGTCCAAGGCAATTGTTTTTTAATTTAATTAAATTTTATGATATAATTTCTATTCCCGCTAATCGTTTTTTTGTTTGTTGTTTTTTAATCTCAAACATCATAGGACTTCAGCAAATATTTTTTTCCTTAATAAAAATGAGACATTTCTAAAATTCACAATAAAATATTCTTAGAATATGTATTTAATTTCCCCGTGTTTAAAAGAGTTTTCATGACACATTACGCATAGATTATTTTGAGTTTTTTTGTTGCACATTTGTTTCCTTCAGATATTCGCATGTGTATTAACACTATATTGAGATATTTACACTATATTGAGATATTCTCATATGTATTAACTCTGTATTTTGTTTAACAGTGAATTATTCAAGGAATGAACAATATTCCATACTGTAGTATTTTTAATTTTATTTATTATTTTTTTTCTAACTTACATATTACTGTTATGATATCCATAATAAATTATTTCGCTTATTTATTTAATAAACAAATTTGTTAATTATTTTATATTACTCATTTTTCTAAACAAAACTTTAAAAAAAACTTAATGGTATTTATTTAAGCATTTAATCATACATTTTCTTTTGCATATATGTTTGACAAGAATTTTGCAACATAAGTAACAAATTCATAAAAGGGGCATTTTTTCATACAAACAATAAAAAGTAAACAAAAATATATGGCATTTAAATTTACTATATGTATGTTTATATTTATAATATTTACTAAATATTATTTTAAAGTTACTGCAATAGTTTTCACTTAACTTAATTTAATGCATTTTTTTCTATAAATTTTTAAAGATAATTCTGAACACAAAAAGTTATAATATCCTTCCATCTGAGATTTTTTTTCTAAATATGATTTTGTTTTATTGATGAAAGAGGATATTCAACGAGAATAATTCATTTATAGGAATTAAATTGAAATTAAAATATATATTGGAGCAAATTAAATGTTATTTCTTGAATTTAAGGAAAGAAATTAAGTGAAAATTTATCATGAAATGAGCTAGTAATCTACATGTTTTTATTTGGTCAAAACTATTTAAAAGAAAACCAAGACTCGAGAAAAACAAAACGTTAAAAAGAAGTAAATAATCATTATGTGTTTTTATAATGGTATTATTTTAATAAAATTTCATTAAAAATTTGAATTACTATTATCTTACAATAAAAACTCATAAATTTGCGGTAAATATGTAAAGCAATTTAACTGCGATTTTAGTAATAAAATATATGGAACATATAGTATAATTATTAATAGAAGAATATAGTAAGAAATTGTATTAATGCGCATTAAAATGGTACCAATGTTGTAAATATAAATATATTTTCTAAGATTGATAAAAAAATTGTTTTTTTTTCCAAACAATTTTCTTCTTAAAGGAAAAACGGAAATTATTTTAAGTTTAATATTAATTTTAATGAATTAAATGAACTATAAAAAAATTATCTGTTACAGTCATGGTAATTCAACATTATTTTGCAATACAGAAAATGTTCTTGTAAATATTTTAGGAATATTACCATAATTATAAAGATGGATTTTTATAAAAATATGTAAAAAGTCTTCTGACTTCAATTATGATTAAGTTTAAGAGTATAATGCTATCAAAAATGCAGAAATTATAGAATAAACATCAAATCTATAGTAAATTAGTATATATATATATATAACCATACTTTTTAATTAAATAGATAGCATTTAGCCAGATATTCCTAATTGCACCTGACGACAAAAAGGTAGAGTTTTAAAGTTATAGGGATTTGTGTTTGCTCCATATTTTAATTTAACATAATACAAAAAACATCTAATCACATTTTAAAAAGCATTTACCTTACACCTTCTTTTTTAGGGGAAACAACTATGATTTTTCCCCTTAAAAAGTTCCTTCTTCCTTCCACTCTCTTTATTATCCAAACCCCTACTTAAGTCTCCCCCCCCTTCTTTGATCAATATTTGGCGGGAAAGAATTCCGGGGGCTAGGGATGAAATTTCTATGCGCTTCCATTATCTCCAAAATAAGAAGTATGATCGCTCAGAGACGGATGGCTTCGAATATCTCTGGCTTAATCGCCCCCTGCATTGTTGAACCATGGCTGACACCCTTTTTTATAGGGGGTCTGAAGATCGATATGAATAGAAATAATAGGTTGAATGGCAAAAGATTATCCAGTAAAAACTTGCTTGATTGTGTTTTATAAAAGGCACTGCGCTTTGTTGTAGTTGGTAAAAAAAATTGGATATTTTTGAGCTTCTTAATTTTATTGAATATCAATTTAATTCTTGATCTATGTTGATGAGATAAAATTCCATGTAGAGTTCAAAAGAATGAATTCATGAATCAAATATTCATTATGAATTTTGACACTTTCAATAAAATTCTATTGTCTAACGATTGTCTTGCAATAAAAAGATCTTTAGTTTTGCATCTGTAAATCTATATGAATAGAAATAATAGATTGAATGGCGTAAGATTATCAAAATAAAACTGATTAATTTTATTTGAGAAAAAAAACTGTTTAATGTTGTAGTTTGTAAAAACATTTGGCTATTTTAAAGCTTCTTAATTTTATTACATAGCAATTTAATTCTTGCTCTTTATTGATGAGATAATATTCCATGTAGAGTTCAAGACAATGAATTCGTGAACACATGGGTGAACACAAGAATTCATGGCTGACACCCTTTTCTACATGATATCTGTAGATCTATATGAATAGAAATAATAGGTTGAATGGCAAAAGATTATCCAGTAAAAACTAGTTGATTGTATTTTAGAAAAAACACTGTCGCATTGCTGTAGTTTGTAAAAAAAATTGGATATTTTTAAACTTCTTAATTTTATTACATATCAATTTAATTCTTGTTCTATGTTGATGCGACAAAATGCCCTATCGAGTAAAATGCCATGAAATCATTTTCTTGAAGAGAATGAATCCATGAACACGTGTATGGACACATGAGTTCATAACTGAGGCTTTTTTTACATGATGTCTGTAGATCTATATGAATAGAAATAATAGGTTGAATGGCAAAAGATTATCAAAAAAAAAAAGCTGGTTGATTGTATTTGGTTTGGTTTGTCGCTTTACGGACATCTTATGCGCACTTTGGGTTAAACAGACCATTTTTACAGTTCATGGATTCATTTTCTTGAAGAAAATGAATCCATGAACACGTTGGTGGACATATGAATTCATAGCTGACACACTTTTTTATAGGAGGTCTGAAGATCTATATGAATAGAAATAATAGGTTGAATGGCAAAAAATTAAAATAAAGCTATTAAAATAAATCTAGCTAATAAGCTAATAAAATAAAGATATTGGCAAATTATAAAATAAAAGCCGATTGATTGCATTTTAGAAAAAACACGGCGTAATGTTGCAGTTTGTAAAAAAAATTTGATGTTTTTAAGCTTATTAATTTTGTTGCATATCAATTCAAACCTTGCTCTATATTGATTGGATAAACTTTCATGTAGAGTTCAAAATGAATTTATGAACACATGGCGGAACACAAGAATTTATGACTTATATCCTTTTTTATAGGAGGTTTGTAGATGTATATGAATAGAAATAATAAATGTTATAATAATGTGGTAAATATGGTTGTTTATAAAAATATGTTAAAGATCAGGTATTTTAAATCAAGGTTGAAGCTAATACTTTACTATTATTAAAAAACATTGAACAAAATGTAATGAAGTATTAAAATTCGTTAAAAGTTTTTGTCTAGCATATAAAAATAACAAAATGAATTGAATTATTTTAAGTCTATAAATAAGGCAAAATATATTATAAGTTGACAAAAAAAAATACTTGCTAATAATAATAATAATAAAAATATATAAAAGTCTAAGTATTTGCACCCATGTTAAGAAATATTACCAACAAAGTGTACAAATAATGTCTAAAAATATTTACAAGTGAAAGAAGTTTAAAATCCACTGTGTATTAACTTCAACAGCTCTTTTCAACTTATGAATAAATAAAAATCTAAGTACAGAAATAATGTGCAAAATGGCACTGTCTAGCTTAGCTAGACAGGAGAAGCAAATTTGCTATTATTTCAGATGAAAGATTTCGTGATTTTCTCTGCTACGCTCTTTCTTTGCAATTTTCTTCACGTATAAAAATCTTCCTTTTATACAAAAGGCAAAAAAAAAGTCCCTTTCCTTGAATAATAAAAGTGAAAAAACGTGCTGCAATTCTCAGACTTACGTATCTATTTACTTACATAACAATGAGATAAGTTGACATGTTTGTTAATGGTAACCATGGCGACCGGTGGTATATCTGAAAATAATATTCACCGAAGTGGGTAGGCCTCACGCTGTATTTTTTTAAGTAAGTGGTGGTGGTGGTGATACCAGAAACGTTTGTGCTCAAATTTATTGTTTCTATGAATTACTTATTAACTTTGAATGTTTAACATTGTAAAGAGTCTTTATTGAACATAAAAAGAGTCTCGTATATGTGTTTAACCTCTTTCGTATTTTTTACTAAAATATTTTATTGAATTAAATTGTTAAAAAATATTCAACATTTAGTTTGGATAAAAATTGTTCATAAAAAATGCGTTCAAGTTCTACAGAAAATTTTAAGAACAAAAATATATTATAAAATATACTTTTTTCCCCCTTTATTCAATTGGCTTCTCGGTTTGCTATTGTTATATGGGAATTCGCAGTAGATTCAGCTTTACCAAGGGCATAAATTGGAGGTAGCCAATGATAATACGTCCAGAAATAGAGAAGGGTCCGGTACACCCATTGCAGGTTTGATTGGTCGCTTTACGGTCATTTTTTTGAACATTTTAGGCTAATTAGACCGGGACCTCTAGTTTAACGTGGAATATGCACCAGTAACAAACATTCATACCATCGCCAGGATTCAAATCTGAAGCCTATAGTACATCCATTGAAGGAGGTTGTTGCAATCCCCATTTTCAAAAAAACTGGAAAATTCCACTTTGATTGTGACAATGTATGTAAGCCTCGAGGTTAAAGCTGCATGGTGAGAGATGTCTAGGTATTTTGCCTTATGACAATCAAATGTAGGACAGACCCTCTTGAAAGTTCTACTCCTTCTCTCATATCCATTCCTAGATTGTTTAGAACATTTGATTATAAAATTTAATGTCCTCGAAGTACGTAAACATTTTGTGTAATTTATCTCCTGAATGGATGAGTATTCAATTCCTGTTGGTGGCTTAGCTTGGCGAATAGATGAGTATTCAATTCCTCTTGGTGGCTTGGCTTGATGAATGGATGAGTATTCAATTCCTGTTGGTAGCTTGGCTTGGTTAATGGATGAGTATTCAATTCCTCTTGGTGGCTTGGCTTGGTGAATGGATGAGTATTCAATTCCTGTTGGTGGCGGGCATTGCAGTCATTGCTTTGCAGAACAATTTGATCGTGTTTGTGACTGCATAGGTAAATATTTTGCCTTTTAGTCCTTTTCCTAAGAAAAACAAATATAAGGCAACTGCCTTATATTTCTACTCTTGAAAGTTCTTTCCAAAAAGCAATTTCCCTAAATCCCACAGACACTGCATGAAATATGAAGACCGTGAAGCCCACTGTAAATTTTTAAAGTTTTAGCTTCTACTAAAAGATACCAGAAACGCCTGAATAAACTGACAATTTTCCAAGAATTTTAATTGAGTTTGTAACTCTGGCCGCAATATCTTAAAATTCCCAGAAGTATAAACTACTCTCTAATCCTCAGATGCGACTGCAAGCATTCTTGCAATATTGAGTTTCACACGTCTAGTTAAGATGAATACATTTAGGACTTCGGAACGTAAATAAACAATTGGTACCTCTGAACAGAAACGGATGTTATTGTAGCAACTTTGGGGAAAGAGAATTAATCTCGGATTCTGACAAATATATTTATTTCATTCCAGAATAACAGATTGCAGGGGGAAGCAGCGTCATTTATGAAAGATAGCAGCGTCATTTTGTGACTCAGTCAAAAGTGATTTCGGTTATTTATTATTAAATGAGTATATTTATGTTGGTATTCTAAGCGTCGGACCGTGAAGATTGGATTCTTGCGACAGAACACCTCAGTTTAGAATTTAATCTTCTTTGTTAAAGATTAATAAATAATAAAAGGACAACGTAGAGAAATACTTTTCTAAATAAAAACAAAACCTTATTTTATGGTATCAATTAACAAAAATAATGTACATTTAATAATAATAATTAACAATTTTCTAATTATTTTTTTTAATTTCTAAAAGTAATTATTATTATTATTTGGTTTTTGCTATAACTAATGATTTCATGGGAATATTTTATGTACAACATTCCGAAATCTTTCATGAGGTATTATGATACAATAATTAGATCAGAGATGTCCAATCTGTTTGCCCTTTGGGCCACATTTAGAGGGGTGGATGTTTTGGGCCAGACAGGATTGATGATAATAATTAACCTTGTTTAAAGATAATTACACTATGGGCCATCCGACACAACGTTTTGTAATGGAGGTGACTATTTTGCTGCTTCCCGATGGAAAAAGAAATTGAAATTGCAGCAGGTGCTGAAAAAATTGAAACAAACTTCACAGGAGAATTTATGGCCATTCAAAAGGCACTTGAGGCCTATCTGAGTCTACCTCCATCACAATAAATGAATGGAATTACTATCTTCACTTACTCAAGGTCTGTCTTACAAGCCCTTAATAAAGGTTTCTCAATTATGATCTTCAAAATTATATCTCTTTTAGAACAAATCCACTGCTTGCACAGAATGTATATCCTGCAATGGATCCCTGTTTATATGGATTTGGAATTTAACGAAATTGCAGATTCTTCGGCGAAGAATGCTGTATGTCTAAATCATACTGCCATTAGTACTTCCCTTCCAGATGCAAATACCTTGACAAAATCTGAACTTTGAATTCCTTCTAAGATCAAATCTAAATACCAAATAACAAAACTAAATGTCGACAGAAAAACAGCTACTACCCTAACAAGATTACGGATGGAGCACCACAAAAATATAAAATTTTCTGCTGATGGCGTTAAAAAATACCAAAAATGTGGCAACAGCCCTGATGTCGAACTTACTCCTCATCATGTCTTGAATTGCCCAGCTGCTACAGCCGTCATACATTGTCTGGACCATCCGTCGAAGAGGATTTATACTCTGAGCTGGCAATCAATATAGCCAATATTATTTGGAAGCATCACGGAATTCTATTTTCTTGTGTTCTTCAGGGTATACGACAATAACAACAACAATAAAGATAATAGTTGAGAGAAAAAAAGTAAATATCCACCAAAACAAATAAGCAAAATTTTTGTAGTATAATAATTTTAATTCCTTTCCATGTAAGGCTTTTCGATAAATAACTAATGAGACCATGAAGCCTAAATGACTATAATAAGAAATATTGCAGAAATTAAAAAAAGAAAAGTAATTTGGTACATAAATAAATTTAAAACATTAATTTAATTTTTTTTTCTACGTTTTTAGAATTTCAAATAAAGGGAAAAAATTATAAAATCTCAGTGACTTCACCAAATTAACAAATTTATACTGTATCGCATTTTGGACAGTTCTTGTAGATTATTTTACAAGAAAAAGGAGATTTTTTATTTAAATATTTCCCATTTGGTATCAGCATTTGGCCTATAAATTGAAATTTATTTGAAACAAACATTACTTCAGTGCATTATGTTTGTACTCTTCGATAGATTACTGATGCCTTCTGGGTTGATTTCAGTAATAATTGGTTTCTCTTTTACAATAACTACTATTGAATATTGTAAATGGGAAACCTGGAAAATTCTCATCAGTTGATCATAATCAATGCGATACACAAAATATTCATCGCATTTGCCCGTTTTAAAATTAAAGGAAACGTATTTCACCAGCGGAATACGAATTCAGATCTATTTGAATTCTAACAACGTTCATCTGTATTGTGTTACGAGTTTAAATTAAAAGAAAAAGAAAAATTCTATAAAATAGTACTCAACTAATATTTTTCAAAATTACTTTTATATTTCAAAATCACAAATTATTTAGTACGATGAAAAATTTAAAAAAAAAATCACTAAAACTTATTACGTTAATTAGCAATCATGTTGAAACTGTTTTTATTTTTTACTTAATTGAACAACTATGTTTCTTTCATAATAAAAACTTTTTCAGAACATTTGACAAGAAATCACGTATTGATACTCATGACTGCTATTTACAAATAAATAAATAAAAAATTCAAAATATTATTTTTTATATTTTTTTAATAATAACTTCATAGAGCCCTTATGCTATTTATTCTTATGGAGAAAAGAATCATATGAAGGATTCAATATTGAACGCATTCATTTTAATTGGCTTAAGTTTCGATGGTTATCGAATGCCTTTTACATTCAGTCCAATTATCAATAAATAAATCTCTCGAATCCAACTTCGGAAAAATAGCACTCGAGTTGGCTCAATTTTTTCTTTATTATTTTTTCTATAAAATAAAATATGTGCTTCCACTTCAACAACTTTTTCTCGATGATAGTTTAAACTCTAATTCTTTCTTTTATTCAGACGTTAAATGTAGGATAATGTAAATATTTCTACATTAATTATTTCACGTCTAATTAAAAGAAATGATTTACAGTTTTGAAATGTGAATAATTTTAATGGATCTGATAGACGAGTGACTACCAATCTAGAGGTCGGCGCCACAGGTTTTGTATTAGAATCACTGCCGTACCATGGATGTTTGTAGTGGTCCGGAATCCACTTTGAACCTTAGGTCATGATTTAATATGAGAGTAGGGCTGACAAGCCTACCCCTTAAAAAAAAGCATATACTGTCTCGAAATCTCTGGGGGCTATCTCTATGTTTTTCAGAGCATAAAAATAAATTGTACAAAATTCTGAAAAATCCTTTTAGTTCTACTTATTTTGCTTAGAAAAAGTTTGCATACATTTCTAATGTGCTTCAACTCTGAATCAATAGTAGTGCACATTTCTTAATGCGTACAAATATCCGATTTGCCCTAGTTTCGTATGCTATGGTCAATACTTTAAATAAAATAATAGAATATTGCACTAAGCGTTCTCTCTCTCTCTCTACTGAGAGTCGATTGTCTAATTGGATTTTTCCAATAACGCATTTAAATGTGGAATAATTAACATTGAAGTCCTCCCAGAAGGAATTAACGATTAGTGGATGTACTATAGTAGAACTTTCCTGGTCCCCATTCTATGCAAAAATTGAATCTTAAAATTCTGATTCTACTACAGTATCCAATGAGTAACAATCAGAAAGGGGTCATTACATTTTCAGAGGAAGGGGTGTGGAATGTTGTTTAAGTTGAAGACAATAATAAGCCAAGACCCATCACTGTAAACAAAGGATTAACTGACGTTCCTCTACATATAAAGATATTAATTATTTAAGATACATCTGAAGATGTCATAAATTGATTCAAGTCTATTGAGAAATAGAGTTGAAATAGTAAAACTTCTACATTTAGAGATTGCTTCATTTGTAGATATGAAATTACGTATACTAGCCTGCGAGAAGACTGGTTTTATTCTTCTAAGTGACATATACCACAGTTGCTACTTCGAAACAATACAACAGCACCTCTTGTTGTTAGATCGTATCGCATGGTGATTGATGATTTGTAAAGGGGTCGTGATTAAAGCTTGCTTTGACGTCATGACACTAGTCTCATTTAGCAAATACTTCTGTTGGAACTACTTTATCTAATAGGTATACGTAATCTGTTTGCTCTATTTAGTGAACAAAAATTTTTAGGATTGCAATGGATTAACTTTTAAAACATGTATCTATCTTAAGTCAATGTAATTCTGTAATTGGAAGTTTTGGAATTAGTTTATTAGTTTATTTAGCAATTCTGTAATTGGAATAAATTTTTGCTTGTTATATTTTTGTTTTAGCTAATTATAATTTATTTTTTGTTGTTATATTTTTTTGCAACCGCCATCTTTTTAACTAGTTAGCATAACCCTGGATACAAAAATAAGATGTGGTATAAAGTAAAGTATAATTTTGAAAAGTTATATTTTAATAGTAATTTTACAACTTTAAACGCTATTAACGCTTTAAACGCCATTAAATTAATAATGGTTATTTGAGCATCTTGATAAATTTAATAACAATCTTGGTAATTAAAAGGTCCATATTCAATGATAGGTAACTCGGTTGAAAGATAATGACGACTTCAATACAGCTGTATGACGTTTGTTTTGGGAATTTCTATATCTGGTACACATATGAATTTATAAATGTTGTTTTAATTAAAACTATGACGCTTTAATATTATTTAAATATTTTTGATGACTTTAATTATATTTAACCTTATAGGTACTATTTCAATACACCCACATGATATCCTGATCATTTCATATAAAGCGTTCCTGTATTCGCTCAATTAGGGCAATTTCAGTGATAAACTAACTGTAAATTGTGGAGCTGTTTCATGAATGTTTGTCTGCTTTAATTTATTTGCATAACATAAATGCGTTGTTAGTAATTTTATGTGATTTCGTTGAATTTCCAAGTAATCTGTATGAATTTATACGATCATAAAATACTACATATAGATTGTAGAACTGCTTAGCAATTTCTCTGATTTCTCTAATAATAAACATAAATCTGTGCCAGTGAAATCCCTTACATTGTATTTATATTATCGTAAGCGTTGTGTTACCACCTTTCCCTGATTTTATTATTGTTAACACTGAAACTGCTATATTTCTGGGGCCAGACAAAATATCAATATCTCCAGACAAAAAGTGGTATTCTAAAATTATATTAGAACTATTGTACATATTTTTACTATAATATTATTATTATGTTGTATATAATTAGTAGAATATGTTAAGTAACATATATGAATTAACGAGTATCAACTTAACTAGAAGTTATTTGTCAAAGAGAAGTTTATATCAAATATATTTTTACCATATATTTTTTTTGAATATCAAAATATTTTTTTACAAACTCCGGTTAAAATCAGTGCTGTAAACATTGTGTTAAAATTGTTCTGTTGACAAACTGCAGCTTTTTTGTCCTAGACCTATTTTTTACAAGTTTCAAGCGTAGGAGTTTCCTGTCACGTAATGGAAAAGTAGAACGGCTTTTTATGTCTTTCAACGAAGTATTGCTGACAACTTTCAAAATATTCTGTGTCTTTTTTTTAAGTAAAAATATTCTCACACATTTTTAGATTCTCCTCCCTTATCATTTCTTTCAAAAATGTGTTAGAGCGTTAAGTAAACAAGTGATTTTTTTTACTGTTTTTTTAACTGCTGTGTTTTAGATTTTTTTTTAAGTCGTTTATGTTTCATTATGATATTTTTTTAAAAAAATGGGATTTTCATCAAAATTTATCATTTCAATAATATTGTAAGAAATTCTTCTTCTTTCTTGAATTAAAATTGTCTCATATTTATTAATTTCAAAAGATTATTTCACGCGTGAATGCTATTAATGACAAGTTATAGAGAATTAAATTGACAACTTTATATAAATGGGTTTTTTTTTTACTTTCTTTCATATTACAAAAAGAGATAATTTTGTCTTATTTAATTTGCCATATTTTAATTTTTTCAAATTTATCTGATAATTATTCCATTGTAAAATTTCAAGAATAAATTTTTCCTTGTTATAATTACACAAAATAAGTATAAGAATATCTGAATAAATTATTTATTCTGCATTATTTTCTTTTTAATTTAAAATTGAAACTTTATAGTATTTATTCATTTGAACTGTAATTATATACATAATATATTATAGTGAGCAAGTTGAGCAATCAAATTGTAACTGGTTGTGGTTGAGTTGAGATACTTGAGGCATAGGCTGGAGAACTCACAGCTTTATTGACACAAAGCATACCCCCCCACCACCACACACACATAATATAATTAGATATACGATATTTAACACATTTAAAAATATACGTGAAAGGATTCTACTTCTTTGCCGAAAATCCGATACTCAACTACGCGCATGTTGCGCAAAATATACTTAGATGAGAGTCTGTAGACCAATTAATGCTTTAGGAGGCTCTAAATTTATTTCGTCTTGGGATGACATTAACTAAACGTTTCTCAGCGGGAGCGCATACATATATATTTATATATATACTAACAAAGCTATATATAACTATATAGTATATCGCAATACTAACAAAAAAGAAATATTAAAAATAAATACATTTACACTTAATATTCTTCAGTTATGTATAACGCTATTTTTAGCAGTAAATAATATCGAATTATTATTGCCTCAAGTATCTCATTATTTATTTGCAGCTGCCACTTGATTCTTTTGACATACCTTTTGCAAATGAATTTAATTTTTTTTTGTATCCATTGAGATTTTAAACCAACAAAAAACCTTCAAAATATAATAACGTTTTTGATACCAAAATATTATGAAAAATTAATAAAGCCGCCTTAAAAACTGTCTTAAATCAGCAAAAACATACATGTTTGAAAGAATTCTAATTAATACACAGAAGAATGTTTACCTGACGTATTTCATAGGAATATCCACGCAAGTGAATATATATAATAAGCACAGTTCTTTATTTGAGGTTGCAAGAATTAATTTTGAAGTCATCAAAATATTATCAAAAAAAACTTTCATTTTCGCAAATTTCCGATTTTGAGTATTAATCAAGAGCAATCAAAAGAAAAAAAAGAATTCCGATAGCTTGTAACTCGTTACATTTGCTTTTGAGATTAAATTCTTGATTAATATCACAGTCAGTTATTAACATGGAATTCTAGAAAGCATTTTTGGTTATCAGTTACTTAATTTCGGATTATTTTATTCTTTTACAAGAAATAATCATCTTCCACAAATCCTGTGCGCCATTTTTACAGATCTTTTCTTACACAAATATTTTATCTATTACTTTCGAAAGTTTTATCTAGAAAAATTAATTGAACCAGTTTTCAGTCATGGTAGCTAGTAAACAATATCGATTAAGAGAAGGTGAAAATTTTTTTTTTTTTAAAAATGATGCTTTTTTAAGAATAATATATCTTTAGTTTCCGAAGGTCCGACGTTCCAAATTTAACAGATCTGTTCACCTTTTTTATTTTTATACAAAAATTAAATCTTTAATCTTTGGAAATTCTATCTAGTAAAAATTAGCTGAACTATTTTCATTTATGGTTAATCGATAATGCGATATCGATTAAGAGAAGGTGAAAATCGATTCTTAAAAGGGGGTGTTGTTTTAGGGTATAATTTTTTTCAGTTTATCGGATAAAACATTTTTTTGGAGATTATATGTAGGCCTATAATTTACACAGAAAAATTCTTAGTATTTTAAAATATAATCTGTGAATTGCAAACTGGAAATAACATTCAATTTAGTATATATAATGATATTATGATGGTTCAAAGTGTAAATTAGTTAGTACATTATTGATATTAATAACGTAAGTATATTAGAATTATGAAATAATGTTGAAATGAAAATTTAATTTATTATAATTTATTAATAATAACGTTTGAACTGTAAATGAAAAATTTTAAATAGCTGCAATAATAATAAATTTCAATTCGATTTTTTTTTCAGAAATATAATAATATATATCTATTTATCTATTTTTATATATAACAATATATTAGGTTGGGGAAAAAAGTAATCCATTATTTTTCATATTGGCTGTAGTGATCAAACGTAAAGTATCAATTAAACAATTTCAGATTTATGCTCGTTAGAAAGGGGGCACTTCGTACTAAAATAATTATTTTTCATTCAGTTGAAAAATGGATATTAGGTTTAGGACAACGCTTCGCATAGTATTGCTTATAGAAAGGGCCGGACAACCCTAATGAAAAGTGCATTTAGGTTTCGTAATCCCAGTTAGAAACGCAATAAGTGTTGCCAAATTAATTGTAATATATAAATATATATATACATATATACATAATATGTATAATAATATCCTTTGAAGTATAAATTGAAAAATTTAAAGATCTACTAAATATTTCAGTTCAATTATTTTTATCAGAAATATAGTAATATTTATCTACTTATTATTAGGTTTAAGTTCCACACATATCAAAAGTATGTTTATATTAAAAATGTGAGACAGGCAACCCTAGTAAAAGATATATTTGGGTTTCCTATTGCCAGGTTAGAAACACGAGATATGTTGTAAAATATGAATATATATATATAATCAATCAGTAAAATATCCTGTACAGGAAAAAGATAAATGTGTAGGCGGCTTTGAAGGAAATGTCTTTCCATTTGGCTGGAGGAGGTTGGTATAAACTATCCAGACACTAATGTTCTTCAAAACTGCGTAGGCTCAAAGTGGATGCAAAGTTGCAAAATTCACATACATTCTTCGTAATGCTGAATCTACTATATATTTACCATTCTACTGGCAAATAACCTCAATTTCAAACTACCTATGCTCGAAATCACAGATCTTGATTATTTTAAAATTGAATTCAAAATTTGTGTTGAACTTACTTAATTATCTTCTTTTCTTTCTTTTAATTACCTTCTTATTTTTTTTCTTTAATAATTAACTCAATAACAAGCCTGGCAAAGAATTAATACATTAATTAATTAATAAATTCCGATCTGAAGACTCCATACTATTATTATGTATCGAAACCATTTTAAAAAAATCTGAAAATAAGTTATTTCTTTGTAAGTCTCTTTCCATTTACACCAATATCACTTTCTTAAGTAATTTGATTTAATTTAAGCTTCATTTGAAATTATACTGTTTATAAAATGTATTTATAAGTTTATTAAATGTCTAGACTGTGTTACATATTTTAATATCGATTATTTTTAATGTAACTAGTTCAGTTAATATTACCACAATTAAATTACATTATTGAATACACATGTTACAGAATTATTCCTAAAATGTTTCATAAATACTTCAGTTATCCTGTAATGTAATTAGTTAAGTTAATATTATCACAGCCAAATTATATTAGTGAATACAATTGTTACTGAATTATTCTTACAATGCTACTTAAACCCTTTCCTGTAATAAAAAATGCCATGCAAAGGATCTCAATAAATTTATTTACATCAATTTATTTAATATTTATTTATATTTTTTTCAATTTATTGACCAAAAAACTTCAAGGTTCCATTTTATTATGATGGATAGAAACACGATTATGGATAGGATTGCAAGAATTCTAAATATCAGTTATTAAATTGCACTATTTATTATAAGTATCATTCAGTATAAGTTAATCATAAGTAATTTCACTTAAGTTGATTACTCACTAGTAATTATATACTTTGTATATTGGGGAGCTCGTATAAGATTTAATTAAGTTTATTTGAAGTTATGTCTGGCCTATATATTATAATATCGATTACCTTGATGGTAACTAGCTCACTAATATTAGCACAATCAAAATAAATGGCAGTTTCTTATATATTTAATGCATTTCTTACTTCAACCCATTAATTTTCTTGTAAAAATCAAGAATTAAGAAATGCTTTCGGCTGATTGATTTATAGTATCTTTATGTACTTTTTTTTCCCGACAAACGAAAAGTAATAGAAATGGATTTATTATACAGTCAACGAAAACTTTATTTCTTGAGACGTCTCTTATTAGTTTTATGAAGAAGAGATAGTAAAACAAATTGTTCAGAAGTATTTTAGTTTAATTGCCATATACTACTGTGCTCAAAAAGTAAGACCAATTATTTAAAAAAAAAAAAAACTCTTTATTTATTATTCCAAATTTATTTCATAGCCTTCAAAGTAATCCCTTGCGAACACAATGCACTCATGCCAACTTTTTTTCCAATCCTCAATGCATGCTAAATAGTCATTGGCACTGATGGCCTTCAAAAGGCGCGGCGATTCATATTGAATCTATTCAGTCGACTCAAAACAATGTCTCTGTAGTGGTCTTTTGAGTTTAGGGAATAGCCAGAAGTCTCACTGTGTGAATACGGTGGTTGTGGAACGATATGGGTTTCATTTTTGGCGAAAAAGTTACAAAGAATCCATGCAATGTGAGCTGGCACATTCAGTGTTTTCGGTAGCAATCGAGATTTGGCGCATTTGAGGCACAAAATGGAATTGACCGACTCTTTAGAAATTCCAACATATCAGCAATGTCTCTAATTGTAAATCGACGGTTTGCAAGCACCAAATCTTTAATTTTTAAATCGTGAGCTTCGTCGGTTGAGGTTGATGGTCGACGAGAGGGCTCTTCGTCTTCAATGTGTTCTCTGCCATCTTTGAACTGTTTATACCATTTCTAAACATTTCTTTCCGATATAGGAATGCTCACCGAATGCCTTCTGCAACATTCTATAGGTGTCCGCAAACAAAATTTAATGCAAGTTCTTTGCTCAATTAATTCAGACATTTCAAAAATCGCCGAAATCAGTTTTAGCGTCTCACAAAGCCAAGCGTAACTCAAACACTAACGAATATTTTGACATCAAATTTCACACAGAGGCCAAGGATAGTGCCAACAACCTAAAATAGAAAAAAAAATTGAAATTCCATAAGCCCCGGGAATTTTAAATTGAAAATTGGTCTTACTTTTTGGACACAGTAGTGTATATTTAATGCATTTCTTCTCAAACCCCATTAATTTCCTTGTAAAAACAAGAATTAAGAAATACTTTCGACTGATTGATTTATAGGATCTTAATCTTTTTTTTTCCGGCAACGAAAAGTAATAGAAATTGATTTATTATACAGTCAACCAAAAGCTTTATTTTTTGAGACGTCTCTTATTAGTTTCGTGAAGACGAGACAGCAAAACAAATTTTGCGGAACTATTTTTAGTTTAATTGCCATATAAAGAGTATTTGAAAAGAAAGTGATATTAGTCACGACATTTCTTCATTCTGGCAATTATTTTGCGTCAACGTTTCAGGTGAATTTCAGAAAGACACATGCACATACACATACACGCATAAAAAATAACATCTTGATGTTCCTTTTGCAGGTCAGATGCAACAGAAAAATAATAAGAACCACGTGCAGCTGTGGTTTAAAAGTATATTTTTAACCTGCCTCAGTCAGGAAAGGGGGAAAATGTCCTTCGAACTCTATACAGGAAAAGCTCTCTTTTTATACTGAGAAGAAAGTTTTAGTTTTGTTTTGTTTGAAGAAAAATGAGGCATTGTGTTTCCAATGGCAACATTTTAACGATTTTATTGATGTTGATGTTATACTTTGAAAAGAATTATGATGAAAAGTTTTGGAATTTTAAAAAGGGTTATTGGAAATATGATGGAGTGGTTTTTTTTTTTTTTTTTAAAACTATTCTTTAATAATAAATGACGTCATTAGTTAAAAAAATAGTTTTGCCTTTTTTTTTCTTCTTGGGTACTTCAGTGGGATTTTAAAACGTTAATCAAAAGTTTTTTTTTTTTAAATGGTTATATTGTTTTTAAACGAAGTAATTTGGTAATTTTTGAGTTTCAAATCTTAGTTAGTAAAGGAATGAAGTTCTTGAGGTTTAAATGCTGCTATGAGGCATTATTGATAAATTAAATTCTTACTATCAGGCATCATTGCTAATTTGCTACTATGAGGCCTTATTGCTAAATTGCTAAATTAAATTGCTACTATGAGGCATTATTTGCTAAATTAAATTGCTACTATGAGGATTATTGCTAAACTATTAAAATAAATTGCTACTTTGAGGTATTATTGCTAAACTGCTAAATTAAATTGCGACTATGAGGATTATTGCTAAACTATTAAAATAAATTGCTACTTTGAGGTATTATTGCTAAACTGCTAAATTAAATTGCTACTATGAGGCATTATTTGCTAAATTAAATTGTTACTATGAGGATTATTGCTAAACTATTAAAATAAATTGCTACTTTGAGGTATTATTGCTAAACTGCTAAATTAAATTGCTACTATGAGGCATTATAGCTAAATTAAATTGCTACTATGAAGCATTATAGTTAAACTGCTACTACTTGGAAACTTCAAAAATTTTATGAAAGCAAATAATAATTATTTATGAATCCTGTTTAAAAACTTTAAAAATGAAAATATTTTTTCTTTTCGTTTATTAGAAATAATTTTAAATAAATTGATTGCCTTAATTTAAATGATTACTTCATCTTATGATAAACAGACAATGATTTTATAAAATAACATAATTTAACCGCATTGCTTTCCAAATAAATATGCGAAGTAAAATTTCTTAGATAGCCCACATTATAAAGCAACATATACCACAATTATTAAAATTTATGCCATAAAAATGTAAATATTATGTGTAGCAAAAATTCCCAGATAAATTATTATTGCTAAATTGCTAAATTAAATTGCTACTATGAGGCATCATAGTTAAATTACTACTACTTGGAAGCTTTAAAAGTTTTACTAAAGCGAATAACAATTATTTATATATTATTTTTAAAAACATAATAAATGAAAATATTTTTTCCTTCGTTTATTAGAACTAATTTTAAATATATTAATTGATTTAATTTGAATAATTATTTTATCTTATGAAAAACAGGCAGCAATTTTATAAAATAACATAATTTAACAGCATTGCATTCGAAATAAATATACGAAGTAAAATTTCTTTGCTAACCAACATTATTAAAGAACATATTCCTCAATTATTAAAATTTATGGCATAAAAATATAACAAATATAACCAAAATTCACTGTATCACAACACAATTAAATTTCCTTATCATTACCGAGACTAAAAAGCTTGTGGAAAATAAAAACATCCAGATGAGTTTTTAGAATGAATTATTAAACTAAGTGCGTTTACATTTCGTCGGGTCTCTTATTTGAATAATTATTTTGACATTTTAACTTTACCAAACTGTAAGGCATCATATTTATGTGGATGTAAAGTAAAGTTTAATAGGTTGAACCTTTCAGTTGCATATGAATAATTATTGAAGCATTGTTTTAAATAGAAAAAAAGCACTTCTGAACAACATATTGCTATTTATAAACAAAATAGCAATGTGCAGTTCAGACGTGATAAACAATCACATATATATCAAGGAAAGTTTATTAAAAACCTTTAAAAAATTTGTATTATTATATATATTAGAAATTTTTGATGCATTGTTTTAAATGGAATTGTTTATAAATAGCAATATGCAGTTCAGAAGTACTTTTTGAAGGTAAACAATCACATATATTTCAAAGAAATTTTATAAAACCCCTTAAAAAATATCATATAAATGTTTTTTTTTTTAATTCCTAACGCTCATTTTATTTAATAGCATTTGTACAGTTATAAGCATTTTAAAACTAAGGAACCTACATTTTTTCATTATAATTTAATAAGTCTGAAAGATTCTACAAATTTTATTTAAGTCTGAAAGATTCTAAAAATGTTTGAAAGATTCTATAAATTTTATTTAAGTCTGAAAGATTCTAAAAATGTTTGAAAGATTCTACAAATTTTATTTAAGTCTGAAAGATTCTACAAATTTTATTTAAATCTGAAAGATTCTGAAAATGTCTGAAAAATTCTACAAATTTTATTTAAGTCTGAAAGATTTTAAAAATGTTTGAAAGATTCTACAAATTTTATTTAAGTCTGAAAGATTCTGAAAATGTCTGAAAGATTCTACAAATTTTATTTAAGTTTGAAATATTCTAAAAAATGTCTGAAAGATTCTACAAGGAATTTGATCAATTAAAATATAAATTCGCTAAAGGGGATTATAAATAGTAAAAAGATTTTTAATTCTAAAGTCCAGGAAAAACACATTAATTAGAATTTAATTCAAATACCATTATTTAAATTTCTTTTTAAACTTATTTCAACATAAAAAAGACTCTAAAGTTCCTAGGTATATCTACTTCATTTAAATTTCACTACATGTCAAAGTCTTGTGGTTAGAAGTTTTATTTTTTTTTCCTGTGTGGGTTTTGTCTCGTTTGAGAGAGGTTAAGCCGATGAATAACTACAAACTTTTTTTTAGTGGAGTATTTATTTTAAGAATTCCAGTGGGTTTATCTATAAATACCATAAATAACGGTATATTCTTACTAGTACAATCGCAAACGACAGCGTCGGCGAAACGCATGTTTTCGAGAAAAAGCAATTACGTCATATAACCAACGTTTGACGTCATCGTGATGTCAGAAAACAAAAGTTTCATCCAAGAAACATTCCGAGCGCTAGTGCGACGCGACTTGGAGAAAGTCACTTTCCCCACGGGAAAAGACAAAAGTAAAGCACATTCAGGCATTTTTGCAACAGAAGTGATTCGAAATATTTATTTTTAAAGAATGACACATCTGAAATCTAAAAGTTGATTCACTTGGGTAATCTGTGTTTTTAAAAAGATGAACTCCCGCATTGTTTTAAGTTGTCTTGGTACGAGTAGTTTTGAATTGCAAATAAAAATAAATCTTTTTATAATATTTATGGCAACACTCTTTTTATATTTGAAATATTTTATATTTAATAGGCTTTAAAAAACATCTTAGAAATTGGAGTGATATAAAATTTAAATATTATGACATGGTGTGCTAATTACGTTACAATATTCCATGTATTTGATTTTAGGAAAATATATCTCGATGTTGTTATTTTTATACATTCAAACTAGCACATTTGTTTAACCAACTGAACTTTGACATTCTTTAGTATCTGTACTTTAACATATACTTAAACAGCATGAACTGTAAGCTGTAACAGTATTTTTCGGTTTCAGCAAACATTTAAAGCTGGAATCAAATGTAAAAGAAGATATACTAAATTCCAAAATCTTATTATTTTGAAATTAGTTATTAAAAAATTTGCAATCGACTCCATCTATAAGTATATTGATTATTTAATGTGTAATATTCTTACATTATATAAATTTAATTTATTGAAAAATTAAAAAGAAAAATATTCCAGAAATTTTTAATGGAACAAAACTACCTCATAATTATAAACAAAATTGTTTTTATTCTAAAGATTACAATTATAAAACTTTTTTAATAAATAGTTGATTTAAATTTATTATAATCATATTTTTTTATTTAATAAGTAAAATTTTTACTTTAAAAGTCATTATCTTACTAAGTTAATAAATTTAACCTATCAAATTTTAATTCTATCAAAATGTAAATCTTGTCGCAACTTTTAAAGTAATTTCCATTAAATTTTAGGGTTTTTTTTTTTTTTTTTTTAGTATTTTATAAATCTTTAGATTAATTATAAAATTTTTCATTCATTGATTACGTAATTTGGATTTAATAAATTTATTCATTTTAAGATATTAATATTAAATTTTCGTAGATTATGGGAATTTGAGAATATAGAATGTTTATAATTATGTAATAATAATAATATTACAATTTATAAATTGAGAATTTTTAAAATATTTGCAAATTAAAAAATAATAAAAATTAAATGAATTCTATCTTTAAATATAATGCAAGCCGTTAGATAATTTTTGTTTTTAATTAAGTAAAACTTCGGAGAATGAATTCATAATTTAATCACTATTTTAAGATTAACATCATTGCATAAGACAGGAAAATGTCGTTTCAAATTTTATATCATTTTAAAATTTTTGATGTTAGTAAAACATTTAAATCTTACTTTCACAATTTTTACAATAAATGCAAGTTTGTTTATTTTACATATTATTATTATTAATGTTTTTATATTAATATGAACATGATACGCCACCATTATATTTTAATGAATAAAAATCGCAACAATTCGCTTAAAGAAATCATGTGAAAGAAATGCTATTATTTATTATTAATAATAAATAATAGTGATTATAATTATATATATAATAATAATAGCTATTATTATTATATTATTAACAAGTAAATAAAAAAATGCCCTAATAGATTAAAAAAACATATTGATATTAATGGCATATTTTGAATACATTTATGCTATACGTCTTTGAAAAACCATCTGAAAGTAATTATAATACAAACTAAATACAATAAATGGTGATATGAATAAATTTGTCAAATATTATATTTAATTTCTTCTTCACAAGGAAATGCTTAAACAATATCATTTACATAAACAATTGAAAGCCTTGATAAAAGTTTACTGTATATTTCATTATCATTTATAAATTAAAATTTCGATGTTTATTATTCTTTATAAGCCTGCAATTTTCTTTTTTCATTTCTTTATTTCTAATTTAATAAATATTGTTCCTTTTTTTAATGTTTTTTTTCTTAGGTCTTTCATTTTAATTTCATCTTTTTCAATTCACTGAAAGTT